>CM014276.1:61206934-61222157 GCA_004135705.1 Alloteropsis semialata
CTGCCCCTGGTCGACGTAGCGAAGATCGACGATGTTGTCCGTCCACATGACGCAGCCGCTGGGGTCATCGCCTCCCCGGATATCCGCGGCGGCGTAGGCCAAGCACGAGCAGTCGGCGCTGCACCTCCTCCTGCATTCCTTCTCCGTGATGCCCATGTCCACCGTCGCGTTGTGCGTGTCGGGCAGCTTCACCCTTTTCACCAGCACGAACCCATCCGTCGTCGTGCCCCCGTTGCTGCTACACTGCAGCGCCACGTTCCGCCGGCAGCCGGAGGTATCCCAGCTCCACGCCGTTGGAGACGCCGGGCTGAAGCCCCTGGGGCAGCCGCAGAATGAAGACGACGGCGCACTGGCATCGCACAGACCGAACCCTCCGCACTTGCCGTAGTCGTCGCAGGGATCCCTCGGGCCTTGGGAGAGTTGATCCCACTCCAGGCTGCCCTTGTTGTTCCACACGTAGCGAAAGACCTTGCCCTCCTCCGTCACCACCACACGGGTCAAGCCGGCGCCGGGTTTCGAAGTGTAACTGAAGGATGTCTCTTCCGGAGTAGTCGTCACATCCAAAGTGAACAGGCCGGGGTGCCTCAATGCCTCCGTGGCGCCGCTGAACGACCGGCCGTTCCACGGGCCGGTGCGGTAAGTCTTGACGTTGCCCCGCCAAACGATGAGGTCCGGTAGCCCGCTCGTGTCCAGCACGCGGCGGTAGGTCCCCGGCGACGGGTCGTCGGCCGAGATCCAGGACGTGATGTGCCACTCGGCTCCGTTCCAGAGGCCCTTGCCCATCTTCATGCCGGACAGCAAGGTGTTCGACGGATGATCGAACGATTGCCAGAGGAGGAAGTAGCCGCTGCCCTGGTCGCGGACGACCAGGTTGCCGGTCTCAAGAAGCTGGGCCTCCGCCGAAGAGGAGGCGATGGTGGAGTTGGACGACCACGCCACCTCGCCGGAGCCGTCTCGCAGGAGGAGGCTCCCGGTGTCGCTGACCACCAGCGCGCCGGTCTTGTCGGAGAGAGGATGCTTACTGTTGGCCACCCAGCAGACGGCGTCAGGGGACACCGAGAACCATATGCCTAGGTAGTACCTCTTGTTGCTTGACTCCCCGGGGGAGAAGAAACCCATGGTGAACGTTCCATTGGCCGAGACGAGCGTCTCGTCGCCGGTGATGTTGCCGCCTTTGCTGAGCGTGTCAGCAACGCCCCCGGCCAAGGCTATGGGAGAAAGTAGCAAGAGGAAAAAGTTGACAAGGCAGCTCCAGTTTGCTTCCATGCCCTCCTGCGCGTCGAACCGTGTGGACAAGAACGACAGGTTGTAGGCTTCTATAGCTATTTGCCGTCGCTGACTCAAGTTAGGGACATACGTAAAACATTTTCCTCGGTCATCCAAGACCATTCCCTCCTTTTCTTTCCTTACACGCGCAAATTTGATATTCGAACTTTCTACTTTCAGCCAAAAAGTTTGTCCATGGATTCATAGAGAGACGTATATGGTGACTTTGTCAATCCAGTTATAGTCTAGTGTCTTCGAGATGCTTATAAGGTGACCATGAGTTACATGTATGTGAGCATCTTCATCTATGTTATATTTTGCCAAAAAGTACAATAAAAATTGGCACATTAACTTTACATGTGAGAGTATTTCATATAATGTCGAATTTATAGCCTTAAACAATATAAAATATGAGATTTGAGCAATTAAAGTGTAATTTTGAAGACCTCGCCAGATCAAATAATATCTTGGAGTTTTAAAGGGAATGAGGATTTATCAACCATTTACAGGATATATCGGATCTTAACGGGTAAAGTGATGTAATTTTGTAGACTGCTCTAATAAGTCAAATTGTGCCTTATATTTTGCAAAGGAGATGTAGTACTTATCAATCATTTACATGGTGTTTTGTTTGAGGAATGGTGTGGCTCATCACCTTCTCATTCCTCTATTTATTTTGAGCACTAAAATATGTTGATCCACCATGGCATCACCAGCTCATCCCCCACAAAATACATGCTTAACTAACTTATATATAACTAGCAAGTTGGCCTGAGCGTGGCTAGACTAGCTACACTTTAACATTTAAGTACATGCTTTATGTATTTTACATGGTGCGTTTTATATATATCATATGTAAAATCAATATTGTTTTCCAAACTTATTTTATTTTTTAATAGCTATTTATTATTTATAGTTTACATGAACCATTTACTTGGTATTTTTCTTCTGGACTTGTATACATATCAAACTACTTGGTTTTTCATTACTTTTTACTAAATTTGGCATTTACTAATTCTATTTTACATGGACACTTTATTTAGCTATACGTATTGCTTCCAAATTTGTATGAAACTCATTTAGTGTTTATTAATCATATTAAGCATGGACTCTTTGTTTTTATATAAAATGCAGATCATCATAAAATCTAATGGTATGAATTCTTTTCTCATTTAGGGAATGGAAGTGGTAATTTCTAGCCCACCTAGACGAGCATAGAGTGTTCTTTCAACATTCTTTTATTAAGATGATAGATATATAGATTGGTGCTCTCTCTAGTCTCTAGTCATAAATATGATCATTGATCATGGTGCTTGAAGTCTTGACCAACCGATCAACTTCAGAATTTAGTATCAATAGCTTCTATATATGTAGTTTAGAAATGTAACATCTATGTGTAGATTTGTTTTGAAAAGTACTTTCGTGTTTTAGTAATTTTACTAGATATCATAACTATATCTAGGAAACTACTGTCGAAGTTGCATCTCAAAGACAATATGAAAGTCAAAGTCAAGGTTACAAGTATGGTCGTCACAGTACTTGAAGCCTTTGCCCAAGAAACAACCACTTTCTGCAAACTACATAATTTATGTGTAGATTTCTTTTGACAAGTTTGTATTTCAGAAATTTACTAGATATCGTTAGTATCTAGAAAAGTACGGTTGAAGTTGCACCAAAGACCATATGGAATTCAACAACGTCAAGGTTTGTTTCACTAGAGATGGTAACGTATATCAATGATTGTGCTAACGAGTTATTTTTAGGAAAATGAGATACAGTAAATAGAGTTACGTTGGCTTCCTCAAATTTTTTAGTAAAGCTGTAATAAAAATAGACGTTCAGATGTCAACAACAAAGACAGGGGCCATCAAAATCAAGATTCAAGAAATAAAAGTCTACAGCACGCCCGCCGTCTATGACTGTGCCTGACGCGAAGCTGCGCTGGTGTGAATGTGTGAGAGACAGTAATCTGAGTGTACCGTGATTTCCAAGAAAAATATCTAAGGTGTCGCGTCTGACTGAAGAAAGGCATAGCATTTTCATATTCTGGAAAAGATCTATATAAGCTCAAGTTATCACTGTCATGAGAGCTTAGTTTTGCGCCTGGGACTTCGGATACCAAACAACTTTACCCCCTTGGATTTTTCGCAAACTAAATTACCGAACCTTTTTCCCAAACCAAATAAAAAGTGGTTGTCGCAGGCACCAGTTGGTAGCGGTTTTATTACACATAAATGCTGGAAGATATTTTTTATATGTATGAAACGAATACGGAATATTGGAAAAACGTAAGGCCCTATTTGTTTTGGAACCTTGGAGGATTCTGTCAAAAAAATCCAACCGAGCACTCCAAGCGCCCGATTCTGGGTGCTTCCGTAGGAATCGGTTCGCTCAACATTGACCGAAACAAAGTGCGACGAGTATCGTCCATCCCAGCGCTATTTATTTCTACGTCCAAACCAACCCAAACATCTTCGCCTTTTTTTTCAAAATAAACCAAATCAATTCAAATTTTAAGTTCTAGGTGCGGCTTTGGACGTGGAGCCCACACATTGATCTAGCTACACCCATTTGCACAAAATAGCAGGCTCTCGTTCTTAGATATTTTCATCAAATTTCAGTCAAATCCGTTGAAATTTCAGATATGATTGAACTTTTAATTCCACGGTCCGCTTTAGACATAGAGGCATATTGCTATACCGAATTTGCTATTGCTACGTGCATGCTTGGTAACTCGTTTGCTGGGCCAACCTTTCTTCAGCTGGGCTGGACGTAAAACAAGGCCAACGCAAGTTAAAGAATCAGCCTCAGTCCGGCCCAACGACGCGCGCTGCCGATGGTCGCCTTCACCGGCGGCAAGAGGCCTCCCTCCTCGTCCCCACACTCGAGCTGTCGATCATGGGCCTCCTCGGCCGTTCCAGGCTGGCCCATGCTAACCTCCAATTTTGTAACAGCTGCTGTTTTGTAACAGTTTTCCTCGGCTCTCTGAGCAATTTTGTAACAGCTGACTTCGATTCATTTGAGTAACCTATTCAGATGGGTCATCCTAGCCTTAGTTGCCTCAAAAAATATTCTTCTGTTGTCTCGGCAGAGTGTAAAACCATGCCGAGCAAGTTGATAGAAACCTAGCAATCAAACAAAAAAGATGACCTCCATCTGTCGATTTCAATACCTCAACCATCGATCCGTTTCATGTTCTTTAAACGAGCACTCAGAATGTAGAACAAACAGGGTGAACTCTGTATATTCAGATACTGGTCATGTGGTTTCGCTGTTCCAAATCGGGGGGCTCATCCCTGGTTTCTAGAAAATCAAACCCTGGCTGCTGCAATAGGCAATTGAATTGCATTTTCAGAAGCCATTTCTAAAGAACCATTGAAAATCGAAGAATGGATCAACGTTAGCTTGCCGTGGTTCTCTATTGAGTTAAAATGCTTTTCACCCAAAACTTTACTACAAAGCATGTATTGTTGTGACCTTTCTTTCATGCATATCCATGGCTCGAATCCCACGCATGCAAGAGCCATCCCAGGCCATGGAAACAACCTGCATCCACCTTCTGATGTCGCTCTTGCTACTTTCCCATATTGCCTTCAGCGCCGGAGATGTCACCGACACGTTCAGCAAGGGCCGCAACATCACTGACAACGGCACGCTCGTCTCCGCCGATGGCACATTCACCTTGGGCTTCTTCTCCCCCCCGGCGTCAACCAAGAGGTACGTCGGCATCTGGTTCACCGTGTCCCGTGACGCCGTCTGCTGGGTGGCCAACCGTGACCACCCCATCAATGACAACTCCGGCGTGCTGGCGGTCAGCGACACGGGGAGCCTTGTCGTGCGAGACGGCTCCGGCCAGGTCGCGTGGTCGTCCAACTCCACAGGCACCACCTCCCCCGTGGAGGCCCAGCTCCTGAACTCCGGCAACCTAGTCGTGCGCAACAACCAAGGCAGCACCGCCTCCATTCTGTGGCAGTCGTTCGACTACCCGTCGAACGCCATGCTGTCCGGCATGAAGATTGGCAAGGACTTCTGGAACGGGGCCGAGTGGTACCTCACGTCGTGGCGCTCTGCCGACGACCCGTCCCCGGGGCCCTACCGCCGCGCGCTGGACACCAGCGGGCTGCCCGACAATGTCGTGTGGCAAGGCAGCGCCAAGACGTACCGCTCCGGCCCGTGGAACGGCCGCTGGTTCAGCGGCATCCCGGAGGTGTTGACGTACACGAACGTGATGGAGTACGAGATGGTGATCAGCCCGCGCGAGGTGACCTACAGCTACACCGCCAAACCCGGCGGGCCCTTGACCTATATCCTGCTCCTGGACACCGGCGTGGTCAGGCGCCTGGTGTGGGACTCGAGCGCCCGGGAATGGAAGACCTACTTCCAGGGCCCCAGGGACGTCTGCGACTCGTACCGCAACTGCGGGGCGTTCGGCCTGTGCGACGCCGGCGCCGCGTCGACGTCCTTCTGCGGCTGCCTCAGGGGGTTCAGCCCGGCGTCGCCGGCGGCGTGGAACTCGAGGGACACCTCGGGCGGGTGCCGGCGGAACGTGAAGCTGGACTGCGGCGACGGGGCGACGACGGATGGATTCTTTGTAGTGCCGTCCGTGAAACTCCCGGACGCGCACAACGTGTCCGTGGACAGGAGCATCACGCTGGAGGAGTGCAGGGCGAGGTGCCTCGCCAACTGCTCGTGCTTGGCCTACGCCGCCGCGGACATGAGGGGAGGCGACGTCCGCAGCGGCTGCGCCATGTGGACGGATGATATCATCGATCTTCGGTACGTCGACCACGGGCAGGATCTGTACCTGAGGCTGGCCAAATCTGAGCTCCCGCCACCCTCGGCGTCCTCGTCGCCGCGAGCTTTTCCTACGGCGGCGGTTGTTGGTGCATCCGTAGCTGCTGTCGTTGTGATTCTGCTTGTTCTGGTTCTAATTGTGATTAGGAGGCGCAGGGGACCAACAATTTCAGGTAAACTGCAACTGTGCAACCATGATTTTCTGCTTTTTATTTTCTTTGATCTTTCTTTCGATTTTTTACGGCATATCGCTAATATCCAGAGCACGTTGGATGTTCCAGGCGCTCGTAGTTCTGCTCTAAGTTTCCCTTCTTCCGTTGAACATCAGCATAGTCCTGCTCAGAGCGTCACATCTAGTTCTTCTCCTGCTCCGGTTGTCCCTTATGTTGAGCTGCTTAGTCTGAAGGAGGCAACAGGGTATTTTTCAGAAAGCAATATCATTGGCCGTGGAGGATTTGGAGTTGTATATGAGGTGTGTTGCTACTTCTACTTTTAAATTATCTGTTAGGCTCTTCTATTACCTCCGTTCTCTAATAATTCATTGGTTGATTATTTCAAAATTGAACTAATATAACCAATGCCAAATATTAAACTAAGGGTGGAGGGAGTGCTACTTAACATCTGAAGCCCAACATGTTCTTCATTTGCTTTGTGGCTTATTGTTCAACGATTATATTGTAATATCCAGGGGCGCCTACCTGATGGCAGAAAGGTTGCTGTAAAGAGGATCATCCAATCTCCTCTAGTCGATGAAGGCGGTGAGGCTTTCATGAGAGAAGTGGAAGTCATGTCGAAGCTCAAGCATGGAAACCTTGTTCAGCTCCTTGCTTACTGTAAGGATGGGAATGAGCGGATACTAGTCTACGAGTACATGAAGAACAAGAGTTTGGACCTCTACATATTTGGTACACATCATAATACACACAGTATACATTAATATGCGCATGTACATAATAATCTTCACCGGCTATTTCTATGGAACTAACAGGAGAAGACTTGAAACTTCGTGCTTTCCTGAATTGGGAGCGTAGGCTGGAAATAATTCGAGGGGTTGCAAAAGGTGTTGCTTATCTTCATGGGCTAAACGAGGAAGTCATACACAGGGATCTGAAACCGTCCAACATACTTCTGGATGACAATTGGAGGCCTAAGATCGCAGATTTTGGCACTGCGAAACGCTTTGTTGTTGACCAGACAGATCCAACACTAGTACAAACAGCGTATGATGAAAATCTGAACTCCCTTAGCTACTCTTCAATCATTTTATTTAGTTATTCTTTGAACACATTTTCACTTTTCAACATAGTAGAATTTTAGGAGGATGAAATTTTCTTTACCGTTATGGATCATTCAGTGTTAAGGCTTTGATATTGAATTGTTTTCTCTTTTTTTTTATCAAAGGGGGTACACAGCTCCAGAGTACATAATGGAACGGCATTTAACGCTCAAGTGTGATGCCTACAGCTTTGGAGTCATTGTGCTTGAGATAGTCAGTGGCCAAAAGAATAGAACCACGCCAATGCTCCTTTCTGATGTGAGCACACTGCTAAAATAAATTTTGTAAGACCTTTTGCATTAGCAATAGCATAACATTTTCTTACCATTTTGCAGGCTTGGGAATCTTGGAATCAACATAGGATCACCGAGCTTCTAGATTCAGCTGTAGCCCAACCGGAGCCTGAGCTCCTGTTCGAATTGGAGAGATGCGTACAGATAGGCCTGCTCTGCGTGCAGCGATCGCCCAACGACAGGCCTACCATGTATGCAGTGCTTACCATGCTCAACAACAGCAGCTCACAGATCCGTGCGCCGAAAAGGCCACTGTTGGATAGCATATCCGAGCCTTCTCTCCGCAAGGCAGAACACTCGACGCAGGAAGAATCATCCAGCGCGTCGCACGGCAGCTACACAATCTACCTGTCGTAGCCAGGTCCAGGACCAAGTCTGCAGTGATTAAGGCGTCAAAATTGCTGTTGGTAAATGTATATATGATTTGGAGCTGAATTCTTTTATTCCTCTTCGGTTTGGGTATGCTCAAAAAAGCATTTTAGTTTGGGTTCCCTAGCTAGTTTCTTCATTGTGTTTCCCTTCTTATCTTTCTGTTCCTTGTATATATAGTATTTGTTTTCCTTCTTTTCTTTGTGTGTACTCCTAACTGGTTAATAAGAATTTGTTAAAAAAAATTGTATGATTTATTTAGCCATGAAAGACGCAGATAAAAAGCGGATAATTTACCTCTTTTTCGCAAAGAAAGAATTAAAGCAGGTTATTTTCTTCAGTTGTTATAACCAAATGTGAGTAAAATGAGACAAACCAGTATATGTGCGCTATTGCTAATTTGCTATGTGCATTCATGGTTGGTACAGAAGAATAATTTACTTAACCTATAGACAATGAACTGTTTGCTGGGCTGACTCCGACCTTTCTTCAGCCAGGCCGGATATGAAATTTGGCCCATGGCGATCAAGGGTGTCAGCCGGTCCGGTGAGGTTTGAGACGGTCATTCACGATGGCTCCGTCGCCGTCCGTCCTCAGTGACGGTTCCCACTTCCCAGTGACGACGACGCGCGAGGAGGGCGCCCCGGCCTTGCCGTGGTAGCCGTAGGTGATCTCGCCGGGGCTCGACGTCAGCTGGTACGCGAACATGTCCGCGTACGACGGCATCTCGGGGACGCCATTGAACCAGAGGCCGTTCCACGGCCCCGTGCGGTACCTCTTCACGCCGCCGTCCCACACGACGCTCACCGTCACCGGCAAGCCGTCACGACGTGAGGTAGAAGGTACCTCCGGCTCGTCACGATGGGCGAGGCAACCCCAGCGTGAAGGACCCACGGGCCGAGACGAGGAGTCTCGCCGTCAGTGATCTTGCGGCCGTGGTCCAAGTCCAACATGTCGGCGATGCTGGCGGCTGTTGTTCCGACAAGGAACAGAGACAGCAAGACGAGGACATGGCTGGCCATTAAGCTCATGAATCATGATTGAGGGGTGCTTCTTCCTATCTTGCTCTCGAGCAATCAAGGTCGAGCGGCCGGCGTTGACTGCTAATATATGCATGATGATCCAACATGCTTTACGTACAACTCTCGAGTTCCGATCTCCAATGCTAGGAGAGATGGATGAATTTAGTAATGGCAGTTGTGTACGGATTAGCGGGAAAGAAAGTGTTTGACAATGTCAAATATATGCGATTACACGATGCTAGTTTTTTTTGTATAGGTACTATGAAAATAAACAAATTTGGTATTATAAGTATTGGTATTTTTTCCTATAAATTTAGTCAAACTTCATATAGTTTGACTTAGGAGAAACATAAAAGGACGCTTTTTTGGATTGAGGGAGTATGAATTAAGATATACACTATAGTTATTATTCATCAATTACTGTGAGAAGCTAAGTTTTGTTTATTGCAATGCTTATGGTGTACCTCCTCTGTATCGAAATATTTGTCGCCATTGACTTTTTTCACGACTTTGACAACTCGTCTTATTCAAAATATTTTAGGTTTATCACTTATTTTGTTTATAATTTGTTTTACCATTATATGTACTTTAAGTGTGTCTTGTCTTTTTGCATATTTGCACAAAAAATTTGAATAAGATGAAAGGTCAAATGTTTTAGGAAAAAATCAACAACGATAAATATTTCGATACGAAGTTAGTAATATTTAAGTATGGCAGACAAGGAAAAAAAATGAAGACAAATGTGCATGGTGTATTATTTATATTCGGTAATTGGAATTTGGAAGGAAGACTATAGGGATTTTCGCAATTTCATTTTTTGACTATCTGTGCTATGAGCCTATGACTATGACTAGTCAAGTACTGAATGCCTTCTGATCCAAGGCTTATGCGAGCACCAATGTTTTGACTTAGCCCATTTGAGTTGGTAGCTTATCATTTTTGCGGCACCAATGTTTTGAATCCGTTCATTTGTATAACTATAAACTATGCAGATAAAATACAACGATAAGTAAGATATGAATGTAAGACCAACAGATGAAACCAATGATTTGTTTCATTTTCATTTTTTGTATTTTTGTACAAGCTAGCCATGCCACTTGATATGAGAAAGACAGAAGACAGAGCAGTTCATGGGCCGGATTAGGTCCAAGCATCACATTTGATCCAAAAAAAAAACAGGATACCAGTCCACAAGAATCTCGTATGATTGAGAACGGGCTTGTAGCCCAGTGGTAGCACGCTCCGGTGGGAGCGCTACCCACCCGAGTCCGATCCCTGGGATCGGGGTCGGGTGTCTCACCGGCATTTATTCCCAATATTTCTTCGGATGAAGCCTCAACCACAATGTGAAGGCGATGTGCTGGTCGTATGTCTCTCAGAAGGCGTGTGTGTATAGATTGTAGATCTGTTAGAGTAGAGTAGTTTAGGGTGTGTGGTGTGCGTAGTGGTGTGAGTTCAGATACTACAGCTTGTACCTAGGTTGAGGCGTTCAAAAAAAAAGAATCTCGTATGATTTAAAACATTCACACACGTGCAATCAATATTCCCAAATACTACACATTACAGTTCACAAGTTACAAGTAAATCTATATACCCCGAATACTATCTCTTGGACTAGGTATTATGTACAAGTACAAACTTAGTATAGGAAGAGTAGGGAAACCACATCTCTAGCGATAAAATGCAACCACGTACGGTACAGTATGAAACTTCAGCAGAGCCTGAAAGAGTGAGACTATCTGCCCTGAAGATCTGTGTACGTTAATTGATTACCTGACCCTGTATAGTTGTCATCAGCAGGAAGATGAGGAACCCTTCCAACAAAAAATGCAGCTTGCTTTGGAGACGGAATGGTACCATTACCACTCAGCATCCTGAGCACTAGGGACATGGTTGGCCTTTCAGCTGGTAACTCCTGCACACACAGGAGACCGACTTGAATGCATCTGCAGACTTCATCATAAGTGTATGTGGTGCCCATCAGTGGATCAATAAGCTCGGAGGCACTGCCTTCCTTCCACAGGGTCCATGCCTGGAAAGTTGTCAATGAGATGGCAAGCAAAAAGTTCATGATTATTTGCAAGTTTGACAAGAAGTGAGGTGAGGTGTAGGAGACAGTGCTATCTTACATAGCCCAAGAGGTTCATTGACCATTCTTCGTCGACAAAAGAGCTGTTCCTCCGCCCGCTCACAACCTCTAGGATCAACACACCAAAACTGAAGACATCAGATTTCTCAGAGTATTTACCCTCCATTGCATACTCCGGGGAGATGTAGCCACTGCGTTCCACAGATTTAGCACATTAACTTCTGCTAGGTGATGTAAAGTGGAGTTAATTTATCTCTTATTATATGAATAAAGAAGTAAGATTTGCAAGGTTGAAGATGCAATTAGTGAGCAGTACCAGACCAATAATGACAGAAACAGCTGGATACAATTTCAGCTATACCATGGGACTCCCTGTTCAATAAGTATGGTTGATGTTGCACCAAAGACCATATGGAATTCAACAACGTCAAGGTTTGTTTCACTGGTAGAGTATCTCTAAATACGGTTCCTGAACCAAAAGACGGGCAGCGGATCGGGCCACGTAACCTGCTAACTCGCTAGCCGTCGGATCTGGCCAATACGCGATATGGACCGTCTGATGCGGGTCGTTGCGGGCCTTTAGCCCGTTAAGCCGCGCACCCGGGAGCTGACGAAGATTCGCGAACCCGCCGAGAGCTTATCCCCTTCGCGGCTCTGCCTGCCGCACCGCTCGCCCCTCCGACCGCCTCCGCCTGCACTGCCGCCGGCCACCTCTTCAATTACCGTGCCCGCTGCCCCTCCGACCGTCTCCGTTTACACTGCCGCTGGCCGCCTCTTCACTTAACGCGCCCGCGCCTTCCTCCACCTGCTGCTTGGCCCGCTACCCTCCCATGGAGGAGCGCGGAGCCTTCGGCGCAGGAGCAGTGTGCAGAAGCGGGCGCTGGAGGATGTGCGAGGTGGAGGAGGCGACGGCAGCGCAGGGAGGACGGCTGAGGCTCCAGCAGCATGGGCCATGGAAAGTATTGGTCCCAATGCCAGCAGCCGGCTCCCCATGCAACCCTAGCTCCGCATTTGCTCGCGTTCCCCGCCACCTCCTCCTTCTCTACAAGCTCCCTCACCCATTGATGGTGTTCTACGTGATGCCGGGAATCATTGGAGGCTATGACAGACAAATGGCAAGGGAAGGAGTGGGTGCACTCGATGCCGAAAGGAACAACACTGGTACGGACTCGCAGCCAGATCGATTTCTCGATGTGGAAGCCGACAGGTCGAAGGTGCGTTGGCCTGTGTTAATCTCATGTGGTATGTGTGTGCTCCTGCTGTGGCTAGCCGACGCGGCGGTGGCGCGAGCAGCAAATCCAGCCATAGCCACCCAGGCCTGGTGTTGACAACCAAAATTGGCACGAAGACCAGGAGGATTGCTAAGAAGAAGATGGCGCAAGAGCAAACAAAAGACGACGCAAAAAGACGGCGTGAGGTGCTGGACACGCCCGGACCGGTCTGACCGGTGCGGGGGACTGGTCAGACCGGTCACCTGAGTTGTAATCCGACTAGGACTCTAAAAATTGGATTCCGAGATTGTAACGAGTTGTAACTTGGTTTCCTTGCGGGACAAGACCTACCCTCCCTATAAATATAAGGGGATTCGGCCGATTGAACACACAACAATCGAATCTATCCAATTTACTACTTTTACCTTTACTTTTTTGCATCTCCAAACCCTAGCTTTTCCAACCCAACCTGCTGTTCTTCCTTCGTCTCCGCGACGTCTGAAGGCGTTCTAGGTGGCCTGCCGACCCTAGAACACCCCTGGCGGCGTTCTCCCTGACGGATCCTTCCGGGAGGCGCTTTTAGGGTTTACCCCGTAGCTCACCGGCGGTCACCGGTCCGACCGGTGCCGTTGACCGGTCTGACCGATCAGCCCGGAGGCAGCTGCGATCTGGTCCTTTGCGACCCGCGCGAACTAGCGCACTCGTGTGTTGACCGATTTCTGCGTCAACATACTTTTGGCGACTCCGCTGGGGAATTGGAGATCTGGTTTTTGCAACCGTTCTATCTAATTCAATCCAGATGGGTGCCAATACTGAGTTGGATCTCGAGAACATCGTCACCGTAAAGGACGATGAGCTTTCTGCCGAAGATCGTCAAGGACTTGAAGAATACATGAAGAAGAAGGCAGAAGAAGATCGGCTCTACTACCTCTCGCACTTCAAGAAGGACCGCATGAAGCGCCCCTGCCTAAGCAGAGACTAAATGTGATACAAATTATCAGTCCCAGGAGGCTGATACACATTTATTCAACAGATGATACAGAAACTTACAGCCCACGAGGAAGCGGGCACCTAATACAAACTAGGACAGCTAAAAGGTAAACTACGGCGGTAAGCCAAAGGATGAACCAGACCGGTTCAACCAAGGGATCAGAGTTCTGCGGCAGCGAAGCCATCTTGGGCGGGACCAAACTCCACAGGCAAGCTGGGTGCGGAAGCGACCACCTATTCAGCGTCCTCAACAAAGTCCGGGTCTTCTTCTGGATTAACAACAACAAGGGTGAGTACAAAAGTACTCAACAAGCCCAATCACACCCACGGAGGGGTTAACACAGAATTATGCACAAGGAATATCAAGGATAAGGCTAGGTTTTATTTTGCCAAAAAGCTAGTTTTAACACATGCACGGGTTTATCAAGGTATATTTTAGCAAAGCAAGTTCTAAGTAACAACTTTAATTAGTGGGGGGTTGATCCACAAAGGATCCATCTTTTAAGTGCTACCGGACTTCCCATCCGCCGTAGCTTTTGGCACAAAGCCGAACTCATTCCAAAACCAACACACTCCAAACCCCACCCAAAACCTTAGCATTGTGACCAAGCCATAACTCGCCCATAACCGTGGGCACGGCTATTCGAATAGATTAGGAAACTCTGCAGAGGTGTACACTTTCACCACAAGTAGGGTACCGCAACACGATCACCTTAGTGTCAGTGCGGATCCTATCGAAGCCATTACCCACCATAGCCAAAACTGCCTAGCCATCACGAGAAAACACCAAGGGGTTTGTGTCACTAAGACGGCAACCATGTCACTAAGACGGCACTTGGTTTTCCCGCTGCACACCTGCCTCCAGACAACTAACAGCACGGCTAGTGGGATTTAGACTAAGCCCTTGCACCATACAAGAGTCGAGTGGTTGTACGAGAAAAGTGGGTTAGGCAAGATGACACATCACCTCGGTTTAAAACCGGACAAAACGGATATCTCCCAACTTGCTTAACCACAAAGGTACAAGCCTCCTTTTTGGCATTTCACAAAGTTATGCCCATCCATTTTATCCACACAGTTTTACTCTTTTCAAACCCAAAACCCAAAACCAACTCACACATTTAATCTTTGATAAAACCAGTGTATAGTCATGATTGAGTAAGGGTAACAACTCCTAAGCATTCTAATCCTAAGCATTCTAGAATTGGTTATCATCTAAACAGAGCATAACATATTTAGTGATAACTGGGTAGTCAAGGAATATCATATCAATCAAGGAGTGGCTAACCAACCGGGTTTTGAACTAAAACAATGCAATTATCAAAGGCTTAAGTGGGTTGTGTTTATAAAACATGGCATAAATATGCATCAAAGGATGGGATTGGACTTGCCGTCAGCAAAAGCTTCTGGGAGATCCTGCTCGCGGTACGAGTCCTCGGGGTCGGGCTCGCGGTACTCTCCTGCGTAGTCCTGCTCGCGGTACTGCTCCTCCTCGTTCACTCCGTCGTCTAGGGCACGATCAAACAAACACTCAAATAAGAAAACACATTCTTTAACCGATGAGTTGGAAACAGGAAATGACCAAATAAAATAGGAAACGGAGTTATATTGGGATGATTTGTGTAAAGCTCGGCCGGAATGGATACAAGAGAGACGTGTTTGAGTTTGGTGGAGTTCTGGAGGAATTTGGCGCATGAAATGACGGGTTAAAGGAGTATTAGGGCTTAAACGGGGGTTTTAGGACCTCTTTATAATAATTATAAAGGGCCAGGGACTTGGTTGTGAAGAGCGCGTGCGCGAGGAGGTAGGCAGAGATGCTGGTCGGGGCAGTGGGCGGCACGGCAACGCGAGGATGGAGGACGGCCGGCACAGGGGAATTCGGCCGGCGGGGCCCGGCGGCGCGGCGGCGCTCG
>CM014276.1:61223345-61282606 GCA_004135705.1 Alloteropsis semialata
AGAGGGAGGAGAGGGAGGTGCCGCCGCCGGATCCGGGAGCAGAGGGAGGAGAGGGGTGCGGCCGGCGAGGAGGAGGCCCGCCGCCATGGGAGCTCGTGCTACCGAAGGCGCGCGCCTGGGAGGAAGCCGGAGTGGAGGGAGGGAGGGGAGGAGAGGGGAGGGAGACGGCGGATGGCCGGCGCGGGGAGGGAGGAGGGCCTGCCGCCGCCCGTGCTCGAGCCGGTCGCCGGCCGGGGAGGGAGGGAGGGGAAGAGAGAGAGAGAGAGAGAGCGCGTGGGGGGAGAGGATAAGGCGTGGGGAGAGAGGGACGGGGGGACGCGGAGAGGAGAGGCGGACGACGGACGTGAAGCGAATTAAAGCGAAATGAATCGTTTTTTCGGGTCCGGGTCTCCAACACAAGTATCGGGCATCAGTTAAAGTCCGTTACCAATGTCATTTGTAACGGACTTTGTTGACGCCCGTTACTACTGTGTTGTTATTGGTAACGGGCATCATCACTGCCGAGGCTGAGGAGCGGTCTGGAGGCTTTATTGGTAATGGATTTTAACGAAGTCCGTTTGTAACACCCAAATTCCATCATGTGAACAAATTATAGAAACTTTGTTTAGGTTGATCTTAGGTTTAATGAATTTATTTTCCTTTATTTAATTTGTGGCCTTAATTACTTGAACATTAAATAATTAATTTTAGTTCAATAAGTGTTTGTTGCATTCCATGCCCTTGCATTTGTTTTGTTTGTTTGAGTGATCTCAAATCTCTCTCTCTAATTCAAACTCCACTCAAAATCCTCTCAAATCTCTCAAATTCCATTCAAACAATGGTCAAACTATTTCCTTTTCCCCTCCCTTCCTCTTTTCTCATCTGGCCCGGCTCAAGTTCTCTTCCTCTCCCTTTCTCACGCCGGCCCAGCAGACGGCCCACTCGGCCCAGGCTCTCCCGCACTCCCTCTCTCCCTCCCTCTGGGTCACTGATCGTCCGGGCCCGCATGTCGGCGCCCTGTTCTTCTTCCTCGCGGTGCCCTCGCCCGAATCCTGCTCGGCTCCCACCCGAGCCGCCGCTCGCCGCAATCACCGCGCCCACGTCCCCGGATTCCCTCCCCTCTCTTCACTCCCGCGCGTCAATTCCCCGTTTCCTTCCCCTCTTTACTCTATGCAACGGTCGCCCGAGAGCTTCAAGGCCATCAATGGCCGTGACACTCGCCGCCCTCGGATCCTCTCCATCCCGAGCCCCCTCTGTTCCCTCCGCTCGGCTATAAAACCCACCTCTCACTCGTCCTCGCGCACGCGCACACACTCCTATACTCAGAATCCACCTCTCATTCTCGTGCATTTCTCACCGGAGCTCGACATCACCGCCGCGTTGAGGTTGAGCATCGCCGCCGCCTTGGTTCTCTCTGTCCGGGCTCCCTTTGGCCTTATCTGTCTCGCTCGCTCGTTCGCAGGAACATCTGGAGCACAAACCCGGTGCCCGGAGGACGAAACCGACGCCGGAACCTCATCTACGCCGCGCGACCGAGCCCCCGTCCGCCATCGTCCGCCGCCGGCCTACTTCCGGTCACCCTCCGCCCCTGCAACCCCCTTTGGTGAGCTCGCCATGGCCTCCTGATGCCCCCTGTGCCATTTATTCTTCTCCCCGTGCGCCGTAGCGCTCAGTAGCCACAACTCCGGCGAGAAATCGCCATGTCCACGGCGGCGCCGCCACCCACCACTGTCGCCGGCCGCCGGATTTGATTTCCACCGCCCGAACTAAGATCAACGGTCCAGATCACACCCCCGTACCGGTCAACCAGGGGTCAAACCGCCGGTCGCTGGCCATTTTACTAAAGAGACCCCCTGTTTTATCATAATCAACCCGCAGTCCATGCCATGTGTAAAATATTTATACATATGCCCTTATACTTTCTGTTTAGGCCCCTGATCTTTTGAATAATCCAACCCGCCGTCCTTTTCATGGTCAAATCACTTGCTAGCCCCTCTGGTCTATGCTTATTTATGTTTGTGCCCTCGGTTTTAATCAAACCAGTACGCAGACTTTAGTTTTAATTGCATATAGGTCCCTGCAACCTTGTAACTAGCGTAGTTTCGTCGTTTTAAATCCGTTTTGGGCGATTTTCGCGTTCACGCGATCGTCTTTGCATGCTCTTTAGTTTAAGGTGCTTGTTCTGTACTTTTAGTACTGTTTGGTGTACTGTTTTTATTTATTTTGTTGTATGTCTTGTGTGATCGTGTAGAGAACGTGCCGTTCGAGGAAGATCAGGAGCAGCAGCTGTTTGAAGAGGACCAACAGCAGTTTGTTGAGGAAGGCAAGTGGCCTCCCTCTACATGAACATTCTTTTTGTCCCAATTACATTCATGAAATTCACTTTTACTTTACTGTTATGCATTAATTTTGACGGGTCACCCTTTAGGACATGACTAGATCTTTTTACCTTGAACCTTGAATCACCTGGTTATATCATGGGTAGAAATGCTTAGCTTGCTTAAACTTGGGATGGTTCTGTTACCTTTGATGCAATGTTAATCATGATTTAATTATATTGTTATATTCTTGCTTAATTACAAGATCATCATGATTAATTGGAAAATGGAGAACCACCCAAGAAAATAGTGCAACCACAGTGTCACATGGCTCTGAACTTAGCTAATTAATTAGACTTGGGGTTGGCTAGTGGTCTTACCGTAAGGGCAAGGAGGGGGCCGGTGAAGGGGTCATAGCCCGGTCCTCTTGGAGGAGTAGCCTTTGCTAAGGTACGGCCTCATTAGGGAGGGTTATGGACCTCACCGCTGCCGAAACTCTAGCGGGCTGCTAGTTAACTTTGGGTCTTTGTAAAGGCTTCGTAGTGAACCCTCGCCACTCACCAAAGGAAGTGTTTAAGGGCCTTGCAAACCCGGGCGACAAGGGGAACACGAGCTGTGGGTAAAGTGTACAACCTCTGCAGAGTGTAAAACTGATATATCAGCCGTGCCCACGGTTAAGGGCGGCTTGGACCCTCACATGATAAATGAACTTTAACTTGATCTTAACATGTGGTTCTTGGTCTCTTGGTGGTATAATTTTGGGTTATCCTGCTTAATTTTGGGATGGTATAAACTTACATCTAGTAACTAGGTGCTTGCTAATAAAACTTGATCAACTAAAAATGCTATCCGCATGAGCCTAAACCCCCTTTGATGGCCTTGCATATTCCCCCACTTGTTGAGTACCAACCATAAGTGTACTCACCCTTGCTAAACAACTGCTGTTCAGAAATAACAATGATGTGGAGTACTTCAGCGACTTTGATGAGTTCTAGGCGCGTCAACCAGTCAAGTGCCTGTGGATGAAGTCAAGGAGCTGCTTTATCGTATTAGGTTGTCGGTGAACGTTTAAGACCTTCGTGTCTATTTACGATGAGTGTAATAAAGTTATGTACTCTCTTTTGTACGCTTTTGAACATTGTCTTTTGATATATTCACTGATGACGTCAACATATGTGTGATGAACGGATCCTGGCACACATATGCGATGCATTCGATTTTGTCCTTAAAATCGGGTATGACAGAAGTGGTATCAGAGCTGTGTTGACTGTAGGACGCCAGCCTAGCTAGAAAATGGTCGAAGCATAGGATTTACTATCTTAGTCAGCCTTTCTGCTCTTAGGAAAAATTTTATTTGCATAAAAACTTACTCTGTTCCTGTTCTATCTCTTTTTGTTCTTAGTTTTGTTCTTGCTCTATCACAGATGGTCAGGCAGAGACAGACAGCACGCAAGAGCACCGGAGGCAGGAGGCGTATCGCTCCTGCACAGCCAGTTCCACGACTTCCACCAGTGGTGGAACAGGAGGAGTCAGAGCCCGAGGAGATCCACTACTTCCAGGAGATGGCAGATGGAGACATCGTTCCGGTGGACCCAGCAGTTGACGCTCCACCAGCACCACCTGCTGTTCCTGCTCTGGAGGCTCCAGTACCTGCTGGTGGAGGACAGCCAGATGACGGCCACGACGCAGACCAGGGCCTTGGTCAGGAGGACCAGGGCGAGGCACAGGACGACAGTTCTGGCATGGGCCAGAACAACGTGCCAGTTGGAGAGACTGAGGTTGTGAAAACGACCTACTGGATAGAGACCTCAGTCAATGAGACTAGCACATTCCCCAAGATGCTCATGGATGTGCTACAGGAGTTGGGGAACAACGTCAGACCCCTCTACATGACGCAGCGTGTCTCCAACCCAGGGATGCCGGTCTTCTACATCACCCGGGTCCACATCCGGGAGGCTTCTGACACTGGTGGATACAAGACCTGCTCGATGCACGACTCCGACATTCCCTACTCCACCGTCACCGCCTCCGTCAGCAGCGCCGCCAGGAGAGCTCTGTGGTCTCTCTGCCACACTCACCGTGGTGAGTTGAGCATCACAGAGTACCGCCACCTTCCACGACGTGCTAGTGGCACCGAGGTGACCCACGTGCCGCTGGGAGGACATCACGAGCCCCGCATCGACGTCCTTGCTCGTGTCACCGCTGGTCTCAACACCGACGTGGAGAGCACAGCTACAGATCTCATGGAGGCTTCTGAGAGACTGGCCAGTGCTCAGGCCAGGATCAGGCAGCTGGAGGCACAGCTGGCAGGACACGTGCCCCCAGTGGAGGCAGAGAGAGCAGACTGCCCCGCCGCTTCACCTCCGCGCAAGAGGCTTCGTACCGGAGAGCCAGGCTCTATCACCGCTCTCTTAGGCCAGGTTTAGGGAGTCCACCATAATAAGTCATCGCGATAGAACCGTTCCTGCGAGGACGTATGATGTTTTTGTTTGCTTGTTTGTTTTATGTTTGAGTTGGAGTTTTTGTAATGACTGTCATGTTTTTGTGGAGTGATGGCCACAAATACATTATTAAATAATTAAGTTAAAGTCAGTTCTTGGTTTCAATCTTGGCTCTGTTCTTTCTATCTTTATCAGTTTATCTATCTTATCTAAAGCATTCCCCTAACAATCAGATGGTAAATACCAGGAGAGGCGGAGGACGTGACATTCCAAGTGTCAGACGTGCTCACGTGATCAACCGTCAGAATCAGGCACCACCTCCACCTCCAAACCCAGCAATGGAGCAGTTTCTTCAAGCTCAGATGCAGTTGCTGCAGGACCTTACTGCCACTGTGCAAAACTTACAAGCACAGCAGAATCAGCTGCCACAGATGCCTCCACAAGCCCAGGACAGGCACCGGGATTTCATGAGTCACCACCCACCCACTTACTCTCACTCGGCAGACCCTTTGGATGCTGATGACTGGCTGAAAGTCATTGGCAAGAAGCTGGATATCACCCAGTGTACAGATCGCGAAAGAGTCTTGTATGCTGCTGGACGCCTGGAAGGAGCTGCATCCGATTGGTGGGATGCATACACAGCTGCCCATGCCAACGCCGACACTATTACTTGGGCAGAGTTCAGCAACAGTTTCCGCCTGCATCACATCCCAGCTGGTGTGATGAAACTGAAGAAGAATGAGTTCTTGGCTCTGAAGCAGGGCCATATGTTAGTAAGCGAGTACCGGGACAAATTCATCCAGCTGTCCCGCTACGCGCCCAATGAGGTCGATGATGATGAGAAGAAGCAGGATCGCTTCTTGGATGGCCTGATCGGACCTCTGAAGTATCAACTGCAGAGCCATACTTTCCCCACATTCCAGAGGCTTGTAGACAAAGCTATTGGCCTTGAGAACACTCGCAAGGAGCTCGGTGAGCTCAAGAGAAAGTCCCAGTCACAGGGACAGTCAAGCAATAGCCGCCCGCGCTTCAACTCTCAGCAAGGGTCTCAGTTCCGCTCTGGAGGGCAAGGCGGAAATTATCAGCAAAATCAGCAGTACCGCAGCCAGCAGCAGAACCAACGCTTCAATCAGCAGACTCAGCGCAGTCCTAACTTCCAGCAGAACAGGTCTGGCAGTTCATCTGGCGCCCCAGTGCGCAACAACAATGGCAGCAACAACAATCCTGTCGCACCAGTTCCACCCAATGGCTGTTTCAAATGTGGAGAATTGGGGCACTATGCTAACAACTGCCCCAAGCGCAATATGCAGACACCACAGGGCCAGAAGACTAATGGTCAGAGGCCTGGATCACAGACTCCACAGATGCGCAACGGGAATCAGAATTCCCAAGGCAACAAGGGCCAGCAGAACTACATGCGTGGACGGGTGAACCACGTGTCAGCTGAATCAGCCCAAGATGCTTAGGACGTTGTGCTCGGTACGTTCCTTGTAAATTCTGAACCTGCATCAGTTTTGTTTGATTCTGGAGCATCGCATTCTTTCATTACTGAGCAATTTGTGGAAAAACATGATATACCTATGAGCCTTATGAAGAAAACTCTACTAGTTAGTTCCCCGGGCAGTGAGATGAAGGCTAATCACATATGCCCGTGGGTGAATCTGAAAATCATGGGGGTAGATTTTCCAGCCAATCTGATAGTCCTAAAGTCCAGTGGGATTGACGTGATTCTTGGCATGGATTGGTTATCTGGGTGCAAGGGAGTTATTCAGTGTGCCAAGAAGTCAGTGCTCTTGACCAGTCCTCAAGGAGAGCAGATTGAGTTCGTTGCTAGCATGCCATCCACAGATGAAGCAACGGTGAATCAGATCAAGGGAATACCTTTAGAGGAGATCAAGGTCGTGAGTGAGTACCCAGACGTCTTTCCGGAGGACTTACCAGGTATGCCACCCGACCGTGACATTGAGTTCCGTATTGATCTCTTACCTGGCACTGCTCCTATATTCAAAAGACCCTATAGGTTAGATGTTAAGGACTTAAGTGAACTAAAGAAACAAATAGAAGAGCTATTAGGAAAAGGATATATCCATCCTAGCTCATCACCTTGGGGAGCCCCTGTCATCTTTGTTGATAAAAAGGATGGCACTAGAAGGATGTGTGTTGATTATAGAGCTCTCAATGATGCAACCATCAAGAACAAATACCCACTACCCCGAATAGAAGATCTATTTGATCAGATGAGAGGTGCTAAAGTATTCTCCAAGATTGATCTGCGGTTAGGATACCATCAGTTGAGAATTCGACCAGAAGACATCCCCAAAACAGCGTTCACCTCCAGATATGGGTTATTTGAGTACACAGTGATGTCGTTTGGATTGACCAATGCCCCGGCGTACTTCATGTACTTGATGAACAAGGTGTTCATGGAATACCTCGACAAGTTTGTAGTTGTGTTCATCGACGATATCTTGGTGTTTTCTCGGAATGAAGAAGAACATGAAGAACATCTGAGATTAGTACTACAGAAACTCCGAGAGAATCAGTTGTATGCCAAGTTCAGTAAGTGTGATTTTTGGTTGAAGGAAGTTTCTTTCCTTGGTCATGTCATCACCGATGGAGGAATAGCAGTTGATCCCAGCAAGGTTCAGGATGTGTTGAATTGGAAACCACCTACGAATGTGTCCGAGATCAGGAGTTTCCTTGGTTTGGCAGGATATTACCGCAGATTCATTGAAGGATTCTCCAAGATTGTGAAACCGCTCACCTCGTTGTTAGAAAAGGAACGAGAGTTCAAATGGGATGAAGCTTGTCAGAATTGTTTTGAAGAGCTGAAGAAGAGATTAACCACGGCCCCCGTGTTGATAATGCCAGATATACACAAAGGGTTCGATGTCTATTGTGACGCTTCACGTCTTGGTCTTGGTTGTGTGTTAATGCAAGAAGGTAGAGTGGTAGCTTATGCATCAAGTCAACTGAGGAAGCATGAGCAGAACTATCCAACTCATGATTTAGAGCTAGCCGCTGTCGTGCACGCACTAAAGATTTGGAGACACTATATGATTGGAAACAAGTGCCAAATTTTCACAGATCACAAAAGCTTGAAATATATCTTCACTCAGAGGGATCTCAATCTCAGACAACGCAGATGGTTGGAATTGATAAAGGATTATGACTTGGATATTCAGTACCATCCTGGCAAGGCCAACGTTGTAGCAGATGCTTTGAGTCGGAAGAGCCAAGCTAACATGGCTATAGCTCGACTAATGCCTCAAGAATTGTGTTGGGAAATGGAACGACTCAATCTCGGGATTCTTTATAACTTAGAAGCTATGACAATGGAGATTGAACCTACTCTTGAGCAGGAAATCAGACAAGGTCAGTTGACTGATGCTAAGATCAAAGAGATCAAGACTCTGATTGGTTTAGGAAAAACAACGGATTTCACCGAAGATGAACAAGGCACTGTTTGGTTCAGGAAAAGGATCTATGTACCAGATATCGATCGTCTTCGTGAGCTCATATTGAAGGAAGCACATGATTCCGTATATTCTATTCACCCTGGCAGTACCAAGATGTACCAAGATTTGAAGGAGAAATATTGGTGGTATGGTCTTAAGAGAGACGTGGCAACTCACGTAGCTTTGTGTGATGTATGTCAAAGAGTGAAAGCAGAACATCAAAGGCCAGCAGGTTTGCTTCAGCCATTGAAAATACCCGAGTGGAAATGGATAGAAATTGGTATGGACTTTATTGTAGGATTGCCTCGCACTCGGGATGGTTATGATTCTATATGGGTCATTGTGGACAGATTGACCAAAGTCGCTCACTTCATTCCAGTTAAAACCACATATTCGGGAGCCAAGTTAGCAGAACTGTATATGTCCCGAATCGTGTGTTTGCATGGAGTACCAAAGAAGATAGTGTCTGACCGAGGTACCCAGTTCACATCTCGTTTTTGGCAGAAACTACATGAGTCAATGGACACCAAGATTAATTTCAGTTCAGCGTATCATCCGCAGACAGATGGACAAACAGAGAGGACAAATCAAATCTTAGAGGATATGCTTAGAGCTTGTGCCTTGAAGCATGGAGGTAGTTGGGATAAGAGTTTGCCGTACGCAGAATTCTCTTATAACAACAGTTATCAAGCTAGTCTCAAGATGGCTCCATTTGAAGCTCTGTATGGAAGAAAGTGTAGGACACCGTTGTACTGGAGTCAGACAGGAGAAAGTCAGGTTTTCGGACCAGAAATTCTACAAGAAGCTGAAAGACAAGTCCAGATAATCCGGGATAATCTCAGAACGCTCAGTCACGACAGAAGAGTTATGCCGATACCCGGAGAAGGGAATTGACATTTGAAGTTGGAGATTATGTGTATCTCAAGGTGTCACCTATCAGAGGTCTCCGCAGATTCAAAGTCAAAGGGAAGTTGTCACCTCGCTATATTGGTCCTTTTCAGATCTTGGAAAGGAAAGGTGAAGTGGCATATCAGTTGGAGTTACCCGAGCGACTGTCGGATGTTCACGATGTGTTTCACATTTCTCAGTTGAAAAAGTGCTTGAGAGTACCCGAAGAGCAACTACCACTGGAAGAACTTAATGTGCAAGATGATTTGACTTATTCAGAACACCCGGTCTAGATCTTGGAAACATCAGAAAGAGTTACAAGGAACAAAGTCATCAAAATGTGCAAAGTACAGTGGAGTCATCATTCGGAAGATGAAGCTACTTGGGAACGAGAAGACGAGCTCATTGCAGACTTCCCGCAGTTGTATCAAGATCTATCCGAATCTCGAGGACGAGATTCTCTTTAAGGGGGGTAAGATTTGTAACACCCAAATTCCATCATGTAACAAATTATAGAAACTTTGTTTAGGTTGATCTTAGGTTAATTTAATGAATTTATTTTCTTTTATTTAATTTGTGGCCTTAATTACTTGAACATTAAATAATTAATTTTAGTTCAATAAGTGTTTGTTGCATTCCATGCCCTTGCATTTGTTTTGTTTGTTTGAGTGATCTCAAATCTCTCTCTCTAATTCAAACTCCACTCAAAATCCTCTCAAATCTCTCAAATTCCATTCAAACAATGGTCAAACTATTTCCTTTTCCCTCCCTTCCTCTTTTCTCATCTGGCCCGGCTCAAGTTCTCTTCCTCTCCCTTTCTCACGCCGGCCCAGCAGACGGCCCACTCGGCCCAGGCTCTCCCGCACTCCCTCTCTCCCTCCCTCTGGGTCACTGATCGTCCGGGCCCGCATGTCGGCGCCCTGTTCTTCTTCCTCGCGGCGCCCTCGCCCGAATCCTGCTCGGCTCCCACCCAAGCCGCCGCTCGCCGCA
The DNA here is from genome assembly GCA_004135705.1 of Alloteropsis semialata. Lineage (NCBI taxonomy): Eukaryota > Viridiplantae > Streptophyta > Magnoliopsida > Poales > Poaceae > Alloteropsis > Alloteropsis semialata. The sequence goes on from CM014276.1 coordinate 61,233,420, forward strand.
ATCACCGCGCCCACGTCCCCGGATTCCCTCCCCTCTCTTCACTCCCGCGCGTCAATTCCCCGTTTCCTTCCCCTCTTTACTCTATGCAACGGTCGCCCGAGAGCTTCAAGGCCATCAATGGCCGTGACACTCGCCGCCCTCGGATCCTCTCCATCCCGAGCCCCCTCTGTTCCCTCCGCTCGGCTATAAAACCCACCTCTCACTCGTCCTCGCGCACGCGCACACACTCCTATACTCAGAATCCACCTCTCATTCTCGTGCATTCCTCACCGGAGCTCGACATCACCGCCGCGTTGAGGTTGAGCATCGCCGCCGCCTTGGTTCTTTCTGTCCGGGCTCCCTTTGGCCTTATCTGTCTCGCTCGCTCGTTCGCAGGAACATCTGGAGCACAAACCCGGTGCCCGGAGGACGAAACCGACGCCGGAACCTCATCTACGCCGCGCGACCGAGCCCCCGTCCGCCATCGTCCGCTGCCGGCCTACTTCCGGTCACCCTCCGCCCCTGCAACCCCCTTTGGTGAGCTCGCCATGGCCTCCTGATGCCCCCTGTGCCATTTATTCTTCTCCCCGTGCGCCGTAGCGCTCAGTAGCCACAACTCCGGCGAGAAATCGCCATGTCCACGGCGGCGCCGCCACCCACCACTGTCGCCGGCCGCCGGATTTGATTTCCACCGCCCGAACTAAGATCAACGGTCCAGATCACACCCCCGTACCGGTCAACCAGGGGTCAAACCGCCGGTCGCTGGCCATTTTACTAAAGAGACCCCCTGTTTTATCATAATCAACCCGCAGTCCATGCCATGTGTAAAATATTTATACATATGCCCTTATACTTTCTGTTTAGGCCCCTGATCTTTTGAATAATCCAACCCGCCGTCCTTTTCATGGTCAAATCACTTGCTAGCCCCTCTGGTCTATGTTTATTTATGTTTGTGCCCTCGGTTTTAATCAAACCAGTACGCAGACTTTAGTTTTAATTGCATATAGGTCCCTGCAACCTTGTAACTAGCGTAGTTTCGTTGTTTTAAATCCGTTTTGGGCGATTTTCGCGTTCACGCGATCGTCTTTGCATGCTCTTTAGTTTAAGGTGCTTGTTCTGTACTTTTAGTACTGTTTGGTATACTGTTTTTATTTATTTTGTTGTATTGTCTTGTGTGATCGTGTAGAGAACGTGCCGTTCGAGGAAGATCAGGAGCAGCAGCTGTTTGAAGAGGACCAACAGCAGTTTGTTGAGGAAGGCAAGTGGCCTCCCTCTACATGAACATTCTTTTTGTCCCAATTACATTCATGAAATTCACTTTTACTTTACTGTTATGCATTAATTTTGACGTGTCACCCTTTAGGACATGACTAGATCTTTTTACCTTGAACCTTGAATCACCTGGTTATATCATGGGTAGAAATGCTTAGCTTGCTTAAACTTGGGATGGTTCTGTTACCTTTGATGCAATGTTAATCATGATTTAATTATGTTGTTATATTCTTGCTTAATTACAAGATCATCATGATTAATTGGAACATGGAGAACCACCCAAGAAAACAGTGCAACCACAGTTTCACATGGCTCTGACTTAGCTAATTAATTAGACTTGGGGTTGGCTAGTGGTCTTACCGTAAGGGCAAGGAGGGGGCCGGTGAAGGGGTCATAGCCCGGTCCTCTTGGAGGAGTAGCCTTTGCTAAGGTACGGCCTCATTAGGGAGGGTTATGGACCTCACCGCTGCCGAAACTCTAGCGGGCTGCTAGTTTAACTTTGGGTCTTTGTAAAGGCTTCGTAGTGAACCCTCGCCACTCACCAAAGGAAGTGTTTAAGGGCCTTGCAAACCCGGGCGACAAGGGGAACACGAGCTGTGGGTAAAGTGTACAACCTCTGCAGAGTGTAAAACTGATATATCAGCCGTGCCCACGGTTAAGGGCGGCTTGGACCCTCACATGATAAATGAACTTTAACTTGATCTTAACATGTGGTTCTTGGTCTCTTGGTGGTATAATTTTGGGTTATCCTGCTTAATTTTGGGATGGTATAAACTTACATCTAGTAACTAGGTGCTTGCTAATAAAACTTGATCAACTAAAAATGCTATCCGCATGAGCCTGAACCCCTTTTGATGGCCTTGCATATCCCCCCACTTGTTGAGTACCAACCATAAGTGTACTCACCCTTGCTAAACAACTGCTGTTCAGAAAATAACAATGATGTGGAGTACTTCAGCGACTTTGATGAGTTCTAGGCGCGTCAACCTGTCAAGTGCCTGTGGATGAAGTCAAGGAGCTGCTTTATCGTATTAGGTTGTCGGTGAACGTTTAAGACCTTCGTGTCTATTTACGATGAGTGTAATAAAGTTATGTACTCTCTTTTGTACGCTTTTAAACATTGTCTTTTGATATATTCACTGATGACGTCAATATATGTGTGATGAACGGATCCTGGCACACATATGCGATGCATTCGATTTTGTTCTTAAAATCGGGTGTGACACCGTTACCTTTAAAGTTTTAGGTAACGGGCCACATAGGTCCGTTACCAATGTCGCGTTATCTAATTGAGGTTTTCATGTAGTGGACTAGACCTCCAAGCAGACTACAACTCCTCATTCTGTAAAGCAAATCATGTGGAGCATCATAGTTCTGTAAAGCATAAGAACGTGCTTTGCTTGTCCATCAGTATCATTTATAAGAAGATACCAAGTCATTAAAACACATGATTTATGCATGCATATCGTTGCTCTCGTCATGGTGCCCATGTCCTTGAGATGAACCACTACCAGAGAACCCTCCATCCATCCACCGTAATCGGTCACGGTTGGATTGGACCCGGTACCAATGGAAGCATTGGTACCGGGTCCAATCCCCAATAATTCTGCGCGCTCATTGGTACCGGGTGGTGTCACCACCCGGTACCAATGAGCCTCGGGGCCTTTGGTACCGGTTGGTGACACCAACCGGTACCAATGTGAGCCCCTTTGGTACCGGGTGGTGCCACCACCCGGTACCAAAGGGGCTCTGCGTATAAGGCCCCTTCTTCCTCCCCCAGCCCGAGCCATGGCTCATTTCTTCATCCTCCATTGAGCTCGGGTTGGGGGAGCTCATGCCCGATTTTTCCATAACTTTTGGAGATTTTACAAACCAAGTCCGCTAGAAGGTTAGCAACTTCATCCTCTCTCTTTTGACGTTTAGTATGGTCTATTTCATGCTCTATGTTTTGAGTAATTTGTGTTTTGTGGAATGGATTGAAATAAGAGATTTTAGATTGAATCTTCATTTTTATTATGAATTTGTAATAGAGAATCAATATATAGTTAGTTGTTGCATGTGTGGAGATGATGCACAAATTTTTAGACATTGTTTAGATTTTTTGGATTATTTGTAGAAACTTTAAATGATTTTCATATTTATGCTTATTATGATTTTTAGATATTAGAAATGATATTCATATTTAGGGTTATTAGGATTTTTAGAGATTATAAATGAAATTCATATTTAGGCTTATTACGAAATTTAGAATTATATCTTTTTAGAGGCTTCAAATGACGTTGATATTTAGGGTTATTAGGATTTTTTGAGATTATAAATGATATTCTTATTTAGTTAGATTTTAAATTCAATTTTACTTCTCATGGTTGTCAATATCTTGAAATAAAACAATCCAACTCTTGGCATGCCTATGATGATATCAAATTTTACCTAGTTTTCTAGCTGGGTAACATATGATGACCTTGAGCTTGAGCTTGTATTGTATAGTTATGCTTCTCATGGTTGTCGTCAAACCATGGGATACATCCATGCCCAAGCAACGAATCGGTTGTGATGGTTGGGCTGGGTGTGTCCCATGGTTCCATGCCTACCATGAACCAATTGTTTTTACCACCTGTAATGTTTCTTATGCTCCAAGTTCAAGGTCAAATGAAAGACAACATATCTGAGGCAAATCACTCCTTCAAAATTTTTTTTGAGATGAGCAAAAGTAAGACGTTGATGATTTTGGAATGTGGTTGTCGGCCATCGTGCCCTTGGTTTGTCGCAGGTTTTGGAAACCTCCCGATGCAGGGGAGGTGCTGTCGAAATTTTTTGAGATTATAAAAGATATTCTTGTTAAGGCTTACTACGAACTTTAGAAATACATCTTTTTGGTGGCATCAAATGATGTTGATGTTTACGGTTATTAAGATTTTTAGAGATTATATATGATATTCTTATTTAGGTTTATTACGAACTTTAGAAATTGGGGATGAATTTTTCATTGTATTTTGTGAATAGATGAATCGGCAATGGATGTACAACGCGGATAGACGCTCATCTGACTTCATTAATGGCGTTCATCAATTCCTCGACGCGGCAGAGGCTAACTCGACCTCAGGTTTTATATGCTGTCCATGCAAGGTCTGTGAGAATAAGAAGGATTATCACATCTCGAAGAAGGTGGTCCACACACACTTGCTTATGAGTGGTTTAATGCCTAACTATATCTGTTGGACCAAACACGGCGAAGCGGGGATATTCTTTGAAGAAGGTGATGAAGAAGGTGACGACAACGTCCCGGACTTTGCACAATACGGTGCCTTTGCAGATGATACAGCAATGGGCGAGGGTGAAGCAGTTGCAGAGAGATGAGGATGATGACGCCTTAGGTGGCATGATCCGTGATGAAGAGAAAGACTGCGAAAGTGCGAAAGAGCGGGAGAAGATGAACCGTTTGTTGGAGGACCACAAAACATTGTTGTACCCAGATTGCAAAGAGGACCAGAAAAAATTGGCTACCACACTGGAACTATTGCAATGGAAGGCAACTAATGGCTTGTCTGACAAAGGTTTTAGAGAGATATTGAAAATGATAAAGAAGATGCTTCCAGAGGGCAACACATTGCCCGAAACAACATACGAAGCAAGAAAAATCGTTTGCCCTCTAGGACTGGAAGTACAAAAGATACACGCATGTCCCAATGATTGTATCCTTTATTGGGGCAAGTCGTACGAATCTTTGGACGCCTGTCCGATTTGCAATTGCTCGCGGTATAAAATCAGGCGAGACGACCCTGGTGATGTTGAGGGAGAGGCCCCCAAGAAAAGAGTCCCTGCCAAGGTGATGTGGTATTTCCCTATAATACAATGTCTGAAGCGCTTGTTCAGAAACAAAGAGCATGCTAAATTGCTGCAGTGGCACAAAGAGGATCGGAGGGAAGACAATATGTTGAGACACCCCGCTGATGGGTCGCAATTGAGAAAAATCGACAGAGCGTTCCCAGACTTCGCAGAAGATGCAAGAACATAAGATTTGGTTTGAGTACGGATGGCATGAATCCTTTCGGTGATATGAGCAGTAGCCACAGCACTTGGCCCGTGACTCTTTGTATGTACAACCTTCCTCCGTGGATGTGCATGAAGCGAAAGTTCATTATGATGCCAGTGCTAATCCAAGGGCCAAAACAGCCTGGCAACGACATTGATGTGTATCTAAGGCCACTGATTGAGGAACTTTTGTTGTTGTGGGGCAAAGATGGTGTAAAGGCGTGGGATGCGCACAAGCAAGAGGAATTTAACCTAAGAGCATTACTGTTTGTGACCATCAATGATTGGCCTGCATTTGGTAACCTGTCGGGACAGTCAAACAAGGGATACAAAGCATGCACACATTGCCTAGAACACACCGACTGCATTTATCTGAAACATTGTAGAAAGTGTGTGTATATGGGCCATCGTCGATTCCTTTCTGAGAAACATCTGCTGAGAAAGAAAGGAAAGCATTTTGAGGCGGAAGGTCGTAGCAAACCAAGGCATCGGGATGGAAAATATGTATTTGCTATGGTAAAAGATGTGAAGGTGGTCTTTGGGAAGGGACCTGGCAGCCAGCCAGCGGCAAGTGAAAATGGAAAGGCGCCCATGTGGAAGAAAAGTCAATATTCTGGGACCTACCATATTGGGAGGTCTTAGATGTACGCCACACAATTGATGTGATGCACCTGATGAAAAATCTTTGCGTAAACGTGCTAGGGTTCCTTGGTACTTACGGAAAGTCAAAAGATACGCTTGAAGCACGACAGGACCTGAAACGTATGAAACAACGAGATCCCCTGCATCCTGAGAAAAGAGAGAAAGGGCGTTGGAACTTGCGTCCTGCTAGCTACACTCTAAGCAAGGAGGAGAAGACCAGCATGTTTGATTGCTTGAACAGTATTAAGGTCCCGTCCGGCTACTCATCGAATGTAAGAGTCTGATAAATATGAAAGAGAAGAAATTCGTACACCTCAAGTCCCATGACTGCCATGTGCTGCTCACACAATTGCTTCCGGTGGCGCTGAGGGGAATTCTACCCGTTAATGTCCGAACAACTATTGTGAAGCTATGCGCCTTTCTCAATGCAATCGACCAGAAGGCAATCGATCCCACTAATCTAACAAAGCTGCAGGATGATGTGGCCCAAAGCCTTGTCAGCCTTGAGATGATATTTCCTCCGTCTTTCTTTAATATTATGACGCATCTCCTGGTCCATGTTGTCAAAGAGATTGGTATTCTTGGTCCTGTATTCCTACACAATATGTATCCTTTTGAGAGGCTCATGGCTATTCTAAAGAAATATGTTCGTAACCGTTCTCTTCCAGAAGGATGCATCGCCAAGGGATACAGAACAGAGGAGGTCATTGAGTTCTGTGTTGACTATATCCCCGAACTGAAACCGATTGGGCTACCTGAGTCACGCCATGAGGGGAGACTACTTGGAAAGGGCACGTTAGGAAGGAAACAAACAAGGTGTAGCGACTACGATTTATTCATGAAAGCCCATTACACTGTATTGCAGTCGTCAACCATGGTGGCTCCTTACATCGAGGAGCACAGGACTATAATATGCTACCAAAATCCAAGAAAGTCTGAGAAGTGGATTACAAGCCATCACATAGAAACTTTCGCTGGTTGGTTGCGACAAAAGCTCATGGGTAACGAGACAATACATACACAGCTGGCGTATTTGGCAAGGGGACCATCATCCTCATTCTTGACGTTCCAAAGCTATGACATAAATGGGTATACATTTTACACGAGAGCCCAAGACGACAAAAGCACCAACCAAAATAGTGGTGTCTGTATAGATGCCTATGACAACAAAGGGAACAGGGACTCATATTATGGCCAGGTATAGGAGATCTGGGAACTAGATTATGGACCTTTGAAAATACCACTTTTTCGGTGCAAATGGGTGAAACTTACAAGTGGAGGTGTTACTATAGACCGCTACGGCATGACAACTGTGGATCTCAACAAAATTGGGTATGTAGACGAACCATTCGTGCTCGCCAAGGATGTGCATCAAGTGTTTTATGTGAAGGACATGTCTACCAAACCCAAGACGGGGACTCTGCAAACAAACAACTCCGAACTTTATCCAAAACGGCACATAGTTCTCACGGGAAAAAAAAATCATGGGTGTCGAGGACGTCACCGATGAAGATGATTATAATAGGTGTGACGAGGTGTCTCCGTTCAGTGTGGAGGATGACACAAGCATCCTGTTGGCCAATGAAGATGCTCCTTACGCTCGCAACGATCATAACGAAGGCACTCTTGTAAAGAAAACATTTATTGCTGTTCAAGCATAATGTTGTACTTATGTTGAAGCATGATCATGCTATGTAATTCTAATTATGTTGAAGCATTATGGTATGTAATGTTGGCCAAATTTGATTTTGTCTTATGCTTCTTGATAAGTATTTACTAGTTTTGTTAAATTGACTTGTAATATATTACGGTTTATTTTGGATAGTATCATGCCGAGACAGCGTCAGGCAGCTAGACGTGGTGGCTATGTTACTAATATGCCACCTACCATCCCGATTCGAGAGGCTCACGAGCCTGGATGGTCGACAACTCAACAAGTTGATCATGTCCCAATTCCCACACCTCAGCAACTTCGCTACAATATGGTAGGGTTATGATATTCCTCTGCAAGTTGCATTTGAATGTAATCACTATGTCACTGAGAATAGAAATTATTAATAATGCAGATCATTAATCCAATTACATGCTAAAAGATGCAAACATCGGTCAATCAAGTCCTTTGGTATTAAGAGAAAATGTGACCGAAAATACTGGTAGGGTTATGATCTCTGTTAGCATTCAACAAAATGCCACCCGTGACCCAAATCCTGGTGACATGGTTATTATCCACGTTCATTCTGGCGTGTGGCAGCAAGACCATGTGGCCTCGTGTGATGCTGTGAGGCAAGCATTAGCCCAAATAGAAAGTCAAACTGGCCATGTTTTCCCGGACTACAGCTACTTCAAGTTGAAAGCTCTCGAGACGGGTGAGCCAGACGTGACACAGATGCCTAAAAGGATTAGTCCTTCATATGAATCGATTTATGTAAGTTAGTTTTATTTTTAGTTGTGTAATTATATTATAATTTATCTATCTTTATCTGTAACAATATGTTTTATTAATCTTATTGTAGGATGACTACTACTGTGGATTCATGCATGCGTGTTCTGGTCTACGTGCAGTCCTTTATCAAGTCCTTGGAAACTTAGGGTATGCACACACGACGCCAGGGGCTTATCGAGTTAATGGTGGTTTCCAAGCTAATATAACCTTGAGTCATGCCAATGCTGCTGAGATCACAATTTATGGAGAGGTCTTGGATTCACGTTACAAGGCACAGGATAGTGCATACATATATGCACTTGATTATGTCGACAGGTTCCTAGGCATCGAGATTATCGATATAAACTATCCTTTCTATCTCATGAAGAAGCATGGCGTGCAGGGACCCTGATTATTGCTGTTTCAAGCATAATGTTGTACTTATGTTGAAGCATAATGTTGTACTTATGGTATGTAATGTAAAGGAGTTATTATATATTACTAAATAGTAATATAAATCTAGAATAGTAAAGGAGTTAATATATATTACTAAATACTAATATGAATCTAGAATAGTAAAAGAGTTAATATATATTACTAATATCAAAGGAGTTAATATATATTACTAATACCAAATAAAATATATATAGAAATATGAATCTAGATTTACATTATTTCATAGATCATTATAGTTGATGTATACTTTGTTATTTCATGTAGATAGGTCAAACAATACATACCTTTGGTACTAAAAAGATAAAAAGGAAGAAAGATTTATACTAAAAAGATAGAAAGGAAGAAAGAATTATGCAAATAGTATATATATGAAATAATAAATACTAAAAAGAAAAAAGAAAGAAAGAGTATATACTAAAAAGGAAGAAGAGCGGGAAACTGAATCGGGGGCCCTTTGGTACCGGGTTGGCACACCACCCGGTACCTTAGGGTTTTCATTTGGCGCGCAAAACACCCTTTGGTACCGGGTGATGTCACCACCCGGTACCAAAGGGCCTTTGGTACCGGGTGGTGACATCACCCGGTACCGATGGGTGCTGGGCATATATAGCGCGCGGCCGCGCCCACACTTAGCACGATCTCCACACTCTCCATTCCTCGCCGCCGCCGCCGCCGCCGCCACGCCCCCTCCTCGTCCCGGTCTCGCTCCGCCGCCGCGCCCCGACGCCCCTGGTCGCCGACGCCCGANCCGCCCCTGCAAATGGCCATTTTTAGCAGCCAAAAGCAGGGGCGGATTTCGGCGCCGCCCCTACAAACGCCATTTTACCCACCCCTACAAACGTTTTCTGTAGTAGTGTTTGTCATTGTGCTTTTCCTGTTACCCAATTTTTGTGGAGACCTTTCTGTTGGATTCATTGTGATTTGAGGCATCTTTGTAGTGCTGTCTTGATAGTCTACTTGCAGCATTTATAGCCCCACTGATGATCCTTCCAGCATGCATGAACCCCAAACACTTGTGTGGTTATTAATGTAGACATCTTCTTCATACTTGCTCTTAGGAACAGATGTATCCTGCATATAAATAGCATACAATGACAATGATGACCTAAACAATGCCCGTATATACATTAGAGAGTACTAGTCTATCAACCCGTGCTCCCGCACGGACCAATATTTTTTAGAAGGCATGAGTATTAAAAAATTCATAAAAATTCTAGGCTCCTAGTTGATAACCAAAATTATTTTCCATGTGCTCTCTCTTTTGTTAAATATCTTTTTTACACATTGCATCACACTTCTATATGTGTTTAATTGAAACCTCAATATTTCTACGTGATATGAGTACTAGGAATTCAAGAAAAATCTAGACTCTCAGCTAATGCCAAAATTATTTACCTTGCACTATCTCTTTTATTAAATATATGTAATTTCACTTTGAATCTTTACCTATTTCTAAAGAGAGGATAGCTTCTTCCCTTTTTTTGGTCCGTCGTGACATGTGGGTCCGACCACGATATGATACCGGCCATGAACATGTGTAAGCTGGCTTTTTTCTTCCTGGATTCAGAATACTCTTTGTCCAATTGGAATCAGAATTCGAAAGAAAGTGTGTGAAATCCTCGGTGAGTCGGAATCGTGAACGTGCTCTTATTCCTATAATAAACAGGAGATGATATGACGGATGACAATGTAGATGTTCAGGATGCCGGTGCAGTCGTGAGAGCCCTTGCCCACCGCCCTTGGGCCTTGGAGTGGAGGCTGCCAGCTGCGCGTCACCGTGAACGGGACGTTGTATATTATCTGCACGATTTCTATCAGCAGCAAATCCAGTCATAGAACCTGCATGGTTTCATACAATAGTCATGGCTCTGTCAGCAACAAATCTGTCCTGGTACGTGGCAACGACATTGTCTTTCGTGGGATGTACATGCTTACAGGGAGGGCAACCTCGAAGAACGCAAAAAGGATCAGGCAGACAGGCACACAGCCGTGATGGTCGCGCGGGCGGTGATGAGCACAGTCTGTGGTAGTCCTCGAGGGACCAGAAGCTGATGAGCACGATCGCAAGGATGATGATGCAGACCATGAAATTGCTCGTCACCCAAACCAGCCTTGGTCCGGCCTTCTGGCATCACATGCACGTTATGTAGGCGATGCTAGGGCTATTTGAAGCTGAAGCACTGGTTACTTGCAATATCCAGAAGCCCCCCAGAGACTCGACGAACTCATTCGATCCATCCAACACACGCTCAGACGCACCCAGAGACTTGGGAGCCCCTCCCTCTCTCGACCGCTTGTAACCCCTACTACGAGCAACGCGAGTAACACGAGCAGATCGACACTGGACGTAGGGCGTTAGTGCCTGAACCAGTATAACCCTTGTGTCCTCTCGCGAACCATCCGGAGCCCAAACGCGCAATCCACTAAATTTACTTGTTGGTTATTTCTTACACCGACAAATGTTATCTACTTGAACGCCGACTATTGCTTTGTCGGAGATGATGAACGAATGGCTCAAGTTGACTTTGCTCCCAAGAATGCCGTATTTCAGAGGCCCTTAGAATCGGATAATCATTTGAAAGCTCTTTATGTGAAGGGTCACATTAAAGGAAAGCCGATTTCTAGGATGCTTGTTGATGGTGGTGCTATTGTGAACCTCATGCCATACACTTTGTACAAAAAGTTGGGAGGTTTGGACAGCGAGCTCATCAAGACAAGCATGACGATCAGTGGCGTTGGAGGAGGAGAACCGATGAGTGCCAAGGGAGTTGCATCCTTGGAGCTTACCATTGGGAGCAAGACGCTGGCAACTGCTTTCTTCGTCACGGAGGTGCAAGGTAACTTCAGTGTTATTTTGGGGCGCGATTGGATTCATGCAAATCAATGTGTGCCTTCTACCTTGCATCAATGCTTGATTCAATGGGTTGGTGACGAAGTTGAGGTTGTTCATGCGGATACTTCGGCATGTGTTGCTATGGCCGATGCATCTATTTTGGGAACTCATGATAATGTCAAGTGCTTGACCGGGATTGATATTTCGGACTTTGAGTTCCTTGCTTGTACTAAGGATGGCTTCGTGTCCGCTGCTCTAAAGCCGGTGTCAAAATCGGTTGATTCAGATGATGAAGAGTAGATGGATGCAAGCGAGAAGTGGTTGAAGGAAAGGGTGGAGCATTATCGGTCCAATATGAACGATGCATGTGAAGCCATTAATGATTTTGAAGAAGTAGAGAAGTTAGTACAAGGATTTACGTCGGCTGATCCTTTAGAAAAGATAGATATAGGTGATGGTTCTATTCCAAGGCCGACTTTTATAAATCAAAATTTGAAAGCCGATTATAAGGTTGAATTAATCGAGTTATTGAAAGAATATTCTGATTGCTTTGCTTGGGAGTATCATGAGATGCCTGGTTTAAGTCGTGAATTAGTTGAACATCGTTTACCGATTAAACCTGGTTTTAGGCCATATAAACAGGGCAATAGACGATTTAATCCTTTATTTTATGATCACATAAAAGAAGAGGTTAATCGTTTGCTTGAAGCTAAGTTTATTCGGCCATGTCGCTATGCTGAATGGATCTCTAATATTGTGCCTGTTGAGAAGAAAGGTTCTAATAAAATTAGAGTGTGCATTGATTTTAGAGATCTTAATAGAGCGACTCCCAAAGATGAATATCCTATGCCTATAGCCGATATGCTTATTAATGATGCTTCTGGACATAAGATTGTTAGCTTTCTTGATGGCAATGCGGGATATAATCAAATCTTTATGGCCGAGAAAGACGTATACAAAACGGCCTTTAAATGTCCCGGCTTTGTTGGTTTGTTTGAATGGGTTGTGATGACTTTTGGTTTAAAGAATGCCGGCGCTACTTATCAAAGGGCAATGAATTTGATTTTTCATGACTTACTTGGTGTTATCTTAGAAGTCTATATTGATGATATTGTTGTCAAATCGGTTGGTTAAACTCTCACTTGGCTGATTTGCGTCTTGCCTTTGAAAGAATGCGTCGGTATGGTCTGAAGATGAACCCATTGAAATGTGCATTTGGTGTATCGGCTGGAAGATTCTTAGGCTTCATGGTACATGAAAGGGGCATAGAGATAGATCCTAAGAAAATTGGTGTTATTGAAAAGATCAAAGCGCCTACTTGCAAGCATGATTTACAAAAATTCTTGGGCAAGATTAATTACTTGAGGAGGTTTATTTCTAACTTGTCCGGAAAAGTTAGTGCTTTTACTCCTATACTTCGGTTAAAGAATGAAGCCGATTTTACTTGGGGGGCAAAGCAGCAAGAGGCCTTTGATGAAATCAAGAAATATTTATCTTCGCCGCCCGTTCTCAAAGCGCCTAAGAATGGGGTGCCATTTAGGCTTTATCTTTCGGCCGAAGATAATGTTATTGGGGCTGTTTTGACTCAAGAAACAAATGGCAAGGAGCACATTATTACTTACTTGAGTCGACGGCTTTTGGATGCAGAAACAAGGTACAAACCTATTGAAAAATTATGCTTATCTTTATATTATGCTTGTACAAAATTGAGACATTATTTGTTATCTAGTACTTGCATAGTTGCGTGTCAAGCCGATGTTATCAAGTATATGTTGCATAGGCCGATTTTGAGTGGAAGAATCGGAAAGTGGGCATATGCGCTTATTGAGTATGATTTGGCTTGTGAACCTTTGAAATCTATGAAAGGCCAAATTGTAGCTGATTTTATTGTTGAACATCGGATTAAGGATGAGCATGATTTAGAAATTGATTACATGACTTTTACTCCATGGAAATTGCATTTTGATGGATCGGTTTGCAAGAACGGATGTGGAATTGGAATTGTTCTTGTTTCTCCTAATGGAGCTGTTTTTGAAGCTCTTAGCCGATTAGAAATTGAATGCACAAATAATCAAGCCGAATATGAAGCTCTATTATTCGGATTAGAAATTTTGCATGACATGGGAGTAAAGCATGTTGAAGCTTTTGGTGATTCATTACTGGTTGTGCAGCAAGTATCTAAGGTGTGTCAATGTTTTGAAAGTTCGTTGAATATCTATCTTGACAAGTGCCTTGATATTATACCATATTTTGATGAATTCACCATTTATCATGTACCAAGATGTGATAATCCTAGAGCTAATACTTTGGCGCAGCAAGCATCAGGCTATAATGTCCAGAAGAGACACTTTCATAAGAAAAGGCCGTTGATTGCTTTTGCCAATGGAGAAGCTCTAACACTTGCTGCAGAGCAGAGCCGCACCGGTCAGACCGATGCCAGGACCGGTCAGACCGGTCACGAGTCCACAGCGACCGGTCAGACCGATCCGGTCACCGGTCAGACCGGTCAGGCGTCTGCAGGTTCAAATTCGGCCGCTGAAAATTCTCAAAAGCAAAAGACCGAAGTTGATGATTGGAGAGTGCCCATTATCAAGTATTTAAGAAATCCTAGTTCTGGAACAGACAGGAAAACTCGGCGTTTGGCTTTCAAATATATTTTAGTTGACGATGAGTTGCATCGTCGTACCGCCGATGATTTATTGCTTAAATGCTTGGGTGCTGATCAAGCTAGAGTGGCCATGGGTGAAGTTCATGAAGGAATTTGTGGAACGCATCAATCGGCTCCTAAGATGAAGTGGTTGCTTAGGCGAGCTTCATTTTATTGGCCTACAATGATGGCCGATTGTTTTCGTTACTACAAAGGATGTGAGGAATGTCAGAAGTTTGGTAATAATCAGATGGTACCTGCTGCATTACTTCATCCTATCATTAAACCTTGGCCTTTTCGTGGATGGGAATTGGATTTTATTGGAGAAATACATCCTTCTTCTTCAAAGGGACATCGCTTCATGTTAGTTGCTACGGATTACTTCACTAAATGGACCGAAGCAGTTCCTCTCAAGAATATGACCCACAAGGAGGTAATTGAGATTATTACTGAGCATATTATTCACAGATTCGGCATTCCACAAACTTTGACTACGGATCAGGGCACATCTTTTATGTCTAAGGAAGTGCGATCTTTTGCCGATATGTACAAGATCAAATTGCTCAATTCATCTCCATACTATGCTCAGGCCAATGGACAGGCCGAGTCTAGTAACAAGACTTTGATAAAGTTGATCAAGAAGAAGATAGAAAAGAATCCCCGAAGATGGCATGAAGTCTTGTCTGAAGCTTTATGGGCTCATCGTATATCAAGACATGGTGCTACAAAAGTCACTCCTTTTGAGCTTGTTTATGGTCAAGAGGCCGTTTTGCCTATAGAGGTAAATCTGGACGCTTATAGACTTGCTAGACAAAATAAGCTTTCGGTTGGAGAATACTATGATTTGATGATGGACAACATTGATAAAGTTACCGATAAGCGTTTGCAAGCTCTTAAGGAAATTGAGAAAGACAAGATCAGAGTTGCTAGAGCATACAACAAGAAGGTTAAAGAGAAGATTTTTCAAGTTGGTGATCTAGTATGGAAGACGATATTGCCACTTGGTACTAAAGACAATAAGTTCGGCAAGTGGTCTCCAAGCTGGGAAGGTCCATATAGAATATTCAAGATCAATGGCGGGAATTCCTACATGGTGGAGACATTGCAAGGAGGACGTTTGCCCAAGGCGTTGAACGGGAGGTACTTGAAGAAGTACTATCCTAGTGTTTGGCAAGAGGCATGAAGTGGCATACGGCCGATATTTGAGTATCGCCCTTAGAAAATATAATGGCCGATGAATTATGTTAAGGCATCGCCCTTAGATGACAATTTTGGTACTAGAATGTTTTATGGTACGCAAGCTTTACCAAAAAACAGGGGGGCATATGTTGACAACCAAAATTGGCACGAAGACCAGGAGGATTGCAAAGAAGAAGATGGCGCAAGAGCAAGACAAAAGACGACGCAAGAAGACGGCGCGAGGTGCTGGACACGCCCGGACCGGTCTGACCGGTGCGGGGGACCGGTCAGACCGGTCACTTGAGTTGTAATCCGACTAGGACTCTAAAAATTGGATTCCGAGATTGTAACGAGTTGTAACTTGGTTTCCTTGCGGGACAAGACCTACCCTCCCTATAAATATAAGGGGATTCGGCCGATTGAACACACAACAATCGAATCTATCCAATTTACTACTTTTACCTTTACTTTTTTGCATCTCCAAACCCTAGCTTTTTCAACCCAACCTGCTGTTCTTCCTTCGTCTCCGCGACGTCTGAAGGCGTTCTAGGTGGCCTGCCGACCCTAGAACACCCCTGGCGGCGTTCTCTCTGACGGATCCTTCCGGGAGGCGCTTTTAGGGTTTACCCCGTAGCTCGCCGGCGGTCACCGGTCCGACCGGTGCCGTTGACCGGTCTGACCGGTCAGCCCGGAGGCAGCTGCGATCTGGTCCTTTGCGACCCGCGCGAACTAGCGCACTCGTGTGTTGACCGATTTCTGCGTCAACACCTGGGCTATCAGAAGACGCAAATGGGAACCATCTTGCAGGCGCTTGGCGACCCGTTGCTGCAACAGGAGTCTAGGTTTGGGTTTGGAGGCTCGATGAGGTGTTCAACGAGCGGTCGGCACTGTGAGTACAAGGAGAACCACCCATCCTCTCCCGGTCTCCCCCTAAATCAGAGGTAAGCAAAATCACAATTCACATACATACGTTAATTCTCCACTCACCTACGCACAAGACACAACTACTGCACACTAGGTGTTTGTTGGAATGCTTATGTGAATATACTGCTACATTAAAATTAACTAAAATTTGCACATGCTACCATTTCAGGTCCTAGCATCTTGATTTCATTTCATATTAATGTAGATCTACTAAGTCTCCAGAAGAAGCACCTTACTTTTGTCAATGATCTTTTATTTAATTATACACAAGTACCTGCAAGGAAGGCAGCGGATTATCTTAGGCACAATTGTATCTCCACTTCACTGTTCAGCTACCAATCATGCATAATGCATAGTTGTTCAAACTTAATTACAGATTTTGTCTGCATATGTCCTTTCAGGCTTTTAACTAATGCTCCATGCATGTATCCTTGAGTGCAAATTTCCCCATTCTATTAATTGAGTTAATCCATCTTGCTTGTGAGTTTTGATGTGCACAATTGGTGTTCTGCGCAGATTGCTGTTGCTAATTGAATCTCTTACGTACGCACAACTTCAAATACTAAGCTTAGCATCAGACTCTTCCCAAGAAAATGACTTGATGGACAGTTCAAAGTAGCTTATATTTAATTTTAACACATTATACAATCTAGCTTTAAATTTTATTTTTCTTAAAATTTAGCCCATATATTTAATCTGTATTCATTGTACACTGCACAAAATACTAGGATTCTTTCAACCATTCAAATCTGCTTCAGTGAATAACTGCAGCATGCCCTTATCAGAGCACACGAAGGATGTGTCAGTAACTAATAATGCTAATGCTGTCAGATAGATTATTGTATTAGAAGCTATAAAGCAACTACAGATAATATTTGCTTTTCCTGACACAAACTTTGACTTTAAACTTGTACTTTTTGTTTATGTTTTCGCATAATAAAATCTGGTTCTGTATCCATTTTTCTAGCTTATGCCAATGAAAGTAATAGGAATTAGCACTGACTCATGATTTTTGCCCAAGTACAGTCTTTTCAAAATTAGCAATTACTGTCATTGATATTGTTTTGTTTGTGGCATGCAGGGAAAAAACTAATATCAGCACCGCAAAACAATGAACTAAGGAAAAGATAAAAGATAAAAGATAAAATCAAGGTAAATATCACTGCTACCACACACCTATCCTTTGTTTGATTTGTGGTGCAAATTATCTAATTTGTATGGATATTTACCGTATCATTCTGCTTTGTATAATTCTAAGATGTCAGCTGACACAGGATGGCAAAATTCAACCAGGAGCTCTGAACCTGGAAGAGGAAAGGCTTATGCTAGCAGCTGAGGGATCAGCAACATCGAACAGGTGTTCTGGAGAAACTTTGGAGCTTTGCAAAGGAGCAACGACAAGAAATTATTTTGCTGATGTGGTTTGCACGAAACAAAGTTAATGCAGGAGAGCGTAAGCAGAGTGCCCAAGAGATGATCAGTAATGTCCAAATTATATGCTGCCGTGGGACAGGGTGCAGGCAAAAAAAGAATACAAGAATGCACTAATAAAAGCAACAAAATGGAAAGCAACCTCAGAGCTGTTCTATAAGATCAACTGTGATCATGCAACAGTACCAAAATTGGCCAAGATGGATAGGATTTCATTATACGTGAATGTTCAGGGCAGGTGATGGTTGCAGGAGCTGGGGCTGCTAATTTTGTTCTAAAGGCTTTATTATTTTGATGGTTGCAGGAGCCGAGGTCATGGCTTGCACGAAAGGAATGGAGCAGGCAACTTCCCTAGGAATGCAACATATCAGATGCTGAGGCTATGGTGAAGTGTGCAAGTGAATTGAACACAGGCAGATTGAGCCTAGCGAAGATCTTCGGGGAGCTTAGGGCCAGGGCAATTAGTGACCTCATTGTCTGTTCGTTTAGTCATTGCCCTAGAGGTTGCAATTCTGCAGCTGATCATTTAGCCGACATTGGCTTAAATTGTGCTGGTACCACTCTGTTTGTCACCGGCGATTTGCCTGGAGGTTGTGCTTAATGGAAGTATATATCTTTCCATCTCAAAAAAGGGCAAGTGATCAGAGGTTCAATGGAAGATTATATATCTGAAGTTCTGAACACCTTGGATTTATCAGTTTCAGGAAAGTTCAGACTATAGTTTAGGATACCAAGTATCCTCTTATGTAATATATTATATATGAATATATTGTATACTGTATGCCTTATGTAATATATTTTATTTTTTTACCTCTCGTTTCAGTGCCTAATTAGTACTATTGATCCTTAATATTTTTGGGCCTCTGTTTATGTGTGCATTAGACCTGCAATTGATCCTTTTGTTGTTGACTGCTGTATTCCGACAGGCGTCTGAAAAATTATCTGCTTTTCATTCCGCATTGCTTTTCTGTATCTACTTGAAATATGATGTATGGAGTACTATTACATCATACCTGATTACTTGAAATTGCATTATACGCTTTCCTTTTTCCTTACCCTTACTGGACAAACAGTAAATTACCTTACAGCACTGAAATGGATCCATCCTTTTTATTGCTGCTTGCTATTCATATAGGCGCCTGAGACACCCAGCCGTGGCTAACACCATCCTCGAGGCCTTGCCGCAGACCACCCATGCCTCCTCCAGGTTCGACGTCGGCTGGCGATCTGAATGCCCAGATAAACGGTAGGCCGGAAAGCAATGGAAATTACTCTGAACAAATTGATCACCCATTCATGCATGTATACGTGGTGAACACTGAAGAGCGTTTGGAAATTGCTCTGAGCAATTTCATCACCTATTCATGTACGTGGTCTGTTCGAGAAAAAATGTTCCTTTGCATGGTGCACTATACAAGAATTCATTTCCTTAACAGAACATATATCAATATATTAGTTAACCATAACTGTAATGCCATTCAGACTGTTTTGGAATTGAGCCTAGGGTGGTTAAACTGAAAGTCTAGGTCCAAAAAAAAAATACTGGCCCAAATCCAATCTAAGAAATACTGGCCCGAATCCAATCTTCGCGCGGCAACGCCGCGCCTGGTTTCTAGTGTCAATGATTGTGCTTAAGGAGTTATTTTTAGGAAAATGAGATACAATAAATAGAGTTAGGCTGATTTTCTCAATGTTTTTAGGAAAGCTGTAATAAATATAGTCAAGTAACGTTCAGATGTCAACAGCAAAGACAGGGGCCATTAAAATCAAGATTCAAGAAATAAAAGTCTACAGTATGCCCGCCGTATATGACTGTGCCGACTATACGACACGAAGCTGCGCTGCGCTGGTGTCAATGTGTGAGAGACAGTAATCTGAGTGTACCGTGATTTTCAAAAAAAAATATCTAGGTGTCGCGTCTGACTGAAGAAAGGCATAATTACTAGCATTTTCATATTCTGAAAAAAAGATCTATATAGCCTCTAGCTATCACTGTCCTGAGAGCCTAGTTTTGCGCCTAGGACTTCGGATACCAAACAACTTTGCCCCCTTAGATTTTTTGCAAACTAAATTACCGAACATTTTTTTCCCAAACCAAATACTCCAAGAAGTGGTCGTCGCAGGCACCAAATTGGTAGCGGTTTTATTACACATAAATGCTGCAAGATATTTTATATGTATGAAACGAATACGGGTAATCTTGGAAAAAAACGCAAGGCCCTATTTATTTTGGAATCTTGGAGGATTCTAGTCAAAAGAATCCAACCGAGGACTCCAAACAACGCGATTCTGCAGTGGCGAAGCTACAACGAAATTTAGGTTAGTGCACTCTAATATAGATAAATAGGAATTTATTAATTTTGTTTGTTAAAATATGACTTTTACCAGTAAATTTGGCTTCCTAGGGTGGTGCATGTGCACCACCCCATAACGTGGCTTCGCCACTGCGATTCTTGGTGCTTCCGTGGGAATTGGTTTGCTCAACGTCGACTGAAACAAAGTACGACGAGAATCGTCCGTCCCGGCGCTCGGAGGAAAATCCCGTGGATTTTACGGGGTTCGTTACCAATCTAACCCTATATATTTACTTCTCCGTCCAAACTAATCCAAATAATTTCGTCTTTTTTTTCCAAAACAAACCAAATCAGTTCAAATTTTTAGTTCTAGGTGCGGCTTTGGATGTGGAGCCCACATGTAGATCTAGCTACACCCATTGCACAAAATAGCGGACACTCATTCTAAGATGAAATCAAATCTACTAAAATTTTAAGATGTGAACATGGGTTTTTAATTCTAGGGTCCGCTTTAGACGTGAGGCCCACATGTACATATGGCTACACCGTTTCGCACGAAGTAGCACACTGTGGTTTTTGAGACATATCCAACAAAACTTGGTCAAATCCGCTCAATTTCAAGGTGTTAACGCGCACTTTTAACAAACTTTGGATGTGGGCCCCCACGTGGACTATCGTTCTAAGGCATATTCAACAAATTTCAGTTAAATCCGCTAAAATTTTAAGGTGCAACGCAAACTTCTAATTTTAAAGTCCGGCTTTTAACCTACTCCCTCTGTCCCAAAAAGAATGATGGTCTCGGATTTTTCAGACAGACTAAGGATGAATAGAAAAGACGCATGTGACCCTAACTAAAATAGTAAGTTGAGGTGGAGATAGAATATGCGTACCATTCGCTGATCCGATAATGTGGTCTGAATTCTAAAACATCAATTTTTGTGAGACAAATTTGAATCCCAGAACATCATTCTTTATGGGACGGAGGGAGTAACTTAAACTTACACCCATTGCCATTATAATTGTGTGATTACTGATTTATGATCTGAATCTTTTTAATTCCGGTTTTATAGAGCTTCTAATCCTTTCGTTTTGGCATGCTCGAAAAAATAATCTGAGTATGGTACCCTGCCTAGTTTCTTCATTGCGTTATGTGTGCATATATATATGAAATCCTTGTTATGTGTGTTCTTTTTTGTTCCTTGTATATAGCCTTTGCTTTCATTCTTTCTTTATGTGTACTCCTGCTGGTTTTGAATTTTGTTAAAGAATATATGATTCAGCCAAGAAAGTCATCATAAATATAAATCAAATATTTTTTTTTTGGAGAAAAAGGGCCACTTCCTTCGGTTATGACGGTTATCACCGAATTTGAGTAAAATGAAACAACTAAACGTAAACCATGTATATTTGCTATTGCTACATGCATGCTTGTTTTTTTTTTTTTTGAGAAAACGTGCATGCTTGATTAGTACACACTACACGAGACGCTGAAGATTATTCATCCTTAACAATGAATTCGTTTGCTGGGCCAACCTTTCTAAAGCTGGGCCGGAGGTGAAACAAGGCCCACGGGGGTTATAGAGTCAGCATCAGTCCGGCCCAACAACGTGAGGTTGAGTACTACGGCGGCAATAGGCCTCGCTCCTCGTTCCCACACTCGAGCATGGGCCTCCTCAGCCGTTCCAGGCTGGCCCATGATAACCTCCAATTTTGTAACAGCTGCTGTTTTTTTTAAGTTTTCCTCGGTTCTCTGAGCAATTTTGTAACAGCTGGCTTCGATTCATTTGAGTTACCTGTTTAGATGGGTCATCCTAACCTCAGTTGCCTGCCTCAAAAAATATTCTTCTAATGTCTCGGCAGAGTGTAAAACCATGCCGAGCAAGTTGACAGAAACCTAGCAATCAAAACAAAAAAGATGACCTCCATCTGTCGATTTCAATACCTCAACCATCGATCCGTTGTATATGTTCTTTAAACGAGCACACAGAATGTAAAACAAACAGGGTGAACTGTGTATAGTCACATACTGGTCATGTGGTTTCGCTGTTCCAAATCGGGGGCTCATCCCTGGTTTCTAGAAAATCAAACTCTGGCTTCTGCAATTAGGCAACTGAATTGCATTTTCAGAATCCATTTCTAAAGAACCCTTGAAAATCGAAGAATGGATCGTCGTTAGCTCGCCGTGGTTCACTACAAAGCATGTATTGTTGTAACCTTTCTTTCATGCATATCCATGGCTCGACGCCATGCATGCAAGAGCCATCCCAGAGACCCAGAGTCACAGAGACACAGACCATGGAAACAACCTCCATCCACCTTTTGATCTCGCTCTTGCTACTTGATTTGCAAGAGGCAGAAGACAGAGAAGTTCATGGGCCGGATTAGGCCCAAGCATCACACTTGATCCACAAAAACAACAGGATACCAGTCCACAAGAATCTCGTATGATTTAAAACATTCACACACACATATGTGCAATCAATATTCTGAAATACACACTACAGTTCACAGGTTACAAGTAAATCTATATACCCCGAATACAGAATACTATCTCTTAAACTAGGTATTCTGTACAAGTACAAACTTAGTATAGGAAGGAAGAGTAGGGAAACAACAGCTCTAGCGATACAATGCAAGGCCACATATGGTACAGTATGAAACTCAGCCTGAAAGAGTGAGACTATCTGCCCTGAAGATCTGTGTATGTTAATTGATTACCTGACCCTGTATAGTTGTCATCCGCAGGAAGATGAGGAACCCTTCCAACAAAAAATGCAGCTTGCTTTGGAGACGGAATGGTAACATCACCACTCAGCATCCTGAGCACTAGGGACATGGTTGGCCTTTCAGCTGGTAACTCCTGCACGCACAGGAGACCCACCTGAATGCATCTGCACACTTCGTCATAAGTGTATGTGGTGCCCATCAGTGGATCGATAAGCTCTGAGACACTGCCTTCGTTCCATATGGTCCATGCCTGGAAAGTTGTGAATGAGAGATGGCAAGCAAAACGTTCATGATTATTTGCAGGTTTGACGAGAAGTAAGGTGAGGTGTAGGAGACAGTGCAATCTTACATAGCCCAAGAGGTTCATTGACCATTCTTCATCAACAAAAGAGCTGTTCCTCCGGCCACTCACAATCTCTAGGATCAACACGCCAAAACTGAAGACATCAGATTTGTCAGAGTATTTACCCTCCATTGCATACTCTGGGGAGATGTAGCCACTGCGTTCCACAGATTTTAGCACATTAACTTCTGCCAGGTGATTAATATGAACTAGAAGGGGAGTTAATTTGTCTATTGTAAGGCAGGAATATTTGCGACGTTGAAAATGCAATTAGTGAAAACACCAGACCAATCATTACAGAAACAGTTAAATACAATTTCAGTTGTAATATGCGACTCCCTGTTCAACTATATGGCAGTGGTGTAGCCAGAAAAGAGAAAAGCAGCCTTACTAGGTTCCGACGATTCGACGAGTAAGGTCTTGAATCTGGTGTTCACCGAAAATTCTAGCCATGCCAAAGTCAGATATCTTGGGGTTGAAATCATCATCTAACAAAATATTGCTTGCTTTGAGATCCCTATGAATAATTTTCAGCCTGGAATCCTGATGAAGGTACAGTAAACCTCTTCCAATTCCCTGAATAATCTTGTATCGTAATTTCCAACCTAATACAAGTCTCTTACTTTCATCTGATAAATTTATAGAAGGTATTAAATGTTAATAGAAAGTTACTGGCTTGCTCTGTAAAATATGAATATATAATCAGAACTGCAAGAAACGAAGAAACTTACTGAAAATAAATGAGTCAAGACTCTTGTTGGGCATGTATTCATACAACAACATCTTCTCTTCTCCATGAATACAACAACCAAAAAGCCTCACTAAGTTCCGATGTTGCAACTTGGATAGAACCATCACCTCATTCTTGAACTCTACCAATCCCTGTCCAGAGCTTTTAGATAGCCTCTTAATAGCAATCTCTTGGCCATCTGGTAGTATTCCCTGGAGATAGCATCATGTATCCACTATTATCCAGCTATTTACTTCATCATATCACCAAGAATTCAAGAATTAATTAAACATTCAACCATATTACAACAGCTGGAGGAAACTTGAATTACCCAACAACCCACCTTGTAGACTGGACCAAATCCACCTTCGCCAAGCTTGTCACTGAAATTGTTCGTTGCTGCATAAACAGTACTGAACTCAACTAACGGCGAGCTCAGAATTGATCCTTTCACCGAATCATCTTCATATATGTTATCATCTGCAGCTGGTATTGATCTAGCTTCTCCAGCAGACTGAAATGGTTTTTGTATTCTCCGCGCGCCTGAAATTTTGTGAAAAGTTCAACAAACCTACTCTTTTTTTTTTGGAGAATCCAACAAACCTACAAGCTATCCATGTAAATGGGACAATGAAAATTACATCTAAAAATACGCTGCCATGAAAATTACGCTGCAAAAAATTATATCAAATATAAACCTGCAAGTTTTGTATCAAATACAAACCTCCAAATTTCATAATCTGAGCAACACCAGAATTTGAAAATTCTCAACATTAGAAAGGTTAAAAAGTATTTCGATACAAAAAAAAACATTTTATCATACAATTTCATTCAAGAAGCTGAAAAAATTAAGTGTATATATTCATTGTAAAATTTGGGCAGAGCTTCATAAGAAACAAATAAAAAGAATGAATGAATGAATGAAAGTAAAGGAAGAAGACTGAAGAAAACATGAAGTTCAGATGCATGTAAGAATAAGGCAGGAAACATCATATCACCTATTTGCTTGATGATGTGCCTCTTCAGGAAACCAAACACGCAAAAAAGCATGGTGCCAACCTGTGAAGCTAGTACCAGACTACAAATACACTTAAGTGATCAAGCTTTTATACTTTGTAAATATGAGCGCACGTCAAACAGGAAATTGCGTGACTTTTGCAAGCCAATGAATTGCTAATGCTCCCTTTTCAACAGAAGCATTTGGTCAACAAGATAATGTCGTCTGATGATAAAAAAAAAACAAATACATAGTTCATATGATGAGGGAAGTGGAGCATGATGATATTAGAATAGGATTTATCATGTTTGACATCTTGGCTTGGACGAAAATACTAAAGAGTCTGTACTTGTTTATGTGATCAAGTTTGACTATTGCAAGATGTCACTATATGACGATGCCACCAGCGAGCGCGTGCCTTCTTAGGGAAGTAAAGAAGTCCGTATTTAATTTGTAAACAATGTCATTGGTAGGTTAAGTCACAGTTTTGACAGGGGCGTACACAACAAACTAGCAAGCAACAACTAAAATGGACCACAGTTTTGACAGGGGCGTACACAATAAGCTGGGATCACCCCAGTGGCCCGTTCTGGATGACCAACTTTGAAACTTCAGACGCGGAATGCGTATTCGGTATACCTTGCAGCAAAAATGGACCATCACGTCACTCGTTTCTGACAAGACATTCGTAAAATCCTGATTCCTAACACATGGGCAATGTATTGCCTGCGCAAAGCAGTATGGAGCTGACACCAAATTTCGACAAACGATCCTCACTCTTCATGCAGGACTGCAGGTAGAGGGAGGATGGTAATAGATGCAACAGATCTCGAGAAATATAATTTCGCGTAGCCGGTGGGGGTGAAATAGGCGGTTACCTGCCCATTTGCCCTTCCCGGGCGGGCTGGCGGTGCGGTGATCGGAGCAGCCGAGCAGTAGAGGATTTGAGCGGCGACGTGGTCACGCTGAGGGCCGGCCGCCGCTTCCCTCATCATCGCCGGCTAGATCTCTCCGCGCCGGTCACCGGAAGGCCGCGGGCTGGTGCCCGGGTGGGTCGGGACTCAGGAGGCCTCGATCGAAGCCGTCGGCGTCGAACTCGCTTTCAGCCCGGTGTACAAAGGACGTGGGATGGCCGAGCTCAGCTGGGTAGGGCATAGGCCCGTCTATTCCGATGGGCCATGTAGATTGGGATAATAATGGGCCACGTCATTTCTGGATTTGGTGGGGAAAACTTCTGCTTTCCGAAACAATTATGCGAGGCGGCCAGCCCACCACAGAGCACACGCATCCAATTGTTGAGAAATCCCTAAACCGACGCTTTTTTATTTTTAATTTTTTTTTTTACGATTTTGCAAAAACGGTTTCCGGATGACAAATTTTGCAAATCTGTCACCTAACCGTCGATTGAAACGGCGGTAAGCTACAGTACCACCGTATCAAATGGCGGATAGAAAAACCGCCGAATGATACGGCGGTAAGCTACAGTAACCGCGCGGCACTATAGTGATTTACCGCCGTTTCGTTCGGCGGTACATCCCTCCCCTGTCAAAAAAATCATAACTTTTATATATGAACTTGAACGGAGCTAAAATTTATACAAAAATTGTAGATCTCGACAAGATCTACAACTTGATAGTTCAAACTTTTTTCATTTGAAATCATCTTCATGTTCAAATAATCCACGCAATGCTCAGATCTAATGAACCAGAAGAATTTTCCTTCTCTGGACAGCACATCTTCAAAAAATTATAACTTTTCATATGAATTTGGTTGGAGATAAGCTTCATATGAAAATTGTAGAGGTCGATGAGATCTACAACTTTGTTGTTCAAACTTTTTTCATTGCAAACTAGTATGGTGCTCAAATAATCGAGACAATATTCAGATCTAAAATTCAAATTTTAGATCTGAGCATTGCGTGGATTATTTGAATATGAAGATGATTTCAAATAAAAAAATTAAACTATAAAGTTGTAGATCTCGTCGAGATCTACAATTTTCGTATAAATTTTAGCTCCATTAAAATTCATATGAAAAAAGTTATGATTTTTTTAACAGGAGAGGAGGTACCGCCGAATTAAACAATGGTGTGGCTACAGTGCCGCGTGGTTACTGTAGCACCACGTGGTACTGTAGCTTGCAGCTGTTTTCTTCGGCGGTTTTTCTATCCGCCGTTTGATACGGCGGTTTTGGCCTTTGTCGCCATATCATATGGCGACCACCGTTTCAATTGGCGATTGGGTGACAGATTTGTAAAATCTATCGTTCGGACATCGTTTTTGCAAAATCATAAAAAAGAAAAATTAAAAATAAAAAAATTCCCCTAAACCTAAAGGATAATTGTAGGCTCGTACCAAATATATCCCTGAAGGGTCGGGCCTATATAAAGGAACGTGTACTCATCTATTATGAATAAGAGATCTGTTCCACCTACGTTTCTTGTCTCTCATGTGTTCTTCGTGTGCTGTTCTTGGGATCGGAAAGGGAGACGGGTCATCTACCATCTTCTCCACGCCTCATCTGCTGCTGGGAAGGGGAACGCGGATCAGGAGATTCGCAATGACACCTACATCTTAACACATTATCAGCAGCTCTACCACATCAAGAACAAGAGGTGCCGTACTGTCCAATGGAGGCTGAGGAAGAGGATTTTTCCTTGGTTGATAGCGCTGCGACAAACTCGATTTTGAGAGATACGAAAATTTTTCAGACTTTACAGGAACGAACTGAAAATGTTCTCACGATTGCCGGAAGCAATGGCCGCATTGTTGGCTCCGGTCGAGCTACTGTGGTCCTCCCAAATGATACTAGGATTTTTATCAATGAAGCTTTCCTATATCCGGGAGCTGAGCGTAATCTCCTTACATTCAAAGACATCCGACGTAGTGGCTATCATATTACCACTGCATGTGAAAGCGGTACTGAATACCTCTATATAACGGAGTCTGATGACACCGAAACAGAAGTGGTCGAGAAAGCAACTTGCACCTCCTCTGGACTGTACTACACAAAAATTAAGGCCCCTCCAGAATATGTTGCGATGTCTACCATATTTAAAAACCCAGAATCTTTTAGAATCTGGCGTGAAAGGCTTGGTGACCCTGGAATAAGGATGATGCGTAATATCATTAATAGTTCTATTGGTCATGGCATTAAAACAACTCAGTTTCCTAAACCAGAAGAATTTTTGTGTACTGCTTGTGCACAAGAAAAACCGATTACTAAACCATCTTATTTAAAAGTCAAATCTGAGTCTTTGGGTTTTCTAGAGAGAATCCAAGGTGATATTTGTGGTCCAATAAATCCTTTGTCAGGACCATTTAGATATTTCATAGTTCTTATAGATGCCTCTACAAAGTGGAGCCACGTATGCCTGTTGTCTACGCGGAACCACGCTTTTCCTAAATTCATTGTCCAAATCATCTGTTTGCATGCTAGTTTCCCGGAGAATCGCATTAAGTCAATTCGGATGGATAACGCTGGCGAGTTTACCTCAAAAGCATTTAACGACTATTGTCTTGCAATGGGCATTGATGTAGAGCATTCTGTACCCCATGTTCACACTCAGAATGGACTTGCTGAATCATTAATCAAAAGGATTAAATTAATTGCCAGACCACTTTTGCTAAATAGTCGGCTCCCCACCGGTTGTTGGGGACAGGCAGTCTTGCATGCCGGTGCCTTAATTCAATATAGATCTTCTGCATATCACTTTGCTTCCTCTTATCAATTAACGCGTGGACAACAATCAATAATTTTCCATCTGCGAAAATTAGGCTGTGCTGTTTATGTGCCGATATCCCCTTACCAACAGCACACGAAGATCACCCCGGGGCAGATTGTACAATTCTTTTTTTGCAGGCCACCTATGTCAGTGTGAGATGATGGGAAATGAAAACGCTGTGTTTGGTTGAAGTAGAATGGACCGTCATATCCTTGCAGCAAATACGAAGTAGTACTACTAGTACTAGCTACTAGCTTATTTATTGTCGCAAATCGCATAGGTTTTTCGATCGGCAACCTTCTTATCTCGTAACCATCTTATCTCTTCATCGATGCAGTAGGGACATGTCATACTGTCATCTACTATCCCACGTGTGCTCGTGTAAATTAAGATGGCAACAGATGGGCCGAGCCATGGTCCGTCAAAGGTCCCGTTTGGAACAGCGGTGCAGAGAAGCGCTTCTCAGATAAGCAGCACAACTATTAAAAATACGCTTATTTAAGAAGCGAGTCTGAACTAGATTCTGCGTTTTAGTATAAATGGAGCGGTGGGGAAAAGCGCGGCCAAAAAAAGCTAAAAAAAACATGTCATTTGGCTACTAGTTTCAACTTATTTTGGTCATATTCCAAACGGGACTTTGATTGGTCTATCGGGCAAAACAAAATATGAAATATCCCACCAGGGGTGTCTCGTTTGCCGTGGCTCCAGGTATAATGCATGGCGTGTAAATTAATCTGGTCATATTTGGGCGAGACCGTGTAGCAAATTCTTGATGACGACGTAGCTATTTTGTCCTCGACCGGGGACGGTTATAGTTTCCCCGCTTAGTAAACGCGATTTCAGAACACGGGTTCCCGGAGTGTAACGCGGCTAAGCATCCGCGCGCCGTCGCGGCCGCCGTGCCACCCACCCCACTCTGACGGCGCTGCCGGGGACTCGCGCAGACGCGTCCCCAGTCCTCTGATCAAACGGGTTGAATTGAAACTGACCGGAAGTTCAAAACCAAAGACGACGAAACGGCCAGGCGGCCAACCCGATGCTGTGAAGGCTTGGCAGTTCCGCTTCCACGCGCCGGGAGCACAGGGACGACGCGTCCGCGCTTCGCCCCGTTTCACACTCCCACCACTACGGCGGCGTCTTCTGCAACAGAGGAATCTCTCCGGCAGCTCCAAGTGGAAGCAGGCGCGCGCACCAACCCAACCACGCGCCCACTTGTCCATCCATCCGTCCCTAGGTTCTGGCGTCCTCGGCGGCGAGATCACATGTCAGCGAAGAAGGATCGGACCTTTTGTTTGGGACGCAGGGTGGTTACGGTTGCGGTTGCGGCCGGTTACCGTGCTCCCCATGTCATTAGCGGCCAGTATCCCGTAGTATTAAACTATCGATCAGACGATCACTACCACGGCGGCTCTCGTGTGCGTGTGATGACAGCGACTGATAGGTCGCTGCGTTTGCATGCGCAAGCTATGCCCTGTTTAGTTCGGTGAAAGTTATCAAAAGTGGTAACTTTCTTTACACTGACAACCGTGTCTTCTCTCGTAGCCTAATGATAACTTTCTTTCTAAACTTTCTTAAACTTTTCCAACTAAATAGACCCCTAGTTTTGTTCACGTTAATGCTTCTGGATAGACAGTGGATCGGTGGCCGCTGCGCTGCTATCTCTGACGGAGGACTTGGATTTATATACATGCCTTGTTTAGTTCGTGCGAATTCGATTGAATGCACTGTAAAAAAATGCATTGGAAATCGAAAAAGCAGAGAGAGGGCACGTTATTCAATGCGTAAAACAGAGCGCGAATTTGATCGAATCGAGCGAACTAAACAGGGCCACAAGTGCAGACCCTGTGTCATCATCTGAACAATAAATTGGACTTTGTGCCACTGCCAACAGGTAATGGCAGCGTCTTCTGCTTGACAGCTTGGGCTCTGCTTGTTGCTGCCTCAATGCCTCCTAGCGATGTCTTCAGTGCTTAACACAATGTAACAACATACGGGAATGATTTGCTTTCAGAAATTACAAGAAAAGATTAGCTAGCATGAGCAGAGTAGGAGCTGTTTATCATTGCATGGTTAGCAAGTTCAGACGAAAGCGGGCAAATTGTTTTGAGCATCTACAGTGTATCTGTCTTGTACAATCCTCTTTTGACTAGCTATGACTATATGCGACTATATAACAACGTGTTTGGTTCAGCAAAATGTAATGTAATCTGATGATTACGGGTGCTATCGGATACCCTTACACACCTTTGTTTCGATGTCCTCCGCAATCCGTTAACATGTAATCAGACACCCGACTATCTACGATCCATCCTCCACCCCCC
Source organism: Alloteropsis semialata (assembly GCA_004135705.1). NCBI lineage: Eukaryota > Viridiplantae > Streptophyta > Magnoliopsida > Poales > Poaceae > Alloteropsis > Alloteropsis semialata. The sequence continues at coordinate 61,264,373 of CM014276.1, forward strand.
CCACCAAATGTTTAGGATTCTTTTTTTCAAACTTTGCTCCGGACTTAAATTTAATCCAATGGATACATGACCAAGTCCCCATGTTTTACATAATTGTCAACGAAAGTTGGGTTTAGATGTTCTGGAAGAAAAGCTCAAAGTCATACTTTTTTTTTTTGGAAATACTAGTCAAGGTACAGGTTAGACTCAGATTGCCATAAAAATAACTACAGAAGAGCAACATTACCATGACCAATCTTGCTTCCGAAAAATCTTCAAATTACCAAACTGTAACTCATAAATATCAAGTTAAACTTTAGTAAGTTTACTACTACAAGAAAAAAAACTTAGTAAATTCTTTTTTAAGAAATGATAAAGTTGGTTTAACCAACGCAGAAGAAAAGAAAAGGGAGGAAAAGTAAGAAAGCAAGGTCGTGCTGCCATCACGTGACGTGATGCATGCCAATGGATGCTGCAGAGCGGGACAATAATGCCGAGCACCATCGGACGCAGGCAATTCGAACGGGGGTCCTTTTCTCTTTCTCCGCTGCTTCCTCGTCTCCATCTCCCTATTAATATTTCCTCCCATCTAGCCCAGACCCACCGAATTCTTGCCCTCGGGGAGCCGAATCCACACGGAAGCACGCGGGGGACCGCCCCGGTTCTTGAGATTCCAGGTAAAATCAATGGAACCGACCGCCGTTGCTCTGCCTTTTCACGGGGATCTCGCCTGCGGATTTCTTTCTCTTTGCTTACCGTATTTGAATTGCGATTCCCTTGCTTTTAATCGGAAGATCTTGCTATTTGCCGCTGAGATCCCGATCCATGGATTAAGCATGGTTCGCGTCCATGGCCCCCGTTCGGCGGTTGGTTCTTGCTTCCTCCTCCCAGCTGATGGATTAAGCATGGTTCGCGTCCATGGACACCGGGAATCTCATTTTTGGTTTGTTGCGCACAATTCCAGCCGGTAGCCGTTAGTTTTGTTCTCCATGGTGTGAACATTGTGGCATTGTTTTGTTTTACCGAGAAAAACTGTTGACATTGTGATTTACGAATTATTAACTTCCTTTCTTCTTCCGAGAAGCGAGAAATATCTTTTGAACAAAGAATCATTACTCTGTTGGGGAAAAGCATGTAGGTTCCGATTTCTTTATTCGCTCTAGGCTATCCTTTTGATTAAACTTTTGTTTCATCTTTACCGCTCTTTTTGTTTCATGCTACATGACACTAAAACATAATGGATAATTCGAATTGGGAAGATGCTCCTTCATGTGGTGGTGTTGAACTGTTGATAGTGGAATAATGCAATATACTGTTATATTCCTTCCTTCACATCCTACTATTCTAGTACTATTTTCCTTTTTATGATTATAGATACTGCATCAACAATCCTGTAAAATGTGGATAGCATATGTTTCTCTTTTTTCGAATGATTGATATTTTGTAAACAATTTAATGGGGGTGGACATGGTGGAAACCATATAGTTTTAGGAGCATTTTTTTAACCTCCGTGCACCTTGCAATTTCTTTCCACTTTTCCAGCTCCCGCTTTGCATAGTGGAGGGTGGGAAAGCGAAAAATAATTAACAATAATTACTCATGAAAATAATTTTGCAGGATGGATCTACGCAGGAGTAGCACTAACGGTTCCTGCCCCAGCTCATGCGGGCCACTGACAGACTACTACATCCCAGACTACATACTGAAACCAGACTCAGAACAAGTAATTGTTGATAATGAACCATGCTGTCCTGTGGTAGTCTTCATCAACTCTAGAAGTGGAGGCCAGCTGGGAAGCAGTCTGATCAAAACATACCGTGAACTCCTCAATGAAGCACAGGTATAAGCCTAGCAGTTTGGAAAAGCTTTAATACAGAAAATGTGTTTTTCCTTGCAAATTTGTGCTACGCTTCAGTTGTACTTCAAATACTGTTCTCATCGTTGGATCCATCAATTTCCCATAGGTTTTTGATCTCTCAGAAGAGGCTCCTGATAAGGTTCTGCACAGATTATACTGCAACTTCGAAAAGCTCAAGTCCAATGGTGACCTTCTTGCTATTAAAATTCAGAAAAGCTTGAGGCTAATTGTGAGTAACCTACTTTTGAATTTATGCATCCAAAAAGAATTTCTGGTTAGGTATGTCCTTTTATTAACCAAGCAACTTTGAAACAGGTCGCTGGTGGTGATGGCACAGCAAGCTGGCTGCTTGGAGTAGTTAGTGACCTTAAGCTTTCACATCCACCTCCTATTGCCACTGTGCCTCTAGGAACTGGAAACAACCTCCCTTTCTCATTTGGATGGGTAAGTTAATGGCTAATTGGCTATTGTTTATTTTGAACTATAGATTTTCTAATGTGTGATCAATACCTTTCTATTTTATGTGTTTGGTCATTTTATGTTTTTATGTGCAAATGAAGTAATATTCAAGTTGAATTTCTGTTTGATGGCTCAGCATCTTACTATTACTAATTGGAGACTCCTTTTGAAGCCACCTAGGATCCTAGGTGGACACTCTAGAAAAAGAGAGAAATCCTAGAAATTCTCACAAAAAAGCAAAACATCTGGCCATCAATTGGAACACTCAAATCATCATAGCCATTAGATCTATTACGTTTTTTAAAAAATTACCCACCTATGCCATTATGAAAATAGCTTAAAGTAACCCCCCTAAATCTATATCTAAATTACCCACTCTGCCATTATTATATAAAATAAATAAAATAACCCCTAATGTTCATCAAAATTACCCACTTATGCCATTATAAACAATTTTTAAAATAACCTCCTAAATTTGCAAGTAAATTACCCACTACGAATACTTAAAAATAACTTAAAGTAACCTCTTAACTTTATATTTATATTACCCACATATGTCATTACTAAAAATAAAATGAGGTAAACCTACATTTGAGTCCAAATCACCTTAATAGAAAATATACACCAATATAAGATTCTAAATTGTGTATTTCATACTTTATTGGTTTATGATATAGTGATTAAGGCATATACACATGATGTGTGTTGTCATTTATAAAGATATAGGGGAAGTGATGAGAATATAGATTTCATTGTTAAAATTATAGTTCAAACTTAGGGTTTATTAAATAAATTTGAGCACATACATGTGATGCAAAGTGAAAAATTAAAGATTATAAATGTGTATAAAAACATTATAGAGTAATTACTCACTAAAATCTATCACAATTAGATGAAAATAATAAGTATATATCTATATAGGTATTGTGTTCAAAAATTTAACAAATGAGAGATAGCTCAAGGTAATAGTCAGGTAGCAATGTAGCCTTAATTTTTTAATTGGAGACTCCGCATTAGTTCTTACAAGACACGCTAGAAAAAAAATAAATCCTAGAAATTCTCACAAAAATCAGAAAAATCAATCATGTAAACTCTAATAGTTATAGTCATTGGTCTATTATAATTTTTAAAAAATTATCCACCACTATTATTATAAAATAAACTCTAAAACTATATCTAAGTTATCGAGTTATGACATTATAAAAAATAATTTAAATTAACCTCATAATATTTATCTAATTTACTCTGCATGTCATTATAAAGGATAACTTAAAATGATATTTAAAATTTGTATCTAACTTACCCATGTATGTCTTTATTAAAGATAACCTAAACTAAACACTTAAATCTTAATCTAATTATCTTCATGTCCATCCTACCGAAAAGTCCAAAAGTAAACTAATATATGATTCTAAATTACCTATTTATCATTGTTAATATAGAAATAATAAGTTAAAGTATACACACATGATAAGTGTCACTATGTAGACCATTTATACATGTATATGTGAGGAAGTGATGAAAAATATTGATTTTTATGCTAAATACAATGTATCGATGTGCGACACAAAATGAAAAAAGTGTGAATATGGATGAAAAAGTGTATAGAGTAATTACTAATTAAAAATCAATCATAAATGAAAAAAAAGATAAGTACACATCTATATGATTATTATATTGAGGTATTGAAAGAAATGAAAGAGTAACATGTAAGGAGTTTAATTTATAAATAATTTTTAAACATAATTGCTTTTTAAAATATTAGCCCGTGCGGGAGCACGGGTTGATGGACTAGTGTACAGTAAAGCATAAATGATAGTAACAAGAAATATATACTTTTTATACATGTTTGCTACCTACTGTAACTTTTTTTTAAAAGAAAAATATTATGCCTGAGCACTGGTTCCTGTGAATGAACAAAGCTTTCATTTTAATGTCGAAAAATTAGAAATTTGTTAGTAAATTAGTATAAGGTTGTTCATATGCAATTTTGCCAGTTCCGTGGCCTTGTTCTTTAGGATTAGGTGTCTATATCAAGTTTTACCTTTTTGAAAACAATATTGAGTTTTTATTCGACTGCAGGGAAAGAAGAATCCAGCTACTGACCAAGCAGCAGTGAAATCATTCCTAGGACAAGTAAAGGGAGCAAGAGAAATGAATATTGATAGGTAATGTCTTGCCTACAAAGAATTAAATGTAATATTTTGCTGTGACACTTCCTTAGCTTTTTCATCTATCTCATCTGATGAAGTACTCCGTGCTCTTTTCCAATTCTTGTTCCAGTCATCTTAGAGCAAGATTTGAACATGTCCTCTTCAGTGTAGAAAAGAAAACACTCCATTTAGCTTTTTTTTTTCATGTTTCAGTTGGCATATCATCATGAGGATGCGAATTCCGCGGGAAGGCCCATGTGATCCTATTGCTCCCTTAGATCTTCCACATTCATTGCATGCATTCCACCGTGTTTCAGCCTCCGACTCTCTCAATGTGGTAAGAAATATCTTCAGTAGCCACTGATAGTCATTCTCTACTAGTCTACTTTAAGTGGCATATATAGAGCTGCCGCTTATTTATTTATTTTTTCAGGAGGGCTACCACACATTCCGTGGAGGATTCTGGAATTATTTTAGCATGGGTAAGAGTTCCTCTTTTCCTTCGGTTTCCAGACAAGCGCTAGATACCACTTTGAACCATAAACTATTTCATCAAGAATATTTGATGGCGCATGCTACTTATAATACAGTAGATGCTAATTTTCACTATTACTACTTAGTAGCTATGTGTCAGAACTTTAAGTATCAGGGAACTGTGGTCTCCCATTGCTGAAAATCATAGGCTGTCTGTCTAGTAAATCCTTGAGTATATCCTGATTTGAGTATAGGAAAAGGTTAATAACTAATACCGTCATTATCTGAACATACTGCAGGAATGGATGCACAAGTATCTTATGAATTCCACTCTGAAAGGAAGAGAAACCCAGAGAAGTTCAAAAACCAGCTGACAAATCAGGTATATTTGCCTTTATGCTTGTTTTGAGAACAGCTCTTTTTTTCATCTCCTTGATGGTTTATTCAGATTTGCAAGGCCCTTTCACTTGTATATATAATGCATTTCTTTGATGCAGAGTACATATGCTAAGCTTGGAGTTAAACAAGGATGGTTTGCTGCTTCCCTAACCCATCCTTCTTCAAGGTACTCTGTCACTAATGCAGCGTTAATGGTTCTGATCTTGATCATACAGTATCAATATACTTCCATTTCGCTATCAACATGTTCAGTGTAGCATGGAACACTAGTTCTGTCTGTATATGGAACTCCTAGAACTGCGCCATCAGCTTTAAGTCTCTGTATTCCTTGACCTCAGATGTGCATATGACCTATACAACTTCCACTTTCAGGAATATCGCCCAACTTGCAAAGGTGAAGATCATGAAAAGACTCGGTGGCCAATGGGAAGAGCTTGCTATCCCTCGCAGGTAAATAATCCCTGTAGCCTTTGTACTGTCAGTAGTATCACCGTATTAGTTTCCATTTCTACATCTGAAGTCCCTGCAGCTTCCACTGATGAAAATTGACAAACTCTGTCCTTGTTCTTTCAGCATTCGGTCAATTATCTGCCTCAACTTGCCAAGTTTCTCGGGAGGGTTGAATCCTTGGGGCACGCCTGGCACGAGGAAAGTGCAAGACGTGAGTTTCCCTACCTGAAACATTTTACAGATTCATTGTTGTGCTACCTAGTACCTACTATGGGAAGATATTCACAAGTTTTCATGGCATTTGCAGAGAGACCTGACTGCACCTTATGTTGATGATGGCCTTATTGAGGTTGTCGGCTTCCGTGATGCCTGGCACGGCCTCATCTTGCTAGCACCTAATGGCCATGGAACTCGTCTAGCACAGGTGAACTACTCTGCTGTCTGTGCAGTATCCATGTCCGTTACACTGCACTGAAATTCAAGATTTCTGACGACAACACTTCACTTTCAGGCCCACAGAATCCGTTTCGAGTTCCACAAAGGAGCCGCCGAGCACACGTTCATGAGGATCGACGGTGAGCCATGGAAGCAGCCTCTCCCCAAGGAGGACGACACCGTGGTCGTGGAGATCTCGAACCTCCGCCAGGTGGCCATGCTGGCCTGCGAACCCTGCAAGTCGAAGAGCGTCAACGACCCCTCCTCCCCGTCGTGCCACAGCCACGACGACGACGAGAGTAACAGCCTAGAGGACGAGGACGAGTGGGAGGACGGGAGGAAGAAGTTCGGTGCGGCCGCCACCTTCAAGCTTCCTGACGAGGTGGATATCTCTCATCTTAGTTAGAGCTCGCTCGTTCAGCTGCTGCTGCGTTCGTGCTGAGGTGTGGATGCGGTTTGAAAGTTCAGAAGCCATTTCAGAACGTTCACTGCTGCTGTTAGTGATACCGCGCCTTTTCTTTTCCTTTTTTTTTTGGCTTTCCCGATTTCAGAAGTTAACGGCTGCTGTTAGCGATACTGCTCATTTATGCTCTGTTATATGCTGTAAATTTCAGGTTTAACGGCCATGTGTATAGGCCGGCTACATTTACTGACTGCAAAACTTGGCGTGCTACGCGCAATGCAATCGCTCGCTCTTGACAATTCTCCCCGCAATCACGTGTGTCCCTCTGTATCTCTCCCTCAGTCAACAAACCGATGGGTATACTTCTTGTTCCATCACTCGTGGAAATTAAGAGCATGCCTATTTTTAAGAAAAAAAGGCAAAAAAAAAGAAAAAGGAAAATAGAGTGCACGGCTTTTATGCTGGAACGGAAGAAATCCACAGCAAAAGGCTCATACCGTGTCCCGTGATTCCGTCAGGATTAAGGAATATCTTTTGCTCGGATCTTAGAAAGCAATAGTTTTCATCAATCACGTAATCTGCCAGAGCCACGACGATCGACAGGCAGAACGCGTTGCGCGCGACGCTAGCGAGGATGGCGATAGGAATTGCCGAATTGGATAAGCGACGACAAATGACGGCTTCTGGAGCGCTCTGTACCCCGCATCCAACGCCCGCTGTTTCAGGTAACCTTCCCGGTTTCAAGCCAAACCACGTTCCCCGCGCGCCCACCAGAAACAGAGACGCGCCGCAGAGCCTTTCCCTCCCCCTCTGCAGGCTGCAGCTGCGTCTGCAACTATAAAAGGCCTGCGCCGCCGCCTATTCCAAGCCAATCCACAAAGCCAAGAAGGAAAAGAGAGGAAGCGATGAGCTTGAGGTACATGAGCCGGGTGGGCGCGCGGGCGGCGCAGGCGGTGCGGGAGAGCACCGGCAGGTCCGTCAAGGACAAGGCGCAGGCGATGCCGAGGACCAGCAGGGCGGCCGGGCCGGTGGAGTCGGGAAGGGCGAGCGCCGCCGCTGCGGCGAGGAGGAAGGCGGAGGAGGAGAAGCGGCGGCGAGCCGAGCAGGCGCTGCGCACCGTCATGTTCCTCTCCTCTGGGGGCCCAACACCTAGAACTAGCATTAGCATCTCTGTGTGTCGGTCCTCTGCTAGTACGCCCTGTCTCATCTCTGTGTGTCGGTCCTCTGCTAGTACGCCATGTCTTCACAGATGATGGTTTCATGCTTTAGCGTTGTGCACGTTTCTGTTTGAAGTTGAAGGGAAAAGAAATGTAAATTTGTAATATATGACACAACGATACTTTTGATTCTTGGACAAGCTCTGGTTCTGTTGTTGAATTCAATACATATCAAGCACTGCATGTCTGCATCTGCTTGTTTCCTCCTTTTTTTCATGGCAAGATTGCTGTATAACTGCATGCACACCTGAATCCGTGATCAACATGATAACCTAAGCGGCTAAGCGGTAATGAAAATGTCAGCCCTCAAGAGGTTCCGTGCAATCCTCCACCGGTGCCCATGTGGCCAAAATTCAGCGCCTCAGCTCTGAACTCTCTGAATTTGCAATATGCGGAAAATTTCAGCCGTGCCCGTGTATCTCCACTTCCAGTTTCAGTAAAGGCAGTACATATACATCCACTTTCACTTTCGGTTCGCCTCCGCTGCCATCAAGCCTCAGAGAGTCAGAGGTGAGCAGCAGGGTTTTTTTTTTCTTTTCACGATGGCGTTGTGGAAGGCCAGCTGAGCCCCCAACCAGGCTGAACCACCATATCGATGATGAACGATAACATGAAGTAAGCTAAGCGGTTCTGCAAAAGGTAGCGTTGTGTTCGTGGTCTACTGAAGAATTTCACCCATTCATGATCATGTTTCTGCACCTTTTCAGTTCAGCTAGCAGAACTGCAGTCGAGCACAGCCTGTTTACATCTTGCAATTGAAAGTTCGTTGCTAATGTTACAATTTTACATCTGCCTGTTTACATGGTGAACACATATGCAGATCATATATGGGCACGTTTCTCTGTTTCTGCTGCTCAGATCGGTGACGAAACTGGGGAGCAAAATAGAACGTAGCCTAATTGGGTCCCCAGCACACGAGGTGCATGACGTTCTCGGCCTTCTGCGCCTTCCTCCTCCTCAGCTTCTCCACCGCGATCGCTTCTCCACGGACAAGCTGCTCCGGCAGCCACTAGCCCCAGAGGAGACCTGTCCTCCTTGCGCCCGCTCAGCCGTTGGTGCCGCCGTCCCCCCGGGCTTCGCAGCGCCAGGCATAGGCGTCGGCCTAGGCGCCGGCGGCTGCCTGGCCCGCACGGCCTGCGCTGCTCGCAACACCACCCTGCTCGCGTACCTCAGGCTCATCGACGCTAGTTTGCCGAAACTCTGAAACTTGCTGCTATTCTGAATCCTGTGGATTTACTGTGTTGGCGCTGAAAGAGGGCACACGCAGGCTGTATATAACTGCACACGCAGGGAGAGAACGGCGTTATCGGTTATTCTATTCAGTTTCAGTTCAGAAACCCAGGCCGATCGAGCAGCGGCTCTGCACGCTGTTTCAGTCCACGATTTTATATTCCGGTGTGCGCAAATATGTGGGAGCGTCCTGCAGGTTCGTAGACGACACGAGTGCTCTCGTCAGCGACAGGATCTCGAGTGGCCAGTGGCCCGTGCAATTTGCCGAGTGAGGACAAAGTGAAACGGTGCGTGGTGCGTGCATACAGCTTGGAGGGAGCAGTAAAGCGAAAGCGTGATGGATGCAGCCGGCGGGGGAAGAAGTTTTGCTATGGGAGATGGATGTGGGATGGGGTTGTTTTGAGTTGGGGGCCTGTCAGTTTCAGGGTTATCATGTTGATCAAGTGCTAGCTTTGCGTCTTTCCGCCGCGACAGGTTTCAAGCACACAGGTCTAGCAAAATGAGGAATGTGGTGGGTACGATGGATGGGGACTTTTCAGTTATCCATTGAAATTTGCAGCCAATGAGGGATGGAGCTGATGACTAGAGATGGATTAGAGCAAAGTGGTACACGGTCGCTGTTCCGCTGAGCATAACTGAAGACCATACTGCCCTTCCCTGTTTCTTTTGCAGGATACAACCGAAAGAACTTCAAAATCTAATCACGGAAACTCAAGAAACAGAGAATCCAAATTCTCAGTTGGAAGTTTCAAATTTGGTCTTAGAGAGAAAAATTTGTAGTTGGGGCTCACATTTTTCTTAAAAAAAATAGCATTAGGGGGCTTCCAATTTCTGGTTGTCAATTTCAGAAATAGATTTGGTGCTTTCAGAAATGGAGGGCTTGAATTCTAAAAAGTTCAAACTGACAACTATTTCTTAACATTTGCATTTTATTTTTTAGCATTCGGCTATGATTTATTGAGAACATTGGAACTTAAGAAACAGAACGGCAAAAGCTTTCAAATTCGACCAGAAACTTCGAAAATCTAAATTCTGTTAGGAGTTTCAAATTCTGTCTTAGAGAAATTCTAGCTGAGAATTTGAATTTGAAAGAAAATTCGAAGCACCGAATGCGATAGCAGAAATGTCTTAGGAAACTCTTATCAAATTGTAGCCCTAAGTTTCTGAAAGCACAAAACTCAAAATTGTAAACGTCAACAATTAAATTTGGTGCTTTCGAAAAATCAGGGCTTCAGCTTTAAAAATTTCAAACCGCATAGTATTTAGTGACATTTTTTTTATTATTTTTCAGCACTCGGCTATGGAAGAACAACATTTTTTTTATTATTTTTCAGCACTCGGCTATGGAAGAACAACCACTATCACTCACTCCATGAATGTACGCAACCAAAAGAAGGAAACAAAAGCATTCTGGCATCTACTATTAAAACAATTTAAACAAATAATGGACATATGGATGAAATAACGCAAAATTAAATAAGCTCTTGCACATGGAGTACATCGTGTTGATAAACTTCCCAGTTTCCAGCGTACACATGCTCATCCATAGAGGTTGGAGGATTCATCCGCCCACACGAACTGGTCGTACAACAAACTACTAGTGAAACGCTAGCGCCTAATCTAACCGCTCATTAGCTAATAACTTAGTTGTTGGGTCCCCAGGTGCTGAGGTACATGACGGTCCGGAGCTCCTCCTCCTGCTGCTTGGCCTTCCTCCTGGCCACCGCCGCGGCGCCACCGGACGAAGGCAGCGCGTGCGCGCTGCGGCCGCCGCCGGAGCCGCTCCCTGCGGCGGCGCCCCTGCAGGCGCGCTGCTGCTGCGCCGAGCGGAACGCGTAGTTCCAGCGGCAGAGGTCCCGCCTGGTCCTTGAGCGCCTCCACCGTGCCCACGCTCATCGCCGCCGCCCACGATGACGCCTTCGCCTTGCCGCCCCCGCTCGCCATGTGTCTTTGCTCCGATCTGTGCGACTCGATGCGCTCGGCTGCTGCTTTGGTTCGGTGATGTGTTTGGACTCTTTGGAAGACGGTGCCGTGCGGCTGGTGGATTTATAGGGGACGGGACGAGTTCGGCGGCCGCAACCGCGACTTTGCCGGGGCTGCGGCTACGGGATGGGACTATGGGAGTGTGTGTGCCGTCGGCGTCGCTGCCGGGTATAGACGTAGGCGCGCGTGGTTTTGGGCTCGCGGCCTCGCGGGCGCGTGGAAATCGGTGGGGGGAGCTCCTGAAAACCGGGTGCAGCAGGCTGCGCGGCTGAGGTTGCATTGCGCGCGGACGCCGAGGTTTAACGGCCCGGCCCCGCCTGCCTGCCTCTCCTGCCGGCGGCTGGAGAAAATGCTGCGCTGCTTGTGTTGTCACTTGTCGTCTGTCAGTGTGCTGGCCACTTGCTCCGGATGCGGCTTGCGCTTTTTGGCAGCCGTGTCCGTGTGCCCGCGTCCAACAGCTCAGGCCGGGCGTGTGCGGCGGTTACGGCGCGGTCGGGTGTACGGTAGCGGAGACGGTTTCGAGTAGTGACATGAGATTGAGACGAGGTGCCGACGACCTAGTACGTTGTGTACTTCTCTGCATCGCGCTAGCACACATCCAAGTGCTTAGGCCCTGTTTGGATCCAGCAGTTATAAAATTTAGTAGTACTGTTTATAATTTTGATCACTAATTAGGGGTATTAAATAAAGACAGTTTATAAAACTACCTCCACAATCCCTGTGCTAATTCGCGAGACGAATCTAATGAGGCCTTTGACCACACGATTAAAGGATGATTACTGTAGCATTACTGTAGCTAATCATGGATTAATTAGGCTCATTAGATTCGTCTCGAAAAGTTACACCCATCTGTGAAGAGGTTTTGCAAATAGACTTTATTTGGTACTCCATGCATGCAAGGTTCCCTTTAGCGCTTTTAGAGTTATAAAGATCTGAACATTGCCATGTATAAACTTGTTACTGTTTCAATTCCTCCTCCTTCTTCTGCTATGCACGTGCGCTAATTGGCATATATAATAAACAAAGTAAAGCAGGCTCGTGCGTGGTTCCTTTGGACTGTCGTTGTTTTGAGCGGTCAGTACGAGGATCGTAATAACAGAGAGAAAGGCATCCACAGATGTGTCAAAGTTACACAACTCGCTTGAGGCCAGCTGCGGAGCTTCTTGATTTCCAGGTGAGCCGGATCAATTTTTAATTTCGGTGGAATCTTCTCTATCTCTCTTTTTCTCGCCGAATCAGTCGGTTCTCTTCACCAACTACCACCCCGTTCGGCTGGCTTTGGCTGGTTCCGCTGGTGCTGATTTTCTGTGAGAGAAAAGTACTGCTAGTTGGTTGATGGTTGGTGGCTGATGGCTGGTGCTGATTTTTTATGAGAGAAATGTACTGCTGCTGGAAACCAGCCGAACAAGCCAGTACCTCTTTGACACGAATCTCGCTCGACGCAAGCAAATGGTCTGATACACAAGGGCACGTCAAAAAAAAAAAACACGTTCTGAGGCCGTCCGTGGAACATGTTCCTATGTAGCTTTTTCTGACGCGCTGAATTACATAACTGAACCACGGATTTTTACCACATGCTCTATTGAGTGGCAGACTCACTGTGACTCTATGAGAAATGAGAATCAGCCAAAGCTATGGGGGACTGTCAGACGGGCAGGGGAAACCAGCGGGCTCTAGGCACATGGTTTCCACGAGACTAGGGGCCCTCGCCTCGAGTGGTTGTTCGTTCCAGCCTTTGCTGATGCAGCGATTGCGACACAAACATCCCCCCCACCCACCCACCCACTCCAAGGGAGACACCTGCTCTCGCCTCTCTGACCTGTAACTCGTGGCCACACCGTCGTAGCGTCCCCAGCAGTTACATGAGTCGTGCATCTCGTAGGCAAGTTCAAAAATTGCTACTACTAGTGTGTCTTTATACGTGGTACGGGGATCCCAAATTATACAGTACGCGTACGCCTGAATTATACGTAGCAGTTCTTTTCTTTTTCTTGGTATTTGGGCTTTGGTCTCATTATTCTTTGAGCTTCATGACTGACTGAGCTATGGATCTGGCTGACCTGCTGTAGTCCCTGTAGAGAAGTATAAACTGACAGACTGAGGAATACAATGCCTGATCCATATAGTCATGTATTATACTGCCTTGCTACTTTGCCTCTGCGCATGAACCAAATGAGAACTGCCTTCTCTTACCATCACAGCAACATAAATGCAGTGTTAGCCTAAATTTTTGAGTCAATGTTCAGTTAATGTGGCACAGCTGAGGAATACATGGACTGATCTAGATGGGGCCTCAATTAAACTGAAAACGCCATTTGGTCTGTATTTGCTACTGGTTGGCCTCTGCTGACGAACCAACAGGTTTATTGTTGTTGTCATGAAAGAAGAGTGTTCAGAATATCAGATCTCCATCTCTTATTGGCCATGGTGGATGGCTCCGTCCAACAAATTAATAATCCCCAAGAATTCACGAAAATCTAGCTTTTTATGAACTCAAAGCAAATCTTATTTCCATTCCGGTACAGTAGCACAGGCATCCATACACTGAAACTGACGGAACTTTTCATCATCATCATCGTAGTATATTACAATCAGGCGGGCAAGGCAACCGGCCAGGTCCATCTTAGACCGATCTCAATTGCTGCAAGCCAGAACAGAGACCGCTGAAAGCCGAGCTCAGTTCGGCCCCCAGCAGCTGAGGTACATGACGGTCCTCATCCCCTCCTCGCCCTTGTCCGCCCGCCTCGCCTCCGCCGCCGCCGGGGCCAGCTTCTTGGCCTGCGCGAAGCTGCGCACGTTGGCCTTGGCGTTCCGGTGGATGGAGCGCAGAGCGTAGTTCCAGCGGCAGAGGCCCGCCTGGTCCTTGAGCGCCTCCACGGCGCCCACGCTCATCGCCACCATCCACGACGCCTTCGCCGGACCGGCCATGTTCCTCGTCTTCTCTGCCTCTTTGTACTGGAGACCTTGCTTGCTTGCTTGGTGATCGCTGTGATCGGAGAGGTTTGCGTGTGCTATGCTGTGTTGAAGTGGAGAGGCGAGCTGGTGGGTTGTTATATAGTGGAGAGCGGCCGGCACGGACGGGTGAAACAGGTGGCGGGACGTTGGTTTTCCAGGATACCGGGGGCTCTCCGTGCTGGTGGCTGGTTGAATTTAGGTGAAGGACACCTCGCTGTCGTCCCGGCACCAATGGGGCGCCCGGAGGATTTTTTTTATTTTTTAATCCTTTTTAAACTGAAAATTTAAAAAAAACCCCACCCGAACTGTATTTCCAACAAATAACCCTTTTAGTCGCGCCACACGCCGTGGCGCGACTTAAGAGGCAGTCGCGCCAGAGCATGTGGCGCGACTGACCTGCCACGTCGGCCGGCCCGGCCGCGGGCGGCCAGCGCGGCGGCTGACATGGCAGGGCCAGTCGCGCCACATGCCTTGGCGCGACTTAGTCGCGCCCAATTTCGTGGCGCGACTTAGTCGCGCCAAACGTCGTGGCGCGACTCGCCTGTATACACCCCCGAGCCCTTTCTTCTCCCTCCTCCCTTTCTTTCTCCTCGCACCCGAGCTCGGCTCTCCTGGCACCCGAGCACCCTCCGAACTCCCCCCTCTAAATCCCCTGTTTATTCCACGGATTGGAAGGGGAAACGGTTGTAAAACATTCCGGGAAGGTAACTCGTCCACTTTATCCGTGTAGATTTGTGCCATTTGCTTATTTTTCTGTATATTTGAAACCCTAGGTTATCCTAGGGTTTAGGTTGGATTAGGTAATTTAGTACGAAAGGGGTAAGATTAGTTGAGTGTTATCGGGTAATTGATTAATGGTAACGCTTTTGTATCGTGTAGATTGTGTTTCATGAAACGATTTCGATGAGATTTTAGTGGGTAGATATTGTTGTTAATTTTTTCAAGAAATGATAATAACGATCTAATGTAGATCATTTGTAGAATGGTCTTTTTATATGGGGTTGTGGTAAGTAGTGTATTGACATTTGGTTATAGTTGGTCTTTTAGTAGTTTTTGTATAAGTCCATGAATGGTAATAGAAATGTGCCCATTAAATGTGTGTAGATGGATCGCTTAGTTCGTTATTTCTCCGGCGGTTCCGTTAATGAGAATGGAGAGTTTGAGAGGATGAAGCATGAAGTCAGAAGATTTGATAGCTCTCCTTCATTTGATGAAGTTTTTGTTCGAGCTAAGTCAATTTTCCAAGTTGATCCAGAACAGAGTGAAATAATCCTACATGGTAGATTTGATGCCGGTGACAAAAGGGCTCATTATGTGCTTATGAGAATTTCATGTGATGAGGATTGGGTTTTTTACAAGGAGTTGGTGAAAGGGTCCCAAGTTAGGTGTGCTGAATTGGTAGTTGAAGTTCGTGAGAGGGTTTGTGTAGAAAGTAATTATAAGGTTGGTGAGAATGAGGACGATGAAGAATATGATGCTGACATGGTAAATGAGCCAGATTCGGATGATGATTGTCTAGTGAACAATCACTTCGACGAGGGGAGTTTTGATGTTGAGGAGGAAGATGACGATGATATCTCCGTGGGATCAGAAGAAGAAGAAGAAGAAATGAGAGAAGCGTTAACACAAGAAAAAGTGTTTGAGCCAACACCAATGAATGAAGCCCCTTTTGATGAGCCAACACAAGTTAATGAAGCACCTTTTGTTGAGCCAACGCATGGTGTACAAACACCAGTTGAACCGAGCTATGTGGTGCATCGACGCTCGTTTGTTCAACCATCTCCTATGGTTGAACCGTCATCTAGTATGGCTACAATTTCCGGTGCAAGATTGGCTCCTCTCACTATGGAGGAGTTGAGACAACTTAGAGCAGTTCATGTGGGTGTTTCAGAGGTTCCTCTCTTCCATGCACCCCCTAAGAAGGCATATTGTGATTCCGGCTTGCGTCTTAATTGTCTAGAGCCTGACAGTCGTCAAGAGTTGATACAGAGAGGGATGACATTTGACAGCATAGAAGAGTTGAAATTCTATTTGAGGGACTACTCGGTGCGCCACCATCGACCATACGATGTGGTGCACTCTGACTCTAAGTTGCGGTACACAGTAAAATGCCAACTCCAATGTGGTTGGAAGGTATGGGCGCGTCCAATGACTGATGAAAGGCAGAAGTGGAGGATAACTAAAGTGCACCAGCCTCACACATGTGGTACGTCTCGACCAATCCACGAGCACTCTCAGTGTACGGCACGATATATCGGAGGCCGGATTGCTTCATTGGTGTATGCTGACCCTGATGTTTCGGTGTCAGCGCTCGTTGAAGCAATTGTCGGATTCACTAATTATCGGGTGAAGTATGGCAAGGCATGGAGGGCTAAACAACACGCCATGGCCATGCTGTGGGGTGATTGGATTGACGCCTATAGTAGAGTTCCGCGGATTCTACAAGCTATTGCTCATTACAATCCGGGGACGAAGTGGTGCACAAGGACCACGGGTGCAGTGGAGTTGCACAATGGGGTAACGAAGGAAGTAATGCAGCGTGTTTATTGGTGCTTTCCACAATGTGCAGAGGCATTCAAACATTGCAAGCCGGTGATTAGTGTTGATGGCACTTTTTTGACCGGGAAGTATAGGGGGACATTGTTGATTGCGACGGGAGTGGACGGGGAGGATCGGTTGTTACCGCTCGCATTTTCTTTGGTGGAGAGCGAGAACAATGAAAGTTGGTCTTGGTTCCTTCATTTGGTGCGTAGGGATGTGGTGGGACCAGACCGAAAGATTTGTATAATTTCTGATAGGCACCAAGGCATTCTAAACGCTGTAGAAGAGCACATTGATGGTTACCAACCGATCGTGCACCGTTGGTGCATGCGTCACTTTGCTGCAAACATATGGCATAGGCACAAAAACAAGAATGTAATAAAACAATTGAAGTTGGTATGTGCATCGAAGGCAGAGAGAACTTTTGGCATACGGCTTGCGAAACTTAAGAAAATGATGAATCAAGAAGCGACAGAGTGGCTTGACACTCAAATGGAAAACATGCATAAGTGGTGCAATGCCTTTGACGAAGGTGGTTGGAGGTTTGGTGTCTGCAACACTAATATCTCTGAAGTCCTAAACAAGGTATTTAAAGGAATTCGCGGCATGCCTGTGTCGGCAATTGTTGAGTACACCTTCTACAAGGTGAATTCATACTTTGTTAAAAGGTGGCAGAAAGCGAAAAATCAAATTGATGCGAGGCCAAACCAGAATTTGTGGGGCAAAGGTGCAGCAAAACTGCTAAGCACGGAAGAGGACAAGGCGAATACCATGGCAGCAGAGTTGTTTGACCCTAACTCTTATGTGTACTCCGTTAGGACCGCAAATGCTCTAACGGTGGGGGGTGAGAGTACAGGTGGTCGTATATACAAGGTTGACCTCACACATGTGACTTGTACTTGTTGCGTGCCGCAGTTGTTGCATGTGCCTTGCTCCCATATGATTGCTTCGTGCCGTGTTAGAGGGGTGGATCATCGGGCCGCTTTATATACGTCTCAGTTTTACCTAAAGGCTACCGTGCTAAAGACCTGGACACCCCGGTTTGAGCCTGTACTTGACCCTTCTGCTTGGCCATTGTACAACGGTCCTGAGTATATACCGGATAGTACCACAAAGAAGGACAAGGTTGGGAGAAGGAAGAAAAAGCGTCTCCGTAACGAGATGGATGCATCTAATGGTTATGGAGATGATATGTACGGTTACGGGGACTTCAACCAAGACAAGTCGACAATACTTTGTGGTATATGCCACAAACCAGGACACCGCATGGAACGGCACAAAGAGGGCCCAAAAAATTTGCATCCTACGAAAAGAAATAGACCTCCTAACCAAAGAAGACAAGAAACCAGGACTATTAGTAGTGGAATGGAGCAGTGAATGACTTAGGATTAGAAATAGAAGTATGTTTGCAGCAATGTAAGTTTGTGAGACAGTGTTACATTGCTTGTGCGTTTATTTTGAATGGTTTAAGTTTTTTTTTATATAAAGTCATGAGTTGACACATTCTACAGGAAATCAATGGATGCCCTGTGGCGTGAGAGAAAGTGGAAGGAACGTGGACAGAAGAGTTATCCCGACGTGTCTTGCAAGGATGCGCCTGTTCTTCCCGCTCTCCCGCAACCTCTGTGTGATTGTGGGAAGCCTGCGAAGGTAACTCAATCGATGCATGCAGATACTGCGGCTCGAGCGTACTACATG
>CM014276.1:61283606-61397715 GCA_004135705.1 Alloteropsis semialata
GCACGAGGAAAGTGCAAGACGTGAGTTTCCCTACCTGAAACATTTTACAGATTCATTGTTGTGCTACCTAGTACCTACTATGGGAAGATATTCACAAGTTTTCATGGCATTTGCAGAGAGACCTGACTGCACCTTATGTTGATGATGGCCTTATTGAGGTTGTCGGCTTCCGTGATGCCTGGCACGGCCTCATCTTGCTAGCACCTAATGGCCATGGAACTCGTCTAGCACAGGTGAACTACTCTGCTGTCTGTGCAGTATCCATGTCCGTTACACTGCACTGAAATTCAAGATTTCTGACGACAACACTTCACTTTCAGGCCCACAGAATCCGTTTCGAGTTCCACAAAGGAGCCGCCGAGCACACGTTCATGAGGATCGACGGTGAGCCATGGAAGCAGCCTCTCCCCAAGGAGGACGACACCGTGGTCGTGGAGATCTCGAACCTCCGCCAGGTGGCCATGCTGGCCTGCGAACCCTGCAAGTCGAAGAGCGTCAACGACCCCTCCTCCCCGTCGTGCCACAGCCACGACGACGACGAGAGTAACAGCCTAGAGGACGAGGACGAGTGGGAGGACGGGAGGAAGAAGTTCGGTGCGGCCGCCACCTTCAAGCTTCCTGACGAGGTGGATATCTCTCATCTTAGTTAGAGCTCGCTCGTTCAGCTGCTGCTGCGTTCGTGCTGAGGTGTGGATGCGGTTTGAAAGTTCAGAAGCCATTTCAGAACGTTCACTGCTGCTGTTAGTGATACCGCGCCTTTTCTTTTCCTTTTTTTTTTGGCTTTCCCGATTTCAGAAGTTAACGGCTGCTGTTAGCGATACTGCTCATTTATGCTCTGTTATATGCTGTAAATTTCAGGTTTAACGGCCATGTGTATAGGCCGGCTACATTTACTGACTGCAAAACTTGGCGTGCTACGCGCAATGCAATCGCTCGCTCTTGACAATTCTCCCCGCAATCACGTGTGTCCCTCTGTATCTCTCCCTCAGTCAACAAACCGATGGGTATACTTCTTGTTCCATCACTCGTGGAAATTAAGAGCATGCCTATTTTTAAGAAAAAAAGGCAAAAAAAAAAAGAAAAAGGAAAATAGAGTGCACGGCTTTTATGCTGGAACGGAAGAAATCCACAGCAAAAGGCTGATACCGTGTCCCGTGATTCCGTCAGGATTAAGGAATATCTTTTGCTCGGATCTTAGAAAGCAATAGTTTTCATCAATCACGTAATCTGCCAGAGCCACGACGATCGACAGGCAGAACGCGTTGCGCGCGACGCTAGCGAGGATGGCGATAGGAATTGCCGAATTGGATAAGCGACGACAAATGACGGCTTCTGGAGCGCTCTGTACCCCGCATCCAACGCCCGCTGTTTCAGGTAACCTTCCCGGTTTCAAGCCAAACCACGTTCCCCGCGCGCCCACCAGAAACAGAGACGCGCCGCAGAGCCTTTCCCTCCCCCTCTGCAGGCTGCAGCTGCGTCTGCAACTATAAAAGGCCTGCGCCGCCGCCTATTCCAAGCCAATCCACAAAGCCAAGAAGGAAAAGAGAGGAAGCGATGAGCTTGAGGTACATGAGCCGGGTGGGCGCGCGGGCGGCGCAGGCGGTGCGGGAGAGCACCGGCAGGTCCGTCAAGGACAAGGCGCAGGCGATGCCGAGGACCAGCAGGGCGGCCGGGCCGGTGGAGTCGGGAAGGGCGAGCGCCGCCGCTGCGGCGAGGAGGAAGGCGGAGGAGGAGAAGCGGCGGCGAGCCGAGCAGGCGCTGCGCACCGTCATGTTCCTCTCCGTCTGGGGGCCCAACACCTAGAACTAGCATTAGCATCTCTGTGTGTCGGTCCTCTGCTAGTACGCCATGTCTTCACAGTCTGATGGTTTCATGCTTTAGCGTTGTGCACGTTTCTGTTTGAAGTTGAAGGGAAAAGAAATGTAAATTTGTAATATATGACACAACGATACTTTTGATTCTTGGACAAGCTCTGGTTCTGTTGTTGAATTCAATGCATATCAAGCACTGCATGTCTGCATCTGCTTGTTTCCTCCTTTTTTCATGGCAAGATTGCTGTATAACTGCATGCACACCTGAATCCGTGATCAACGTGATAACCTAAGCGGCTAAGCGGGCATGCAAATGTCAGCCCTCTAGAGGTTGCGTGCAATCCTCCACCGGAAAGAGTGGACAAAATTCAGCGCCTCACCTCTGAACTCTCTGAATGTGCAATATGCGAAAAGTTTCTGAATCAGGTCATCCGTGCCCATGTATCTCCACTTCCAGTTCATATACATCCCCTTTCAGTCATTCAGTGTCAGTTTGCCTCCGCTGCCGTCAAAGAGCCTCAGAGTCAGAGATGAGCAGCAGGGAATTTTTGTTTTCACGATGGCGTTGTGGAAGGTCAGCTGAGCCCCCAATCAGGATGAACAATGCCTGATTAGCAAGAAGGCACGGATCGGATGGAGCGCAGCAGGGCCGCCATGATGATGAGGGAAGCACGCCCTGCTCGCGTCTCCGTTGCTTTCCTGATTCCCCTCCAGGCGTCCATGGTTATCTAAGCGGTTCTGCGAAAGGAAATCTAGTGGTTTACTGAAGAATTTCACCCATTCATGATCATGTTTCTGCACTTTTTCTAGCAGAACTGCAGTCGAGCACAGAGCACAGAGCACAGTGCTTGAGCATCTTACAATTGAAAGCTCGTTGCTACTGTGACAATTTTACTTACATCTGTCTGTTTACATGGTGAACACACATACAGATCATATATGGACACGTCTCTCTGTTTCTGCTGCTCAGATAAAGTAGAACGAGGTGAAATAGAACGTAGCCTAATTGGGGAGCAAAATAGAACGTAGCCTAATTGGGTCCCCAGCACACGAGGTGCATGACGTTCTCGGCCTTCTGCGCCTTCCTCCTCCTCAGCTTCTCCACCGCGATCGCCTTCTCCACGGACAAGCCGCTCCGGCCGCCACTAGCCCCGGAGGAGACCTGTCCTCCCCCCACCCGCTGAGCCGATGGTGCCGCCGTCCCCCCAGGCTTCACAGAGCCAGGCATAGGCATCGCCGGCGGCTGCCTGGCCCGCACGGCCTGCGCCGCTCGCAACACCACCCTGCTCGCGTACCTCAAGCTCATCGACGCTAGTTTGCTGAAACTCTGAAACTTGCTGCTATTCTGAATCCTGTGGATTTACTGTGTTGGCGCTGAAAGATGTCACACGCAGGCTGTATATAACTGCACACGCAGGGCGAGAACGGCGCAGATTCAGTTCAAAAACCGTCAGGCCGATCGAGCAGCGGCTTTGCACGCTGTTTCAGTCCACGATTTTCTATTCCGGTGTGCGCAAATATGTGGGAGCATCCTGCAGGTTCGTAGACGACACGAGTGCTCTCGCCAGCGACAGGATCTCGAGTGGCCAGTGGCCCGTGCAATTTGCCCGAGTGAGGACAAAGTGAAACGGTGCCTGGTGCGTGCATACAGCTTGGAGGGAGCAGTAAAGCGAAAGCGTGATGGATGCAGCCGGCGGGGGAAGAAGTTTTGCTATGGGAGATGGATGTGGGATGGGGTTGTTTTGAGTTGGGGGCCTGTCAGTTTCAGGGTTATCATGTTGATCAAGTGCTAGCTTTGCGTCTTTCCGCCGCGACAGGTTTCAAGCACACAGGTCTAGCAAAATGAGGAATGTGGTGGGTACGATGGATGGGGACTTTTCAGTTATCCATTGAAATTTGCAGCCAATGAGGGATGGAGCTGATGACTAGAGATGGATTAGAGCAAAGTGGTACACGGTCGCTGTTCCGCTGAGCATAACTGAAGACCATACTGCCCTTCCCTGTTTCTTTTGCAGGAAACAACCGAAAGAACTTCAAAATCTAATCACGGAAACTCAAGAAACAGAGAATCCAAATTCTCAGTTGGAAGTTTCAAATTTGGTCTTAGAGAGAAAAATTTGTAGTTGGGGCTCACATTTTTCTTAAAAAAAATAGCATTAGGGGGCTTCCAATTTCTGGTTGTCAATTTCAGAAATAGATTTGGTGCTTTCAGAAATGGAGGGCTTGAATTCTAAAAAGTTCAAACTGACAACTATTTCTTAACATTTGCATTTTATTTTTTAGCATTCGGCTATGATTTATTGAGAACATTGGAACTTAAGAAACAGAACGGCAAAAGCTTTCAAATTCGACCAGAAACTTCGAAAATCTAAATTCTGTTAGGAGTTTCAAATTCTGTCTTAGAGAAATTCTAGCTGAGAATTTGAATTTGAAAGAAAATTCGAAGCACCGAATGCGATAGCAGAAATGTCTTAGGAAACTCTTATCAAATTGTAGCCCTAAGTTTCTGAAAGCACAAAACTCAAAATTGTAAACGTCAACAATTAAATTTGGTGCTTTCGAAAAATCAGGGCTTCAGCTTTAAAAATTTCAAACCGCATAGTATTTAGTGACATTTTTTTTATTATTTTTCAGCACTCGGCTATGGAAGAACAACCACTATCACTCACTCCATGAATGTACGCAACCAAAAGAAGGAAACAAAAGCATTCTGGCATCTACTATTAAAACAATTTAAACAAATAATGGACATATGGATGAAATAACGCAAAATTAAATAAGCTCTTGCACATGGAGTACATCGTGTTGATAAACTTCCCAGTTTCCAGCGTACACATGCTCATCCATAACACGAACTGGTCGTACAACAAACTACTAGTGAAACGCTAGCGCCTACTCTAACCGCTCATTAGCTAATAACTTAGTTGTTGGGTCCCCAGTTGCTGAGGTACATGACGGTCCGGAGCTCCTCCTCCTGCTGCTTGGCCTTCCTCCTGGCCACCGCCGCCGCGCCACCGGACGAAGGCAGCGCGTGCGCGCTGCGGCCGCCGCCGGAGCCGCTCCCTGCGGCGGCGCCCCTGCAGGCGCGCTGCTGCTGCGCCGAGCGGAACGCGTAGTTCCAGCGGCAGAGTCCCGCCTGGTCCTTGAGCGCCTCCACCGTGCCCACGCTCATCGCCGCCGCCCACGATGACGCCTTCGCCTTGCCGCCCCCGCTCGCCATGTGTCTTTGCTCCGATCTGTGCGACTCGATGCGCTCGGCTGCTGCTTTGGTTCGGTGATGTGTTTGGACTCTTTGGAAGACTACGGTGCCGTGCGGCTGGTGGATTTATAGGGGCCGGGACGAGTTCGGCCGCAGCCGCGACTTTGCCGGGGCTGCGGGCCTGCGGCTACGGGATTGGACTTATGGGAGTGTGCCGTCGCTGCCGGGTGTAGACGTAAGGCGCGCGTGGTTTTGGGGTCGCGGCCTCGCGGGCGCGTGGAAATCGGTGGGGGGAGCTCCTGAAAACCGGGTGCAGCAGGCTGCGCGGCTGAGGTTGCATTGCGCGCGGACGCCGAGGTTTAACGGCCCGGCCCCGCCTGCCTGCCTCTCCTGCCGGCGGCTGGAGAAAATGCTGCGCTGCTTGTGTTGTCACTTGTCGTCTGTCAGTGTGCTGGCCACTTGCTCCGGATGCGGCTTGCGCTTTTTGGCAGCCGTGTCCGTGTGCCCGCGTCCAACAGCTCAGGCCGGGCGTGTGCGGCGGTTACGGCGCGGTCGGGTGTACGGTAGCGGAGACGGTTTCGAGTAGTGGCATGAGATCGAGACGAGGTGCCGCCGACCTAGTACGTTGTGTACTTCTCTGCATCGCGCTAGCACACATCCAAGTGCTTCTTCTTTGTATAAACTTGTTACTGTTTCAATTCCTCCTCCTTCTTCTGCTATGCACGTGCGCTAATTGGCATATATAATAAACAAAGTAAAGCAGGCTCGTGCGTGGTTCCTTTGGACTGTCGTTGTTTTGAGCGGTCAGTATGAGGATCGTAATAACAGAGAGAAAGGCATCCACAGATGTGTCAAAGTTACACAACTCGCTTGAGGCCAGCTGCGGAGCTTCTTGATTTCCAGGTGAGCCGGATCAATTTTTAATTTCGGTGGAATCTTCTCTATCTCTCTTTTTCTCGCCGAATCAGCCGGTTCTCTTCACCAACAACCTCTTTGACACGAATCTCGCTCAACGCAAGCAAATGGTCTGATACACAAGGGCACGTCAAAAAAAAAAAACACGTTCTGAGGCCGTCCGTGGAACATGTTCCTTTGTAGCTTTTTCTGACGCGCTGAATTACATAACTGAACCACGGATTTTTACCACATGCTCTATTGAGTGGCAGACTCACTGTGACTCTATGAGAAATGAGAATCAGCCAAAGCTATGGGGGACTGTCAGACGGGCAGGGGAAACCAGCGGGCTCTAGGCACATGGTTTCCACGAGACTAGGGGCCCTCGCCTCGAGTGGTTGTTCGTTCCAGCCTTTGCTGATGCAGCGATTGCGACACAAACATCCCCCCCACCCACCCACCCACTCCAAGGGAGACACCTGCTCTCGCCTCTCTGACCTGTAACTCGTGGCCACACCGTCGTAGCGTCCCCAGCAGTTACATGAGTCGTGCATCTCGTAGGCAAGTTCAAAAATTGCTACTACTAGTGTGTCTTTATACGTGGTACGGGGATCCCAAATTATACAGTACGCGTACGCCTGAATTATACGTAGCAGTTCTTTTCTTTTTCTTGGTATTTGGGCTTTGGTCTCATTATTCTTTGAGCTTCATGACTGACTGAGCTATGGATCTGCTGCTGTAGTCCCTGTAGAGAAGTATAAACTGACAGACTGAGGAATACAATGCCTGATCCATATAGTCATGTATTATACTGCCTTGCTACTTTGCCTCTGCGCATGAACCAAATGAGAACTGCCTTCTCTTACCATCACAGCAACATAAATGCAGTGTTAGCCTAAATTTTTGAGTCAATGTTCAGTTAATGTGGCACAGCTGAGGAATACATGGACTGATCTAGATGGGGCCTCAATTAAACTGAAAACGCCATTTGGTCTGTATTTGCTACTGGTTGGCCTCTGCTGACGAACCAACAGGTTTATTGTTGTTGTCATGAAAGAAGAGTGTTCAGAATATCAGATCTCCATCTCTTATTGGCCATGGTGGATGGCTCCGTCCAACAAATTAATAATCCCCAAGAATTCACGAAAATCTAGCTTTTTATGAACTCAAAGCAAATCTTATTTCCATTCCGGTACAGTAGCACAGGCATCCATACACTGAAACTGACGGAACTTTTCATCATCATCATCGTAGTATATTACAATCAGGCGGGCAAGGCAACCGGCCAGGTCCATCTTAGACCGATCTCAGTTGCTGCAAGCCAGAACAGAGACCGCTGAAAGCCGAGCTCAGTTCGGCCCCCAGCAGCTGAGGTACATGACGGTCCTCATCCCCTCCTCGCCCTTGTCCGCCCGCCTCGCCTCCGCCGCCGCCGGGGCCAGCTTCTTGGCCTGCGCGAAGCTGCGCACGTTGGCCTTGGCGTTCCGGTGGATGGAGCGCAGAGCGTAGTTCCAGCGGCAGAGGCCCGCCTGGTCCTTGAGCGCCTCCACGGCGCCCACGCTCATCGCCACCATCCACGACGCCTTCGCCGGACCGGCCATCTTCCTCGTCTTCTCTGCCTCTTTGTACTGGAGACCTTGCTTGCTTGCTTGGTGATCGCTGTGATCGGAGAGGTTTGCGTGTGCTATGCTGTGTTGAAGTGGAGAGGCGAGCTGGTGGGTTGTTATATAGTGGAGAGCGGCCGGCACGGACGGGTGAAACAGGTGGCGGGACGTTGGTTTTCCAGGATACCGGGGGCTCTCCGTGCTGGTGGCTGGTTGATTAGGAAGGTGAAGGACACCTCGCTGTCGTCCCGGCACCAATGGGGCGCCCATCCCCTTTCCCCTCGCCCTTGTTTATTCGCGGCGAGAGCGGCTTATCTGCTGCGGCTTGCATCTTGACCACGGCGGAAGGGGGCAAGGACGCGTGCCGCCGCTGCTGCAGATAGGACCGCCACGCAGCGCCGCTGGCCGCTGCGATGAGTCACCGGAACGGAGGCTCTGACACGCCGATCACCATGCAGATCTCGAGTGACGCAGGCGTATGATCAGCGCGTCGTGTTCTCTTGCCGTTTCCGGTTCAGTGAATGGATGGAGTAGGATTCAATTAGATTAGTTTATTCTCTCAAATTAGCAGTAGCAGATTGGACTGCTATTTTTCTTTTCCAATCAGGGAACAAAGTAGCTAGGCAAGTCTGAGGTGGCCCATGTGTAATCTTGCCTTTACATCAGCAAACAAGATAAGCAGGACGGTGGTACAGAAATCACATGGAGATCCGTCAAACTTAAGCTTTACTCATGGCAAGCTGCACCCAAGAAACTTCTTGCTTTTTTGGGTCAGTGATAGAAGTGGTAGAGCAGTCATTTTTTTAATCTTTTAGATCACATGGGTTTTAAGTGCAGATTGTTATTTACCACATGTTCAGGTGCTCTTGGAGTGAACTGACATGTTATGGGGGACGGTTCGGTAAAAACCAGGGGCGTTGCAGAGCTTCGCTTTCCACGTACCGCGGTTTTGTATCCATGCTTATGTGGGGTTACATCAATGGTTCAACAAACAGAAAATATCAGGAATGCGAGATGTTACCGGTAGGTTGAATTAATCCTACTAAATCCTACCACTTGACCATTTTGCCTTTCGTGAGTTACATGATGGGCTATGGATCTACCTGCAGCTGCTCGTCCGGTACAAAGATTAATTTGCCAAACTGCTGGTGGGTCCGATTTCCCATACTTGCAAAACAAGCACACCTCTAATCCAAAGTTTGGGAACTTTAAGCTGTGTGTCTGTTGAAGAGGAGAATTAGAAGAGGCTTGATCCGGCAAGTGCGAAACTAAGGGCCTGTTTAGTTGAAATGGAAAGTTGGCAAAATTTATTGTAGCAATTCTAAACCGAAGATTAGGAGGACTAAACATGATCTAATTATAAAACTAAATACAAGGATGGACGGAAAATCACGAGACGAATCTATTAAGCCTAATTAATCCGTCATTAGAGATTATTTACTGTAGCACGACGTTGTCTAATCATGGCCAAATTAGGTTCATTAGATTCGTCTCGCAAAGTTACGGGGGGTTATGGAATGGGTTTTGTCATTAACACACGTTTAATACTCCATGCATGTAAGATTTCCTTTGATGAATAGTGAAATTTGGCAAATTGACAATTTGCCAAATGAACTAAGGCCCTAAATTCAGTACACGACGTCACGACCTGGTTCATGCTTGTCAGTTAGGCCTCTGATGAACATGTCTGCCATGATTATCAGCATGAGATGTGGTGTGATGAATTTCCTGCTGTCCAGAGAAAGACCAGAGCCTAGGATTTTTCAGATTATCATGATTACATTTGCCATTACTGATTGCTCTGTCTTGACGCACCGGCCCGCACGGAGAACAGTCTATGAACTGAAAATGTTCAGTTTCAGATTTGCTCGACGGTGCACTAGCAGAGTCAGAATCACTCGTACAGACTCGAATCAGAATCAGAATCACTCGTACACACTCGAATTAAGTGGCAAAACTTTTCATCATCGTCATCACATATTTACAGTCAGAGGAGCAACCGGGCGAGGTCCCAAGCCAAGCTCGGTCGCTGCAGATCGGAACAAACCAGACCCATGTCTAATTAGGTCCCCAACAGCTGAGGTACATGACGGTCCTCATGCCCTCCTCTGCCTTGTCCGCTCGCCGCCGCTCCGCCGCCGCCGGAGCCAGCTTCTTGGCCTGCGCGAAGCTGGCGACGTTGGCCTTGGCGGTCCGGTGGATGGAGCGCAGCGCGTAGTTCCAGCGGCAGAGGCCCGCCTGGTCCTTGAGCGCCTCGACGGCGCCCAAGCTCATCGCCACCGTCCACGACGCCTTCGCTGCGGCCGCCATCTCCTTCTTCTTCTTCTTCTCGGAGCTTTTGCACGAACGACTTAGCTAGAGCTCTATTGGCAAGATCGTTGTGATGCAGTGGTTGAGGTTGTGTGATGCTGAATTGCTGGTGCTCAGATGCTGTGTTGAGGCGGAGAGTGAGCGGGTTAATATAGCGGAGGGAGGCGGGGAGGGGCCGGCCGAAACAGGTGCCCGCGGACCCTGGTTTTCCTGGATACCGGGGGCTTTCACGCCGCATCTCGCTTTCTTCTGCACCGGCCCAGTGGGTCACTTGGCTCTCGACCGTGCTGTTTATTCGCGCCAGAAACGGTTATCTTCCGCGTCCCGGCGCAGAGACAAAGGACCACAGATACGGCGGATGCCACAACACTGTATCTAGACTGTTTGTGCTAGAGACGAGCAACTTAAATTTCAATCTTCTGCTCCCTCCGTCCCACAATATAAGCATTTGTTGACTTCTGCTGTTTACGTTTGACCATTCGTTTTATTAAAAAAATTATGAAAATATTATTTATTTTGTTATGACATGTTTTATCATCGTATATATTTCAAATATATCATAATTGTTTTTATATTTTTATAAATTTTTTGAATAAGAAAAATAGTCAAACGTGATCCATGAAAATCAATAAATGCTTATATTGTGGGACGGAGGGAGTAGGAAGGAAGCAAACCAGATATCCTACCCGTGGTGGCCGGCCGTCCATTGTCTCGCTTTCAGCAAACAGGGCGAGGGATCCTAGCTGCTCACCCGAGGCGAGAGCCGTCCAGGAATCTTATCGGCTTCTTGGTGAGTTCGCTGATTAAACTAACCCGTGTTTAACGAGCACGGCGTACACATGGCCTAACTGCAGATCGTTAGTTCATTTCCAAGAGTGAAACTCAGGTCCAAATTTTTTTCTCCCAATAGTGTCTCTATCTTGAGGCAAATTTACACATCCTTTATGTGCTCACAATCTAAAAAAAAATCATTTTTACTGTTCAAGTGAGGGAAAAATCATGGTCACTGATACTGTTCACAAGTGTGGGTCCATAGATAGATAACATGGTAGCAACTGTAAGTAACATTTTTTTTTTGAAACAGAAGGGGAATCCTACTGATTATATATTAAAAGTGGGAAAAGCGTACATGTACCAGAGAAGAAAAGAGAATCCGCTAACAATTGGTAGCAACTGTTCACAGCTGTTTTCGTGTCTTTGCACTATACAAACACGACGCAACCATTGGTTAGGTTACGCAAAGACTAAAACAAAAAATACTCCTTTATCCAAATTTTCTTGTTTATTTACGGAAATAATGAAATTTAAAGGTGGATCAGTATAACGGTGGGTGACATGTAGCAATCGCTACTTTTGCCGAGAGCCCGAGAGAGAGATGCCAGTTCATCATAAGGCGGGGAAAGCCCGAGACAGAGACGCTAGTTCATCATAAGGCGGGTACAGCCCGAGACAGAGATGCTAGTTCGCGCGGAAATGAAGTCGCGCGTTCCTGATCACGGTCTACCGCTAAATCGCTGTGCCCAGAGATGCTAGTTCATCAGCAGGTTGTTTAGTTGTAGTAAGAAAGTAGAAACTGCCAAACTGATTCGGCTGGCACTTTGGTTTAGCACAAAGAAAAGCGCAGGTCTTCCTTAGAACTTGGAGATTATGTATGTTAGTAATCTCTTATGATGAGAGAACGTGGTCTGCCGTAAGGACCACAGAAAGGCTGATATAGAGAAGGCCAGGAATCGAGGCTATTTGGTTTGTGCTTGCTAGCATCCTAGTCCCTTTTTTGTTTTGGCGAAAAGAGCTAGCATCTGAATCTGATAAACTGTCGGCATGAGCAGTGGTTTGTGCGTGCAAGAATTTCTTGTTACAAATTTACAATTGTCCCCCAAGTTCTAATTTGTTGTCAGAGTCTCGTATTATCATCGTCTCACATCTGCCATGAACCCTTGTTCAGAACTAAAACCCTTTTTCGGGTGAAGTTCAGAACTAGAGGTTGAAGTAACCAAACACACGAAAAACCCTGTAGCCGGCTCAAAAAGAGATCCTAGTTCCATGCATGTCAGCAAACAGAACAGAATAGGATTCGTATGCCTGGCTTAAGTGCCAAGAATTTTCATCATCGTCGTGCTATATTACAATCTGATTCAGAGAGGCCAACCGAACCGGCATACATGGTCTGACTGAACTGAAGCCAAACCTCGGTTGCAGGAAGGAGGCTGAAACAGAGAGGGTGAAGACTACTAGTTGGGGGCCCCAGCAGCTGAGGTACATGACGGTCCTCATGCCCTCCTCTGCCTTGTCCGCTCGCCTCCGCTCCGCCGCCGCCGGGCCAGCTTCTTGGCCTGCGTGAAGCTGGGGACGTTGGCCTTGGCCGTCCGGTGGATGGAGCGCAGCGCGTAGTTCCAGCGGCAGAGACCCGCCTGGTCCTTGAGCGCCTCCACCGCGCCCACGCTCATCGCCACCATCCACGATGCCTTCGCTGCAGCCGCCATCTCCTCTTCTTCTCGGGGGCTTTTACACAAACGGCTTGATTAGCTGGAGAGCTTGGTTGGTGATCGCTGTCCCGTGATGCTGTGAGATTGTGTGATGATGAGATTGTCAGATAGTCGGATGCTGTGTTGAGGTTGGAGAGACGGGCCGGTTGTTATATACGGGAGGGAGGCCGGCCGAAACTGTGGCCGCGAGCGCTGGTAAATGAATACCGGGGGCTAGCTCCCACTGGATGCTTTTGGCTTTTGCTTTGCCGCACCAACCCAGCAGCGGCTCACTTGACTCGTCTTGACGTGGTGTTTATTCGCGGCAGAAACGGCTCGATAGAGCAAGTGTAATAACGGGCTAAGAGCCGGCGAAATCATACGTGGAAGAGTGAAAAATATGGAGAGAGAATGGATCGAGCGTCTCGTGACGCGCCCGCTTAAGCCGGCGAAGAGGAGTTGCTGCAACTTCTATTGGCTCAGCTCACTTCTTTACATAATATTAGCGGGGTCCACCACCACATGCGCCAGAGCATTGCGCGTGGCAGCCGGCGGCAGGCGCAACCAAGCCATGCTCGGATGCGTGCCAAGTAGCCTCAGATCCAGGCGCAGGCAGCAATCAGCGCCATGCCACTGCCCTGTGCCCAAACTGTGCATCTGGATTCTGGACTGCTTGGTCCAGGGAGGTACGGGGCCAGTGGCTACAGATTACACTGCCTTTTCCTTCTAGGGCCATGTTTATTTCCTCCTCAAATTTCAAACTTCACTATTCATCAAAGGGAATCTTACATGCATGGAGTAGTAAACGTGTGTTAATGACAAAACCCATTCCATAACCCCGGGTAACTTCGCGAGACGAATCTAATGAGCCTAATTAGGCCATGATTAGACAACGTCGTGCTACAGTAAATAATCTCTAATGACGGATTAATTAGGCTTAATAGATTCATCTTGCGATTTTACGTCCATCTGTATAATTAGTTTTATAATTAGATCATGTTTAGTCCTCCTAATCTTGAGTTTAAAATTGCGGATTCAAAAAAGTTTGAATAGTTCTGGAAACTAAACATGGCCCTAATTACGAAGCTCAGTAGTGCAGCTAGTCTCAGTAAACATCATGATAGATCGTAGTAGGGAAATTCTGAAGTCACTGAGGCAAGCCTCGTCCAGGAATCCTCTTGCTTTCTTGGTGAAAACATAAACAGGTCCATTTTTTAACTCACTGGATCGTATGATAGCCATCAGATGTAAAAACTACAGAAGCAGTGGTGCAGTGCAATGGTTTCCAGGCACCATTATATTGGAACGTTTGCTGATGCAATGCATTTGCACGCGACAAAAGTGCAGTATAATCATGATTTAACCTTTCCACGATCCCCTGCCTAATGGAGTTATTTTCCTGCAGCAGGTTGTTCAGTTCAGTACAAAGGTGAAACCGTCAAACTGAAATGCAGACCATGTTGTCACGTTGCTTCAGCCTTCAGCACAACCTAAAGCACAGCTTTTTCCTTGAAACTTGGAGACCATGGTTGAATTTTCTTCTGATGGAAAAATCACGGTTGATTAATGTGGTGGCCTAGCCTAGTGATCAAGCTCAGGCCACCATCTGGTTTGTTTGTCTTGGCAAATTATCCGTCGATGAACCACAGCATGTGTTCATTTGTAAAAATTCTTTGCTATCATTTCTGCTCAAGAGGTAGTAGGCTGTTTTGATTGCAGAGCAGAGTTCTCATATTTGCCATGAGTAATTGTTCACTTTGGCCCACTGAAGGGTTTTTTTTACAAAGGAATAGTCTTTGGCACACCGAAGTATTAAGCACAAGAATTCTTGTTAGGACCTCAGCTCAAAGATGTAGCAACCACAGAACAGAAGCAGAAGCATACACATTCATAGACTGGAATGACAGAACTTTTCATCATTATCATCATCGTGGTTTGTTACAATCAAGAGGAGCAGCCGGCCGGCGAGGTCTCAACTCTCAAGCCAAGCTCGGTTGCTACAAGCTGAAACAGATATTCTAATTGGGACCCCAGCAGCTGAGGTACATGACGGTCCTCATCCCCTCCTCGGCCTTGTCCGCTCGCCTCCGCTCCGCCGCCGCCGCCGGGGCCAGCTTCTTGGCCTGCGCGAAGCTGGGAGGTTGGCCTTGGCCGTCCGGTGGATGGAGCGCAGCGCGTAGTTCCAGCGGCAGAGGCCCGCCTGGTCCTTGAGCGCCTCGACGGCGCCCACGCTCATCGCCACCATCCACGACGCCTTCGCTGCGGCCGCCATCTCCTTCTTTTTCTTCTCGATCGGGGATTCACAGGTCTTGGCTAGAGAGAGTGCTCGGCTTGTGGTCGTTGCAGTGATCTGAGTGAGGTTGTGCGATGATGTGTTGTGATGGAGAGGACGAGCGGGTTAATATAGGAGAGGGAGGCCGGCGGAAACAGGTGGGCGCGGGCGCTGGTTTCCCTGGATACCGGGGGCTGGCTCTCCCTGCTTGTTTTCGCCGCGGCTCGCTTTCTCCGCACCGTACCGGCCCAACTGCTCGCCCACCCCTCGCCTTGTACTACCAGGCAGAAGCTCGCAACCGCTGATACGGATGCCGCGTCACTGTCGTCACTGCCATGATACATTTTGTATCTACACTGTTTCCAAAAAAATAAAGAGGGAGATATGTGCTGACTAGTACCACTTCTACTACAAATTTACTAGTACTACTACAAATTTACAAATTTACTAGTAATAGTAGTACTGTAGAAGGCGAACTGCATGTGGTGGCCGGCCCGTATGTGCATTATTGTCCTGCTTTCAGCTAACAGGATGGGATCTGCTAATTTTACACTCACACACGAGGCGTCCAGGAATCTTCTTCTGCCTTTTGTGATGAGCCGCGATGATTAAAGCAATCCGTTTTTAACGCGCTGAATCACATGGGTTAGCTGTAGATTGTTAACACGTGCTCCTGGAGCAGAGCGCAACATCATGGGATAACCGGACGCCATGGGACACGGTTTCCAGGATACCGTGGGCAGTATATATCCATTGGATCGTTTGCTGACGCAAGTTATGTGACAAAAAAAGGGAGCTATTTGAACTGACACTGTTGTGGTTACTCAACAGCTTCTACAGGAACCAGCATATGTTTACATAAACAATCAAATTTTAATCTGGCGGTGGGTGAACACCAACCCTGGTTATTATGTCATTTATCTACTGATCTGCAACTACTGGCTTTCACCATGGTCTGACTTCCATGCCCACTTGCCGTGACTAAGATGCTAGTATGTCATATGGGGAAAAAATCACGCTTTTTCTGCCATGGTCTCCTGCGAGATGGTTCTGTTTCTTCAGCAGGGGCCTGTTCCATTCCAGCAACTTCTCAAAAAGTTTTCACATCGAAAACTGTGTCAGTTCATTTTTTCTTTCTGTGCACGCAGCCCAATGCATAAATTTTTCACCACTTTTCACCAATTCACTAGAGTTAAACACCCCCAAGTTGCTTAGTATGTTTAATTAATGTGGCTCGGTAAGGAATTAGTACTAATATTTAGTACTAGGAGTCAGGACACCTCTTAGCTTTTTTTTAGCTTAGTTAACCTCTGATGGGTGAACCATTAGCGTGAGTTAAGCTGTACTATAACCTTTGTTGCTACCATTTTCCGTCGAAAGGTCATCACAGACGCAGAGCAGAGTTCAGAATATATGAGATTATATGGGCCCTGATTGGTTAATTAGAGTTCTAAAAGCGCTAAATGGAATCTTTCTTGCATGGAGTACTAAATGAAGTCTATTTGCAAAACACAGCCACGGATGAGTGTAACTTTTCGAGACGAATCTAATGAGCTACAGTAATCCATGATTTGCTACAGTAACTATTCTCTAAACGTGCGGTCAAAGGCCTCATTAGATTCGTCTCGCGAATTAGCATAGAGGTTGTGGAGGTAGTTTTGCAAACTGCCTTTATTTAATACCCCTAATTAGCGGTCAAAATTGTAAACAGTACTACTAATTTTTATAACTTCTGGATCCAAACAGCGCCATGATTCCAAATTTGCCTTCGGTGGGCGATTGTTCTTCATCTGCACATCAAAGCACCGAACCACACGAAACTCTTGTCGTGGACGGGAAGAGATCACACAATATCAGAAGCATTCATATACTAGAATGAAGTGGCAGAACTTTTCATCACCGTCGTGTATCTACAATCAAGAGGAGCAACCTTCTAGGTCTCAGGTCTGAACTCTGAAGGCAAAGCTCAGTTGCTCCAAGCTCTAACAGAGAGGACCCAGACCTAGGCATGCCTAATTAGGGCCCCAGCAGCTGAGGTACATGACGGTCCTCAGCCCCTCCTCGGCCTTGTCCGCTCGCCGCCTCTCCGCCCCCGCCGCCGCCGGGGCCAGCTTCTTGGCCTGCGCGAAGCTGCGGACGTTGGCCTTGGCGGTCCGGTGGACGGACCGTAGCGCGTAGTTCCAGCGGCAGAGTCCCGCCTGGTCCTTGAGCGCCTCCACCGCACCGACGCTCATGGCCACCATCCACGATGCCTTCGCTGCTCCCGCCATATCTTTCTGGTCCTTCTTCCTCGGAGCTTAGCTCAGCACTTAGTTTGCCCTGGAGAGATCGCTCGCTGGTCGCTGAAGTGAGATTGTGATGCTGTGTTGTTGAGAGATGATCGGCTGGCGTGGTTGGGTTATATACTGGGGGGAGGACCGGCGAGGCGGCGAAACAGGCGGCCGCGGACGCTGGTTTCCCAGCATACCGGGGGCTCCCCGTGCAGGTTGTCCGTTGGCGTGCCCACACCGTTTTCGTCGGTGCCGGCCCAGTGGGGCAGTGGCACACTCCGACCCTCGTCTGGATAAAGCGGTCAAGCTGGCTGCGGGCCTGCGGCTTGTTGTTGTTGTTGTTCTGCTGTGGTGGGCCCACACTGCAGCCATGAGCATTGCATGGATTATTTAAATATGAAGATGATTTTAAATGAAAAAAGTTTGAACTATAAAATTGTAGATCTTGTCGAGATCTACAATTTTCGTATAAATTTTAGCTCCATTTAAGTTTATATGAAAAAATTATGAATTTTTTGATACGGCAGGGAGGAACCGCCGTTTGAATCGGCGGTAAAGCGCTACAGTACCCGCGTTGTTATTGTAGCTCCGTAGGTACCGCTGTTTCATTCGGCGGTTTTTCTATCCACCCTTTGATATGGCGGTTTTGGCCCTTGCCGCCGTATCATATGGCGACCGCCGTTTCAATCAGCGGTTGGGTGACAGATTTGCAAAATCTGTCATCCGGACACCGTTTTTGCAAAATCATAAAAAAGAAAAATAAAAAATAAAAAAAATTCTATAGGGGAGCAATCAGAGAGGTCATGGCCCACGAGAGCTCTCGTGGTGGTGGTGCTCTGCAAACCATACTGGACCTTAGGCTTGCGAGCCCATCTCAAGCCCGTCGTCCAACTCGTTCGTGCCAAAAAAAGCTCGTGTCAGGTCAGGTGTGCGTGCCAAATACAACGTTATCCGCGAACCCGGCGGCGGCCTCTTCCGTCCAAGCGCGCGCCTCTCTCTCGCCCGCTTCATCCAAGGCAAGGTAGCATCAAATTCACCGCACCAGAAGAAGGGAGGTGCTCGCTCAACACCGATCGACTCGCGGCTTCCAAGCGATGCAGCATATAGTCAGCGCCTGCAAGCCGCGTCACCCGCAACCGGCAGCCGCGTTCCTGCTGCCCAGGCCATTGCCCAGACGAGCAGCGTTCGCCCGCCTTCTTCCAGGTCGAGACCGTCTGACGAATTGGCGTCTGCTCCGCAGCTTCTTCCATTGTCTGTTCATCTTGTTACCGACCACTAACCTGACTGCATATGCGGTTGCAGCAAGGGAACAAACCTCACGGCTGGTGGTCAGGAGGAGATGCCAGGAGGAGGACAAGCAGCGGCAAGCAGCCGGGGAGGGAAGCGGCGCTGACGAGAAGGAGAGGAGAACCTTCCTGAGCCTCGAGGAGGCCGGATTGGTGGAGATGTCCGGCCTCAGCACGCACGAGCGATTCCTCTGCCGCCTCACCGTCAGTGTGCATGCTCTCAGACATGTCAGTGTATGTAGCGATTGCCTGCAGATTGGGGACTCAGGATTGCTGTTCTTGTGCCTTTTCCTTTTTCAGATATCGTCTCTGAATCTGCTGAGAGTGATATCAGAGCAGGAGGGCGTCCCGATAGAGGAGCTCAATGCCGGCCGTGTCTGCGACTGGTTCCTCAAGGACAAGCTCAAGCGGGAGCAGAACATTGGCACCGCCGTCCTGCAGTGGGATGACCCTGGCTTCTAGTTCTAGCTGCTGCACCGGAGGATGCAATGCACGCAGGAGGGCTGTGGTGGAAATGGAATAGAGGGTTTGTATTTTTGTGTCAGTGCCTTTGCTGGATGTTCGTGATTGACCAAGGAGATGAGCTTTCAGCTGTTCACTCATTCAGTCTTCATCATACCTGTATCCTATAGTTGCATCACTATACATACCTGAAATAAGAAATAGACTCTGTGCTCAGGCTAAACTTCCGTGGCCCTTTCCGGGTGGGCAACTGAAGCTACGAGCACAGTATATTTTGGGATCCCGTATATTTGCGAGTTGTCACAAACTCACAATCTCTTTCAGTACTTCATATTCAAGAATGGATGGGTCAAATCTGGCTATGGAGTAATAATTTCATGCGATTTCAGCAGAAACATTCGATTTGGTCTCATCTTTCCAAAGTCTCTACTAGTATATTGTTGGACAATTTTCCGGGGGCACAAAATACAGGCAAAACCGCAAACTAGCACTGACGCAGTCATCGGCCGAGCCAAACCTAAAAAACGCCCGCCCGCTCATTTCGTCGAACACCTGTCGCGCGCATCTCATCCTCGCCGCCGACGCACTCGCCCGATGCGCCGCTTCTGCCACATCCCTCGCGGCCGGCGAGTGGCCACCGCACTCCAGGACCACCAGCCGCTCCCCCCGCCGGAGTGGATCGAGCCGTACCTGGACCTCGCGGACCCGAGCCCGTACGCCTCCGCATCGGCGGCCCCGCCCACCCCGTCGCCGTGGCTGCCCCGCGTGATCTCCCTCGTCCTCCGCTCCCCGCCCGCCACCCTCGCCGCCGACCTCCGCGCCTTCTGCAAGACCTTCCTCCTCCGCCTCTCCCCGGCCTTCGTCGCCGCCGCGCTCCGCTCTCCGCAGCTCACCCCACACCCGCTCCCGTCGCTCCATTTCTTCCGCTCCCTGCCCAACGGCGCCGACCTCCTTGCCCACCCGCAGAGCCTCCTCAGCTGCTATGTCTCCCTCCTCCACTCCTTCGCCCGGTCCAGGGAGACCGCCCAAGACGCCGCTGGCCAAGCCCGGCAGCTCGTCGCCGAGTTGCGCGCGCACGGGGACGCCGTCCTGCAGCACCTCTCGCCGGCGTCGTCGGCGTCGCTGATCCGCAGCCTCGCGGCACTCGGTCTATCCGAGGAGCTGCTGTGGACGTGGCAGGCCATGCGGCTTGCCGGCGTCGAGCCGTCCAGGCTCACCTACAATTGCCTGCTGGATGGCCTTGTCAATGCCGGCCTCCTTGACACAGCCATCAACGTGTTCGACGCAATGTCGACGGAAGACCGGGTGCGTCCCGACGTGGTTTCCTATAACATTCTCATCAAGGGGTACTGCCGCGCGGGGAGGACGCAAGATGCAGTGGCACGGTTTGCGGACATGAGGGAACAGGCAGAGCTTGCACCAGACAAGGTGACATACCTTACTCTCATGCAGCGCCATTACAGTGAGGGCACATTTCCACAATGCATAGCTCTGTTCCAAGAGATGGAAGAGAGGGGAGTGGGGAAGGAGATACCTCAGCATGCTTATGTGCTGGTGATTGGTGCGCTCTGCAAGGAAGGGAAACCATTCGAGGGGATGGCAGTATTTGAGAGGATGCTGAAGCGAGGGTGCCCAGCCAATGCAGCCATGTACACTGCACTCATTGACTCGATGGGTAAGTTTGGAAGGGAGAAAGAGGCGATGGAACTCTTTGAGAGGATGAAGGCTAGTAGAATTGAGCTTGATGCAGTGACATACGGTGTGATTGTTAACTGCTTGTGCCGGTTTGGGAATATGGATGAGGCACTTGCATGCTTCAGGAGTTGTACAGAGAAAGGTGTTGCGGTGAATGCCATTTTCTATACAAGCCTCATCGATGGCTTTGGAAAAGCTGGGATGATTGACCAAGCACATGAGCTCTTCGAGGAGATGGTTGCTAAAGGTTGTGTGCCTGACTCATATTGCTACAATGTCCTGATTGATGCATTGGTCAAAGCAGGAAGAATAGACGATGCTTGTGCTTTCTACAAGAGAATGGAAGATGATGGTTGTGATCAAACAGTCTACACATATACCATACTTATTGATGGTTTGTTCAAGGAACACAAGAATGAGGAGGCGCTAAAGTTCTGGGACAGTATGATTGATAAAGGAATCACCCCCACAGCTGCGGCTTTCAGGGTCCTTGCCAGTGGGCTCTGTCTTTCTGGCAAATTCAGCCGGGCATGCAGGATATTGGATGAACTGGCTCCAATGGGGGTGATCCCTGAGACAGCCCATGAGGATATGATCAATGTCCTGTGCAAGACTGGCAGGTTCAAGCAGGCCTGCAAATTGGCAGATGGAATTGTGCAGAAGGGCCGTGAGATACCTGGGAGGGTTCGCACGATGATGATCAATGCACTCAGGAAAGCAGGAAACACTGACCTGGCAGTGAAACTGGTGCATAGTAAGATTGGCATTGGGTATGAAAGATCTGGCAGCATCAAAAGAAGAGTGAAATTTCAGACCCTGTTTGAATGAGTTGCCAGTGGTGTTTTCCTTAAAATTGAGACATACCCTGAGCTACACCGAGGTTAGCATCCTGTGCCCCAGGGCCCAGGGCTATCTTTCCTACAGGGTTTTTGTTAAATCATTTGGTAGCTGTGAGGGTTCAAGAAAGCTTCACCAGCCTTAAATTGATATGTTATGCTGCTCTTAAGATGCCTGCCTTTCTTTGATTGCCTGAAGAACCCAACAGAGATCATATTCTTCGATTACACACATGTACGCTGCACACTAGAGACTAGTCCTAGAAAAAGAATCCACTTGCAGCTATTATTTCATTTGCAACAAAAAGGAAAGGAAACTCAGTCGATGAATCTGATCGGATTGTCGTAGCAAGATGATCTGCAGGAGGCATTTGGTGCCATGTGAAGATTTTGTCCGGGCGGGGGCGGCCATACATGCCGTCAGGAGTTGAGCATTAAAGGAGGTTCCACGGCGTGTTGTTCGTCGATATACAAGTGCCATGTGCCTGTCTGTTTTGTATGACAGTGAGAGCTGTAAAATGTGCCTGTCTGTTTTGTATGACAGTATGGGTTGAGAGCTGTAAACAATATAGCCTTATTAGCTCAACTGGTTCAGAGCTGTACTTGGAGACCTCCATTCTCGTTTTGCTAGCTCCATTGCCCAAAGATGTTTCCAGCTTCAGCATTTTTGCCATCCTTCGCTGTAACTTAAATCTGTGATGGACATGTTACGTACTAGGCTATTTAACAGCAGCAGCATTCAACATACCAACAACCGAGAGATCATCAGAACCCAACCATCAAATGGCCGCCTACACCTAGCAACAAATGGGAAGCAGCTAACTGAACCAAGAACCCTGATCAAATAAATGCACCAAAAATAGTCGGATCAAATAAATGCAGAGCATGGAGCTACAGCCACAGATATGGATGAACAAGAAGCACGGCTCGTTTGCTTGCCGTGCCGGTCTAAGCTGTTCCAACCAGAATGAGCCGGCGTGCTTCTGAATTGTGTGATTACGGGCCGGCCTGGTACTGCAGCGACAAGACTATAAATCCACGAACTTGATCACCGCAATGTGTAACAACCCGCGGCAAATCAAGTACGCTCCTATCTTACCATTGATGTTCGAGCATGGCTAGCAAGATGCCCCTGCTGCACTGTATCTGCATTACGGTGCTGCTGCGCATGACCCTCGTGCGAGGCGGCGCTGCTGACAGGGTCCCGGCGGTGATCGTCTTCGGCGACTCGACGGCTGACACCGGCAACAACAACTTCATCCAGACACTCCTCCGGAGCAACTACACGCCCTACGGCCGGGACTTTGCCGGCGGGGTCGCCACCGGCCGCTTCTCCAACGGCTGCCTCGCCGCGGACTTTGTGTCGCAGGCGCTCGGCCTGCCGCTCGCCGTGCCGGCGTACCTCGACCCCGGGCACAGCATCCACCGGCTCGCGTCAGGTGTGAGCTTCGCCTCAGCGGGCAGTGGATTGGATGACATAACGGCTCAAATCTATGTGAGTGTGATTGCCCTCGAACCCACGCACCCCAGAGCATGTGATTTTGTATCAAAATGCATACGGTTTGTTCACTATCTTTTGTCTTTTGCCTTCACTTTGAAAAGGAACTATCGTTTTCCAAAAGTGGATATGGACATATGGTCATCCCTAATACTATACTAGTAGTCCCAAAATAACTGCAAGAATTGTTCATCACTTGCTCTTTCCTTGCAGTCAGCAGTGACCCTGACTCAGCAGATAGAACACTTCAAGGAGTACAAGGAGAAGCTTGGTCACGCCATGGGCGACGCGGCCGCGAACCACGTCATCACCCATTCGCTCTACCTCTTGAGCGCCGGCGCCAGCGACTTCCTGGGCAACTACCTCCTCTTCCCCATCAGGCGCTACCGCTTCACCCTGCCAGAGTACGAGGCGTACCTCGTCGGCGCTGCGGAGGCGACGGTGCGCGCCATATACGGCCTCGGCGCGCGGCGGTTCCGGCTCCCCGGGCTGCCGCCGCTGGGGTGCCTGCCGCTGCAGCGGACCGTCAACCTCGCCGGTCCCGGGAGCTGCAACAAGTGGCACAACATGGTGGCGCGGAGCTTCAATCGCAGGCTCAGGGCGATGGTGTGGAGGCTCAACCGGGAGCTGCCGGGGGCGCGGGTGGTGTACGTGGACCAGTACCGGCTCTTGGAGGGTATGATCGCCAGGCCCTGGGCGTACGGTGCGTGTCACTGCCAGTGGAAGTGCTCCACTGCATTAGCTATGTTAAGCTGACCCATGTTCTTTAGTTGTT
Organism: Alloteropsis semialata; assembly: GCA_004135705.1. NCBI lineage: Eukaryota > Viridiplantae > Streptophyta > Magnoliopsida > Poales > Poaceae > Alloteropsis > Alloteropsis semialata. The sequence continues at coordinate 61,306,984 of CM014276.1, forward strand.
GCCAATTTCCTGACGTAATCCGGACCTGGATGATCAGGTTTTGAGAATTCAGTGAGAGGCTGCTGCGGTTCAGGATACGTCGAGACAGGAGTTCTGTGCAGCCTGGACAATGCACTGACGTGCGAGGATGCGGATAAATACGTCTTCTTTGATGCCGTCCATCCATCGGAGAGAGCCTACAAGATCATAGCAAGCGCAATTGTACATGCCGCATCTCACCGACTCAAGTAGTGACACTGACACTATCTCATTTCGGTGAATCTAGATTAATTATTTTCCAAGCAAATGTGGCTTATTTGAATTCTGTGACATAAAATCCGATTTAGAAGATGCCATTCTAGGTTAGCAATGCAGAAAGTAAGCATACACATTGTACAATATAAATTATACAGTATTAGGTACAGTATTACAGTTGGTGTTGTATGACGCGTTTTGTAGTGTTGTGTGCGCAATACTATTATGTACAGCTACGAAATATCAATTGATCACTTAATGGATAACGTTTATTTTACATCTTTCAACTTCATTTATCAGCAGACAAAGCACCCCCTTGTTTGCCGGTACTGAAGTTGAAGGAGATGTTGTATGATGTGTAAACTGAGTTATTAACATAGCTTAACTAATTTAACCATAAATATCCTTGGGATGCACCAATCCACTGGCATAATTATCTCAGGATCAGGGTTGCTTTGCATATACAAAAATGGGTAAGGCACAAAATACGCACAACAGAAGAACTTATGTGAAGAATGCTCTCAAGATTTATTTTGCAAGATGACCACCTACATGCACACACCTAATCGATTTTGGGAAACAAAAAAAGTACATTTCGTACCTGAGGCTAATTACATTTAAAGTAAAAGTAATTTTACCAAGCGACTAAGCAAAATGCGTAGGATTTTCCATAAGAACTTCTTGATTACTCAACGATGATGATTAATACTGTTAGGATTAATTAGTATTAATTAATTAGTGATCAATTAGGATAATTATCATCATTAGTAACTGCTAGTTACAGTAACTGTACAGGCCAAGGCACCCTTTCGGTCTATAGGCACATGCCTGTTCACATTGTATATATATGTAGATCCTTCATTCAATCAAAATCTAATCGTCATTTTCATCCAATCACGGTTTTCATTTTCATCGGTTCTTTACACGTTATCGGCACTCGCTCTACCAGTCTCGCCGGAGAACGCACATCGCCGGTTTTTCTGCACGAACAGTAAGTATGCCGACGATCCCTCCTGCCCCCTCCATGAACGCGATGGTGGACACCATCACTGACGCGGTTGAGGCGGTCCTCGTCCGCGGTCACGAAACCGGCGTCGTTCCCCGTTTCATTCTCCAGAGTGCTGTCCGCCGGGCGCTGCGCGACATCAACGACCGCCGTGCGCCGCTGCGCCGCTCCAACGGCCTTCGCACAGCGGCCGGCGGTCGTCGTTCCTCGCCGCGCCCGCCGACGCTCCGGAGTGCTCCTGGCGCCACCTTGCTCGTGCGTCGCCTGGGGCAACTGCCGGAGTCGATGCCGAGGCCCCCAACGCCGCACCCGTCTTCACTGCCGAGGCCGTCGCCGTCGTTGATGCTGCCACCACCAGTACCACCCGCCGTTGCCGCGCCCTGGAACGGACATGGACGCCGAGGCGCATCCCTGGATCCTCAAATCACCACCGGAATGGATCCTTGGCCGCCGGGCTTCGCCTACGACCTTGACGTCGCACTGCCCCCCACGCCCGCACTGCCCCTGCGCCACTCCTACGCTGCTGTGACGGCCGATCGACCTCGCCTGGCTCCTCTTCCGCAAGGGAGTACGCTCGGCGCTGGTTTTGCTTCTCCTCCGTCGCAGGAGGAGGCGGCCGCCCGCCACTGAAGCGGCCTCAATGGCCGGCGGGATGACCTCGCCGGCCGCCCTCCATGGCCGAATCGAGGCGGCCTTGCGAGGATGACGCATAGGGGCTCGAACGGCGGAGACGGTCGACGGAACAGCGGCGGTGGCATTCCAGGGGCGGCGGCCGAACTCCGGGGCGGCGGCGGCACTCCAGGAACGGCGGGGCCGAAGGCGGTTTTCGCGGCGGCGGTTTCGGGCGATTTTTTTCCCGATCGGAAAAATAACCGCCGGCCGGCCAGCGGTTTCGCGTAAGACCGACGGAACCGCGCCTGGCGCCGGAACCGGGCCGCGCGCCTGGAGCAGNACTTAAATCTGTGATGGACATGTTACGTACTAGGCTATTTAACAGCAGCAGCATTCAACATACCAACAACCGAGAGATCATCAGAACCCAACCATCAAATGGCCGCCTACACCTAGCAACAAATGGGAAGCAGCTAACTGAACCAAGAACCCTGATCAAATAAATGCACCAAAAATAGTCGGATCAAATAAATGCAGAGCATGGAGCTACAGCCACAGATATGGATGAACAAGAAGCACGGCTCGTTTGCTTGCCGTGCCGGTCTAAGCTGTTCCAACCAGAATGAGCCGGCGTGCTTCTGAATTGTGTGATTACGGGCCGGCCTGGTACTGCAGCGACAAGACTATAAATCCACGAACTTGATCACCGCAATGTGTAACAACCCGCGGCAAATCAAGTACGCTCCTATCTTACCATTGATCTTCGAGCATGGCTAGCAAGATGCCCCTGCTGCACTGTATCTGCATTACGGTGCTGCTGCGCATGACCCTCGTGCGAGGCGGCGCTGCTGACAGGGTCCCGGCGGTGATCGTCTTCGGCGACTCGACGGCTGACACCGGCAACAACAACTTCATCCAGACACTCCTCCGGAGCAACTACACGCCCTACGGCCGGGACTTTGCCGGCGGGGTCGCCACCGGCCGCTTCTCCAACGGCTGCCTCGCCGCGGACTTTGTGTCGCAGGCGCTCGGCCTGCCGCTCGCCGTGCCGGCGTACCTCGACCCCGGGCACAGCATCCACCGGCTCGCGTCAGGTGTGAGCTTCGCCTCAGCGGGCAGTGGATTGGATGACATAACGGCTCAAATCTATGTGAGTGTGATTGCCCTCGAACCCACGCACCCCAAATAGCATGTAATTTTGTATCAAAATGCATATGGTTTGTTCACTATCTTTTGTCTTTTGCCTTCACTTTGAAAAGGAACTATCGTTTTCCAAAAGTGGATATGGACATATGGTCATCCCTAATACTATACTAGTAGTCCCAAAATAACTGCAAGAATTGTTCATCACTTGCTCTTTCCTTGCAGTCAGCAGTGACCCTGACTCAGCAGATAGAACACTTCAAGGAGTACAAGGAGAAGCTTGGTCACGCCATGGGCGACGCGGCCGCGAACCACGTCATCACCCATTCGCTCTACCTCTTGAGCGCCGGCGCCAGCGACTTCCTGGGCAACTACCTCCTCTTCCCCATCAGGCGCTACCGCTTCACCCTGCCAGAGTACGAGGCGTACCTCGTCGGCGCTGCGGAGGCGACGGTGCGCGCCATATACGGCCTCGGCGCGCGGCGGTTCCGGCTCCCCGGGCTGCCGCCGCTGGGGTGCCTGCCGCTGCAGCGGACCGTCAACCTCGCCGGTCCCGGGAGCTGCAACAAGTGGCACAACATGGTGGCGCGGAGCTTCAATCGCAGGCTCAGGGCGATGGTGTGGAGGCTCAACCGGGAGCTGCCGGGGGCGCGGGTGGTGTACGTGGACCAGTACCGGCTCTTGGAGGGTATGATCGCCAGGCCCTGGGTGTACGGTGAGTGTCACTGCCACTGCCAGTGGAAGTGCTCCACTGCATTAGCTATGTTAAGCTGACCCATGTTCTTTAGTTATTGCGAATTTCCTGACGTAATCCGGACCTGGATGATCAGGTTTTGAGAATTCAGTGAGAGGATGCTGCGGCTCAGGATACGTCGAGACAGGAGTTCTGTGCAGCCTGGACAATGCACTGACGTGCGAGGATGCGGATAAATACGTCTTCTTTGATGCCGTCCATCCATCGGAGAGAGCCTACAAGATCATAGCAAGCGCAATTGTACATGCCGCATCTCACCGACTCAAGTAGTCACACTGGCACAATCTCATTTCGGTGAATCTGGATTATTTTCCAAGCAAATGTGGCTTATTTGAATTCTGTAACATAAAATTCGATTTAGAAGATGCCATTCTAGGCTGCAGCAATGCAGAAAGTAAGCATACACATTGTAAAATATAAATTATACAGTATTAGGTACAGTATTACAGTTGGTGTTGTATGACGCGTTTTGTAGTGTTGTGTGCGCAATACTATTATGTACAGCTACAAAATACCAATTGATCACTTAATGGATAACTTTATTTTACATCTTTCAACTTCATTTATCAGCAGACAAAGCACCCCCTTGTTTGCCGGTACTGCAGTTGAAGGAGATGTTGTATGATGTGTAAACTGAGTTATTAACATAGCTTAACTAATTTAACCATAAATATCCTTGGGATGCACCAATCCACTGGCATAATTATCTCAGGATCAGGGTTGCTTTGCATATACAAAAATGGGTAAGGCACAAAATACGCACAACAGAAGAACTTATGTGAAGAATGCTCTCAAGATTTATTTTGCAAGATGGTCGTCAGGCCACGCGCTGCTCCACCGATCGAGATCACCACCTACATGCACACACCTAATCGATTTTGGGAAACAAAAAAAGTACATTTCGTACCTGAGGCTAATTACATTTAAAGTAAAGGTAATTTTACCAAGCGACTAAGCAAAATGCGTAGGATTTTCCATAAGAACTTCTTGATTACTCAGCGATGATGATTAATACCAAGAGCGCCGCTATTCAGCATCCATTACTTGATTATAGAGATGTACAACTGTACCCATGTAATGCAAGAGCAACCGCAATACCTGGCTAAGGGCCAGTTTAGTAGCTCTCCAAATTAGCTCCGCTCCGCTCTACTCCCTGCTCCCGGCTGTTCGAGGTCAAAAAAGACTGTTTAGTGGCACTCCACTACGACTCCGTTCGCGGCGATGATGGCAGCATAGCGTCGCTGTCCATGAGCACAGCAAATCGAGCTCTACACCACGAACCAATATCCGAAGGCTGTTATTGAAAGATTGCGTCATGTATCAAACGTTCCGAGAATAGCCACTACAGCGTAAAAAGATCAACAAATTGTAGCACCGTAAAACAACTATGGCAACATGGATAGTCAATTGAAAGTGATGCTGCAACATCATCACATGCCTATTGCAAAAAAATATAAAAAACGTGTAAAAATCACCACCACAGCGTTACTCATTAGATTAGAGTATAACTCTCACCGCATAACATTGTTTCTGATTGGAGCGTCCGAATTTTAGTTGGTAGATCAGACGCCCTAAGCATTATCATAGTATATAAAATAGCTCTAGATGTGGACGGATTGCTTTTGTAAATGCTAATAACAAATTGGCATGTGCATAACATTTCAGTTTAGGTAAAAGCAAGTATAGAACTACTAGTTGAAAAAGCAATTAGTGTGTATGTGGGAGGGATCTCATGTGAAGCGTTGAAGACCTACTCCTGGTGATGCTAGGGCACAGTCTAGGCACTGTTTGGTAGAGCTCTCAGAGCAGATTCTCTGGTGAATCCAGCAGGAGCTCTGTCAAACAATTTTTCTGACAGAAGTGATGCTGATTCTGTGTAGTTTCTCCTAATTCTGTGAAGTGATTCTCCATCCTGATTTTAAAGGTTTATGCTAAATAATCAAAGAAAATCTCTTTCAGCCACAGAATCACTTCTCTCAGAGAATCTCTCAGAGAATCAGCTTCTACAAAAAATCAAAATGACTGATGAAGAGCTAAAGATAAGCTTTCAATGAGCTATCACTCCTAAGTGTAAGTAATGCATGAGAGATAAACCAGGAGTTCTTGTTTGAGCCCTGCTGACGATGACTGATGAAGAGCTAAAGATAAGCTTCGATTCAGACTTCTATGAGGTCTCTCACTCGTCACTCCTGAGTGTCGAGATGATGGTAGTTCTATGTATCTGTTGTGAAGTAACAAAAATATTCTTGAAAAACATATACAAATTAACAAAGATATGAAATAACATTGCTTACCCTATTTATAACCATGTTTGGCACTGTTATGAAATAACAATAGGAAACTCATTTCAATAAGGAATCATAACATCAATTTTGTTGTATATCCAAACAAAACTGTGTGGTAAAAGACATTTGAATTTTAAGCAAATCTCATAACAGAAAGATAGTATTACAGGATTGCAAACTTTTATTCTGTGAAGTTGCAAGATCAACTGACTAATCAGGTATGACATCCATATGAAGTGAAAAAACAAATAGAAACTGTCAGTATATTTGCACTTCTCAGTCTATAGGGGCATGGTCATTGAATTTAAGTCATTGACCAACAGAAGATACAAACACAAACAATTCACAGTACAGCTTTTCCATTCTATTAGCAAATGAAAGCTATTTTTTATCATTTGGGGAGCACAAGATGTGTGACATCCAATGGGCTCAGCAACTCCTCCATAGATTCGCTTCTGCAGAGGTGAAATTCAGATAGTTGGATCAAAGCTATACGAGAAAATACACTCAAATCTACCAACAATAAATGCAATATTTAAATTGCAGCACAAAGAATGTAAAAACAAAGCCTCACTTCAATTAAAAGAAAATAGGTTATATAAGTAGTAAAAATGCTAATTGAGGCCATAAGGCAACATTTTCTCAGACGTCTGAATTCATGTCATTTATATGCTATTTCTCCAAGTAGGTTCTCCCTGAAGCAGGGACTTGGATACACAGCACATCCATTTTGCAGACAGAATCATCACTGAAAGTTGAGCATTTGAATGTTCAAGTGACTTCTAACAAAAATGAGGGGGCATGATTGCATGCTACAAAGACTACTTAAGAATAAAGGAAAAGCAAGCGATTCTTTTTTGCAAAATTATTAACGAAGCGATTCTTTTTCTAATGCCTCAGATATATGAGTTGATGTCATGCTATTCACTGCTTCCACAGGACATCCATTTTGCAGACAATCATCACTGGCAGCTAGTTTTACAAAGCATTTTATTTTACTGACAAGTCCTGCTGATTACACACTAACCAGCAGTTAAGAACTATGTAAATAAAAACACCTCAGAGAATGCCCAGAAATCTCATTTGAATGTAGGACTCCAAGTAGGTTCTCCCTGACAAGCAGGGCTTGGAGCTTTCTACATCTCACACATCAGGCAACTCATCATAGGATTAGCAACCATAAATAAATGCACATACATTTTATTAAAACTGTACATAATATGTTTCTAAACCTCAGTAATAAAAAACCCCTCAAGAGAATGCCCAGAAATCTCATTTGAAAGTAGGACTCCAAGTAGGTTCTCCCTGACAAGCAAGGCTTGGAGCTATCTACATCTCACATATTGGGCAAATCATAATCATAGGATTAGCAATGAAGAAACACCACAAATAAATGACATCCATTTCTCAAACCATTGCTACACACTTATTATAAACCTCAGTAAAAGCCCATATATCTCATTCGAATGTAGGACCCCAAGTAGGTTCTCCCTGAAAAATCAGGGACTTGGAGTGAGCTACATCTAATTTACGGGGCAACTCCTCATTGGCTACTAGAGAGTCAAAATAGTTAACATATCATTATAACAAACAACTGTAGGTTACCTGCATAACAAAGGTCTTTGAAAGGCCATGCAACTAAATTTACATAACAATGATTGACATACAGTATCACTAATATTACAGAAGTTAGACGTAAGCTGAGAATGGCTGCATGGCTGATTTAGTGAGAGATTTTAGAAGCAATACCACCATATGAAACAGTAAGCTTCCACGTTAAACTCACCAGTACTCACTTTGTGCCTCCATGACTGGGCTGCCTTGAGAGTAAAGAATCTCAAGAAACCAAAGGTGAGGAGAGGCACATTACTAACATTTTACACCAAAACTATAATGTAATCCACCTACCCAAAGTACAGCCCTACTCAAAAGGAAGCACTCAGCAGTAACCACTAACCTGTAAGTAGATAATAACAGTAAACAAGTAGCTAACAAGGAAAACCTTACCCTCCGTCAAGTGTTCGCCTTCTTATCCGGCGAAGTAGAAGATTGAGAAGAACCAGTCGCCGCCGGAGCATCGTGGGAGCAGCATCCACCGGGGCCGTGGTGGTGGTGGTGGTGATGGTGGTGCTTCTTAGGCTGCGGCTGCCGCAGAGGCTTGCGCATATCAAACGCGTCCTCCCCGTCCGCGTAGTACTTGGCCTCAATGTCGTGGATCTGGTACCCGAGGGTGGAGGTGTAGAGGTTGAAGGCGGCGCGATTGGATCGACGCACGTGGAGGGAGACGTACTCGGCGCCGAAGACCTGGTCCATGGCGGCCTGCGCAGCGGACATGAGCTTGGTGGCGAGCCCCAGCTTGCGATGGGAGCGGAGGACGGCGAGGGAGGTGATGTGGCCGTGGCAGGGCTCCGAAGGGTCCTCCTCCATCTTGGCGAGCACATAGCCCACGATGCGGCCGCCGTAGTCCTCGGCGACGAAGAGGAGCTGCGGCCACGAGAGCATGTGGTAGAGGTAGTACTTCATCTGGTAGTTCTCCGGGAGGCACATCAGGTTGCAAGCCTGCATCGCCAGCAGGTCGTCGATGGTAGCCTGCCGGATGCACACCATCTTCGCCGCCGCCGAATTGTTCCCTCTATTCTCTCCGGTGCGGCGGTGGATTGGCTGGCTCTCCGGCGAGAAGTGGAGATGGCCTGATGGGGATGCGAACGGCGGCGGTCGCTTGGCCTCTACTAATAAAGGGAGGATCTCGGGGAGGCCTTGACCTAACCCTAGAAGGAGACAGGCCGAAATCGGCCTGTGGGCCGAGGGAATATGGCTAGTGAATTTGAGCACTGATGGGCCGTCCTATGGCCCATGGAGAGGCATACTGTCCTCTGCTTCTATCGATGCAGGTTTGCAAGTCGCGAACTCTTTTCTTTGTTTTTGTTTGAGAGAGAGATATGGATTAGAAATATTCAAAAATTCAAATTCATTCCATGTTTCAAATATTCAATGGTAGCATGACATATCTCGACGGTAACAGATGGAATGCAGACGTTCAGCGCAGCAAATTGTTGGATTGTTCAACTACTCGTACCCTCCGCAGAATCAAAATTGAGAGGCAGATTGTGCCTATCCATTAAACTGGGAGACTCTGCGTTTGCATCCAAATTTATAAGTTCTAAGTAAGTAACTGCCCTATAGTTCTAATATGAAACATGGCACGACAACACAACTCATAGAATCAGAATTCAGAAAGAGGCCATACTTGGGCAGCAGCACTTCAGAAACACAGGGTCTGTATTTTAAGTTGCACAATGGAAGTTACAACGTTCATCAGCAACAGGTACAATAATACACGACATTGGAGTTCTTTCCACTGGAGAACAAGTGTTCTGAGGGTGCTTTGATAGCACAGTTCTAAATAATCCACCAGTGAGTTTATGCCCCATCGGCAAGGAAAGGGTTGGCTATCTCATCAGTTCCATCAGTCGGTGAGACCAGCATGACCGCCGTGCCTCTGCAAACCTGCAAAAGAAACAGAACAGGACTCATGATTTCATATCTGCAGCTGTAAAGACCATGCGTCACATATGCCAAAAGTAATTTATTTAGCAGTGACCTGAAAATTATGTAGTTTCTTACTTTTCTTCAGGTAACTACAGGAGAGAATAATCTACTCAAATACTAGTGCCTGGGCCTACTTGGCACTGATTCTTAAAATCATTCAATGCTAACAAACTGGGTACAAACGTAAATGAACATTAACAATGGAACATTTCAGCATCAGGTCCCTATGGCATCCCTCAAATAATAGAGGAGGACTGAGTACATAAGTTAAATCTAATCTCTCAGAAAAGAATACTTACAATAAGGCCAAGCTGTCTGGTTTTCCCTGATAGCTTCAATGGGTCATCTTGCTCTACAAAAGAAAACAACAAGATTATTTATCATTCTCTTCAGCGCCCAAAAAAAAAGAATGTAACACTGTTTCATTTCCATCTGCAGCATGAGTTTCAGAAATGAGGCACTAGACCCAGCTCTTTGCATAATATAACACTTAGTTCAGTGCTACTCCCTCTGTTTCAATTTAGTTGTCATTTTAGCTTTGTCTTAAGTCAAACATTTCTATTTTTGACCATAAAACTAGAAATTTGTATAGTTTAACAACATGTGAATTATATGTCATGGATGTATTTCTCACAGTGAATCTAGAAACATAAATCTTATGGTGTTAAACTATACAAATTTCTAGAAATTAATGGTCAAAGATAGAAACATTTGACTTAGGACAAAACTAGTGACAACTAATCTGAAACAGTAATTTATGCCTAGACAAATTTTAACTAAACAATTAGCCAGCAAATGCTAACTGCCCAAAATAAATGAGGCAAAATGTGCTTGTAAATTGTGTCCTAAGTCCTAACTGTTATGCAACAGAACCAAAGGAACAAGAAAGTACCTCTTTCGGATTCAACTGCTTCATCTAGCACTAAGTTGAGTAGCTGGTCATATCCCTTTAAAGTTCCTGTAACTGGACACATGAATATGGCAGCATGTGAGCATATTGAACAAAAGTAAGAAACATTACAAAAGGGTCCATGGGTTGAAATCACTTAAGGAGCTTACACATTCTTCAGCTACTAGCACAAGAGACAATATGCCTAACATGTATAGATGAACAATTCCAATATAAAAAGTTGCAAGCCAAGAGATTGTGCAAATGTTTTGCAGTGAACATTTCACATTGTAGCACACAGAATGATGACAACAACACTAGTTAATTTTAAGCTTCAACTTTATCCTTTTTCATGTTCTATAAAGACATGTGTGCAGATAGCCAGATACATACCCAATTGGATAACAGGCACACATTTTGTTTTGTAGTAGAATTTCACAAAACCTAGGTTTTATGGCCCAGGTGTCACAAAATCCTATGTTTTGGCAAGCACCACTAATCCCAGCTTTTTGTGGTTCACTAATGTCACGTCCAATAAAAATAGATACAATTCTTGGTTTAAACAAACGCCAGTGCATGTGGCAGGTTCTGTGAACTGCACTCAACTACTTACTGATGCTCAAAACAATTACACATCAGGAACATCAAGCACATGAACAAAGATATTTTTACCCTCAAATCATATCACAAGCTGGATAGGGACTATTCACAGTATTCAACTTAACTGTGGTCTAGATAAATCCTGCTCATGGAGAAGGTGCAAATTTGGAGCACCAAGTTGTTCTGACAATTTTAAGGAGGAGAGAGTGGGATGTGAAATCAACCTTGCCGGCCGCCGGTGAGCTTCACCTGGACGCCCTTGTCGACGAACTTCGCCAGGTCCAGTGCAGTCTCCTTGCGCCCAGCCTGATCAGGAAACAAACGAACAACAGAACTCAACCTCGCATCACGAGCCAAACCAGCATGCGAATCTGAAACAAGCGAACTACTTCGCGCACGAGAAGGGACGCGTCGGTGCTTAGATGCTTACCATCTCGATACCAGCAAGCAGCCGAACCCTTCGCGCAGCTCCTCCTACCTCCACCTGAGATCCGCAAATCGCCGGGGGAGTCAAGCGGATTTTCGCCCTAGAAATCGATGCGGCCGCCGCAGCTGGGGAACTCACGAAGAAGAGGAGAAAACACCTCTGAAAGGTGGGGTTTTGCACTTCAGCTTTGCCGAAAGTCCTAACCCACGGCCCACCTAAACTTTCGCTGCATGCGGCCCGATTCATACCGCCTCATATATGGGCCTTATGTTATAGGCTCCGGTATCCGTTTCCGCTGCCCTAAAGCGTATTTCGTCTGTTCACGCTTTTCATCTGACCGCTCCGTCGTCCCCGTTCGACAACTTCGAGCGAACCGAGGAGGACGGAGGTCGCCCCCAGGAGACGAGATTGGACTTCCCGCCAGGGCCGGGCGCCGCGATCTACTCGCCAGGGCGGCGGAGACTAGCGGTTGTACGGGCAGGTATTTTTTTTGTCCGTCTTTCTCGTCCGATAACCTCGCGTTTCCGCGTTTCGCGGGGACTTTCTCAGTTGGGGACGCGCAGCCGCCTGCGTGTGGAGTGGTTCTGACTTTGTTCGTGTTGGGTTGGGGGCACTGTTGTTGCGCGCGGCACCTGTTCGACGAAATGCCTGCTCGCCTCTTGATGTTCTCTCTGCTCCTTTTTGCTTTGTTATTAGTTTATTATGTAATGTAACTTGGTGCGACCCTTGGTTTTCACAGTGACATTGGGATTTTTGCAGCAACAGATTGATTTGTGTCAACTAGTTGAGGTCGAGTCCAATGTCTGAACCAGCAGAAGCGTCAGCGATGTGAGTACCCTTCGCTCATTTGGTGCAATTCACGAAACTTGTTTTCTGTTTCTGCGGAAGATTACAGCATGGCTTGTTGGTTGTTCCAAGTAATTATTTTGTGAAATGAACGAACTGGTTGCAATAAAGCAATCTGCATTGTTGTTCACGGTAATATAATTTGAAGGGATGCCTGTTGAGTGATGCTGGGTCGAATTATGTTTTTTTGCTGGGTCCAATTATGTTGCAGGGAAGGGGGAGGCGATATCAACACGCTTCGAATACTTGTAGCGACTGACTGCCATCTAGGCTACATGGAGAAAGATGAGATACGTAGGTTCGATTCGTTTCAAGCATTTGAGGAGATTTGCTCATTGGCAGACCAAAATAAGGTTTGTAGGAACGGTGTTTCTGTTACCATTACTTGTTTTCCCAGCTCTGTGATTTCTTTTGTTGTTTATGTATTATACGTGACTGAATTGCAGGTAGATTTTATACTTCTTGGCGGCGATCTATTCCATGAGAACAAGCCGTCACGCTCAACCCTGGTAAAAACTATTGAGATTCTGCGACGCTACTGTCTAAATGATCAGCCAGTGAAGTTCCAGGTTGTCAGTGACCAGACAGTCAACTTCCCAAACAGGTTTGCCAATGAATCTTATTGCTTGATCAATACTTTGGTAGTCACTATATGTAAATTCAAGACAACTACATCATCGAAATTCTTATTGAGAAGTTGTTCACTTTTCCTGAATTCCATTTGTCTGAATGTCTGATATATCATTTATGGGGACTTCTGGAAAGATGTCTGGATATGTATATGTGTTTTTCTCATTTTGTTACAAGAAAATTTATGTTGTATTATCAGATTTGGTCAAGTAAATTATGAAGACCCAAACTTCAATGTTGGCTTGCCTGTGTTCACTATCCATGGAAATCATGATGACCCTGCTGGAGTGGTATAGACATTGTTTTCTTACCCTCTGAACTTTGTGTATTTATACTGAAATTATGTATATGGTGGGACACCAGCTTTGTTTCATAAATCTATGCTTCTTGTTGTAGGATAATCTCTCTGCCATCGATATTCTTTCGGCTTGCAATCTTGTAAATTATTTTGGAAAGATGGACCTTGGTGGCTCTGGCGTTGGGCAAATAGCAGTTTATCCTGTACTCATAAAAAAGGTGCACTACTTCAGCTCCAGGGAATGACTTATGTTTACTATACTAAATTCATTGCTTCCCTGTTATTTCAGGGCATGACTTCAGTTGCGCTATATGGTCTTGGCAATATTAGAGATGAACGGCTAAATAGAATGTTTCAGGTGCCTTTCCGTCAATTTTTTTATGAGTCTGAAATAACTTACTTCCTGGTAGTTGAACAAGAAAACTTTTTTGATATTTCAGACATTTATATGGCACATTTTTCTTATATTCGTGTCATGTTTTGTATTTGAATACTTCAGACGCCTCATTCAGTACAGTGGATGCGGCCTGGGACTCAAGATGGAGAGTCAGTGTCTGACTGGTTCAATATATTGGTTCTTCACCAGAATAGGTATGCATAGCAAGTTAAAATAAAAAAGAAAATACTTTGTTCGTTTCGTCTGTCATCCTTATTGCTGAAAAGCAAATTTACACCTGAAATCACATAGGATAAAGACAAACCCTAAAAGTGCCATCAACGAGCATTTCTTACCACGTTTTCTGGACTTTGTTGTGTGGGGCCATGAGCATGAATGCCTTGTTGATCCTCAGGTAACAGCTTAGGATTTCGTTTTGGCATGTCAACATTTCATGATTGTAAGGGGAAAACTAACTATGCACTTGTGTCTTCTAATAAACTATTTACAGGAGGTCCCTGGAATGGGTTTCCACATCACTCAACCAGGATCATCAGTCGCGACCTCCTTGATCGATGGTGAAGCAAAACCAAAGCATGTTCTTTTGTTAGAAATCAAGGTCTCCTTTCGAAGCAGAACTCTCTTATTCATGTTGAATGTGCTTTCTATAGTTTCTCATTCCTTATATATTTCGTAAATAGGGAAATCAGTACAGGCCAACCAAAATACCTCTGACATCTGTCAGACCTTTTGAATATGCTGAGGTATGTCTTTCTTGTATTTCATGCTTCTTATTTTAGTTAGTGAATCTCATGATTTATATTTCTAGGTTGTGTTAAAAGATGAAGCAGATGTTGACCCCAATGATCAGGCCTCTGTGCTCGAACATTTGGATAAAATTGTGAGTGCTTGTATTCATCCTTTTAGATCTTCTCAAGTTTCTTAAGAAACATTAAAGAATAGTCTGCTTGTTATTTTTTTGAGTCTTTTTGTTTTTGTTGTTAAATGTAAGTGATTTTTCCTGGCTTCCGTATTATTGAAATGCTTCAGGTGAGAAATCTGATTGATAAGAGTAGCCAACCGACAGCCAGCAAATCAGAGCCCAAACTTCCGTTAGTTAGAATCAAGGTAATTAAATGCAGCACATGACTGTGCAAAGTGAACAAGAAAGATAAAAAAAAACTTGACAATGCTCATATTGTTCTGCAGGTAGATTACTCAGGGTTTTCAACAATAAATCCACAACGTTTTGGCCAGAAATATGTAGGAAAGGTACCTACAGAACTAATTTGGTTCTACTGAAGTGTTCTGTCTCCATCTACTTGACTGAACTTATTTGATGGCTTTGTAAGGTGGCAAACCCTCAAGATATTCTCATTTTCTCAAAAACAGCAAAGAAGCGTCAGATTACAGGAGGTATTTCTTTATATTTGGAGAGAAACAGTTCATCTGATATCTAAATATTCAGAAAATAGCTACAAATGACCCCCTTTTTTCTTAATGATGTATCTTTTAATTATGTCTATCCTGTAGACCATATTGATGATTCCGAGAAACTTCGTCCAGAGGAACTGAATCAACAAACAATTGAAGCTTTGGTCGCAGAGAGCAACTTGGTACTTTTGATAGTGCATCTAGTTATTTGGCTCTGTCTTTGAGGATGGAATTGGCATCAATTTTATGCTTACTGGTCCCTCTTTTTTGTGTGAACTGAAAAAAACATCTAATCTTCTTGATAATGCCATATGCACCAATTAGGTGTTGAAATGTTTCTGGTAGTGCAGGATATTAATTCGATTTAATTTGGAATACAAATTTAATGCCCAGAAAAAATCTTCTGGCTGGGGCTAGAAGCTGCATGGGTAGGCATGAGCAGGTCCTCTCACAATTATGACATAATCTAAGTCATTAGGTACATGCATGATGCGCTGTAAGGATTACTTCATTTTATATGGTTTGCTTTTGTAGACATCTGATTTTGTTAATCCATTGGATAATTTTTCACCATCTCTTTTTTCTGCAGTCATTACATGTACTTAAAATAGCAGTTTTACAATGGCACACATTCCTTATTGTTTTCAGAAAATGGAGATTCTTCCGGTGGATGACTTGGACATCGCATTGCACGATTTTGTGAATAAGGATGACAAGATGGCATTTTATTCATGTTTGCAGCGAAATCTTGATGAAACCAGGGTATATTCCCTAGGATTCTGGAGCATTAGCTTTTAGTTCTGGATACCAGTGAAGAATCATACATCTAATCTCCAAATCTTGATAAAAAAATTATGCAGAATAAGTTGAGTTCTGAAGCAGATAAATCTAAAATCGAGGAAGAAGATATAATAGTCAAAATTAGTGAGTGCATGCAGGTATTTAAGCCTTCTACAGTTTTACTATTTTTATACAATAGCATTCTGGCTCAAAAAGGTTAACGAGTACCAAAATTTAGGATCGTGTAAAGGAAAGGTCTCTTCGCTCCAAGGAAGGCGCACAGTTAACATCAAGCTCTCAAAACTTGGTGATTATTATCTGAGCCTTAATATCCCTTTTTGCTTTATGTAATATTTTCTTAGTTTCTTCTCTAGAAAGCTTTTAATGCTTGTGATTTTATCTAGGATACTGGAGGCAAATCTGTTGCAGCTCAAAGCAGCCTGAACTCCTTCAGTGATGATGAAGACACCAGGGATATGCTTCTTGGTGGAAGATCAACTAATGTTGGAAGAAAATCATCTGGATTTACTAGACCTTCCAAAGATACTACTGATGTTGCTAAACGTGGTGCTTCCAAAAGGGGCAGGGGAAGAGGCACCAGCTCAATGAAGCAGACCACTCTTAGTTTTAGTCAATCGAGGTTGTTGATTCTAACTGTTGTGATCTTTCTTTCCAGCTTTGAACCTCTGATTTTCAATAGAATCTTGTGTTACCATGGAGAAATTTAGTTATTCAGCCATGACCTAATTTTGCACTTAAATGGACTTAAATCAATGCTGTTAAAATCATCACTGCCCTGATTTTCTGGCCACAGCAAAGCTAGCATGCACTTATTTATGAAAATGCAACTTCAATGCTAATTTACTAAACACCCTTTGCAGGTCAAGTACTGTTATCCGCAGTGAGGACGTGGCATCCTCCTCAGAGGAGGAAGCAGATGCAAATGAAGTTGTTGAAAATTCAGTAAGTCTATTTACCCGCTTTTGTTGGTGCAGGTGCATGAAAATAATTTGGACTGCTTTGTCTTCCTGCCAAATGATCTCATCATCTGTTTTTATCCCTAAATGCTTGCAGGAAGAGGAGAGTGCGCAACAAGTTGGCCGTAAAAGAGCTGCTCCTAGAGGTAGAGGCAGAGGTAGAGGTTCTACTGCGAAGAGGGGGAGAAAAACAGATGTTGCTTCCATCCAAAGTATGATGAGCAAAGACGACGATGATTCAGAAGATGAGCCGCCCAAGAAAGCTCCTCCTCGGGTCAGTGAATCACCTCAGTGTTCTCAGTTAGCATATTGTAGCTATCTCCATCGTCATGCAAAATTGTGTACATTTAAAAGCAAACATATTGCGTGAAATGAGCTGATTTATTAAAAATAATGGTGTTTCCAGGTTACCAGGAACTATGGGGCTGTCAGGAGGAGATGATCTTTAGGAAGTTTTGCCCTTGAGAATTTAGGCTAGGGGTTTGTCTTAGAAGAGTCGGCTAAGTGGTTTTGCCTGTGAACTGACTGTACCTTTACACGCCTGAATGTAACGGATTTATAAATGCTTGTTAGAGGCTAAATCCGAACCGTTGGATTAGGCACGTTGTCCCACATGAGTTTTGACGTCGATGTTGGAGGGCGTTCATGTCGCACATGATTTTTTACCGTCCATGTTAAGAGGGCGTTTCGTAAAAGCCCGCTTGTGTATATGTATATATATTCCAGGCGTATATGTATTCCAGAATACATCGAAGTTAAGAGGGTGAATTTTTACGCTAATGGACTAAGCACGGAGATTTCAGGACAACGCAAAAGGATCGAGCATCCGCAAAAATGAAAAAACTGACTAGATAATCCAACGAGTTGCTAAACTTTAGATGCCGACTATGTACATAATGGTAGCATAAAGGTTCCCTAGAACCTGAAAAGGAAAGATGAAACCAGACATAGATCCCTGTGATTTATGCATCTCGTGTTCTCTATACAAAACAAGTAATAGCTGCCATCAAGCTAGTTCTGACTCTGCCATTGATTCATGTGATTTGGAGCAGAACTGTGCGGAAGCCATGGAGTTGGAGGTGCTGCTGGAGCAGCATACTGCGGGTGGTACACATCTGCCATTAGTTGAAGAAACATGCGTTAGAACATTGCTTCTATGTTTGACAGCATAGTATGGAAAAAAAACACGATCAGATCAGGGTGTATCAGTGATTTGTTAAACGCTATGAAGATGACTACGAACACGCTAATGGATGATAACTGTTGGTTTAAAATGGTCAATGGTTTCCGCATGAGTGGTGGACCTAGAAATATACCAAGTATAGTTGTTACAGGTGGGTTATGAACTGGACTAACAAGACTGCAAGACGATCACTTACCAGATTGTTGTCCATAGGGCCTGTAACTGTCAGAACTCCATGAAGAAGAACTACCCTGATTTGGCAGACACTGAGCAACTGGTTGTGAACTATATGCTGGAAGTGTTGGCGGTTGCACCTGATGTGGCCTCCCAATCAGATTTGCAGCTGCATAGCCAGGAACCACATAGGCATCAGCTGACCCAGGTGCCTGGTAGAGGTTCCTACTAGTCATGGTAGCCTGAATACATTGTTGCATCTCAGGGTTATAAGGATTAGGATTGTATGAGCTTGGGTTCCCATGTGATCCATATGTACTCTGTCCATATCCAGGAAGTGGGGTACTTTGGTAGCTTCCATTGAATTGATATTGGTTTGGATTATTCGGATAGCTTGAGGGCATCAGATATTGGTTTGGAGCACTTGGATAGCCTGAATGGATTTCATGTTGGTTTCCTGTTGGACTCTGAAACCTCTGAACTCTAGATGGTGCCTGTTGCTGCATTGTGTTGCCTGCAGTATGCACACCTGTGCTGAAAATAGCAGCACTTCCAGGTATGAGAGTGCCACTATAACTTCCATATGAATTCACCATTGGTGGTTGAAAGCTTGACATGGATGACCTTCCCCTAGGATCAACTGGAGCAGCAGTCACCGCATATATTGAGCTAACCTGTAAGCACCCAGAACATCAGAACAGTGCTGTATTGCTTTGCATATTGACATTGATCTTATCAATGATGGCACAAAATATAAAAGGAACTATTTCAAAATAAGAATAAATGCACCATACATTTTGGATACTGGAATTGCCATAGCTTGGGATCCTCGTTCTTGGCAGCACTTTTTGCATCTCAGCTAGGTTTCTCTGTGCCTCATCCCTAGAAAGCTCTGTAAAGATTACCTGAAAAATGTTTTAAAGCACAGCGAACTAAGTAAGCATTTGAGAGTAGTCAGAAGATGCAGTACAATAATAGCAAAATTTGAATATACCTTGTCAAAAGGCTCCTTCGAGTCAGGCATGTCCTTTGAGAGTGGCAAGACAAAATTGGCTGAAAAAGAGAATGTATACTAACTGGTAAGTGATGGAGCTAGCGACACCAAAAAAATGAAGCTGGACAACAAACATGTTACTTGGGAGTAAAATATAAACGTGCATTTGCCCAGTGAGGCGGGTACCTGTCATTTCGTTAACTGCTTCAGCTGGCACTTCCTTTCCCATTTCATCAAATCTCTTTGCTGCCCTGGATTTCAGTTCACTTGGCGATGGGAACACAACCACAGCAGTCTGTCGCATACAAGAGTATGTGGCATCACACATCTTATGAACCAATCCAGTGCTAGGATTATCCAAGCACCATACAGAAAGTTCACCCTTTTGCAGCTTACCTTACAGTAGCTGGTAAATGGCCTCAGCTTGCGAATACGAGCATTCTTGTAAACATTTGTTTGATCAATGATAAAGTTACGAGGGGTGTTAGCAGCCCTGGTCAGCAATTTGTTGAAAATCCATGTAGCACACTCCATCAATCGATCAAAACGCTCGCCATAGTTATTCTTACGCAACAATCCTGGCACCTGCAATGATCCAGGCGGTCATAAACTGAAGAGGCAGCATAACTAAAAGAACACCATACTATTGCCACGAGAAGGAAAACCAACCTTCATTTGCTCCAATACAAGATTAGTCCCGAGAAGTATAAAACGTTTCTCTGGATGCTCCTTGACCCACTTCTCTGCCCATGTCGACTTGCCTGAAGCTGGGAGACCAACCATCATCATGATCTCACATTCACCTTGTTCAAACAATGGGCCAAGGATTGCACTCCCATTAGCAAAAGCCGAGGCCCAGGGTTCATAACCATCAACTGGCTCCAGCCCATCCTCCCTGCTGAATTGCATCTCCACCACAACATTCTTCAGCAGGACATGGGGAAAGAGTGCAGATTCCCATTGCATCGGCCTCATAGGAGCGTCAACCAAACCAAGCCCCTTCTCACCGGCATCGAAATGCTTTGCGACACCAAGCCATTTGCCGTTTCTCGCGAACCCGATCGAAGCCATGGGCTTGGAATCCAGGTCCACGGCGCAGACGATCGTGTCCCCAACCCCGAACTTGACGCCGTAGTTGATGAACTTGCGCTGGTTGGAGAACTTCCCCGTGCCCCCGAACCCGAAACTGTGGTCGGACTCCCCGAGCGCCCCGACGGGATCGTCACCTCTGGAGACCCCAATGCGACAGATGTGTTGCTCCTCGGGGGCCGTGAGTTCCATCTCCACGGGCTGCTCGGCGACGATTCTGCACCCGAAGCAGTACTTCCCGCCGCCTCTTGCGCCCACCGTCGCGCGCGCGCCGGACCAGCAGTACGCGAACCCGCCCTCGTGCAGCGCGCTTCCCTGGAGACCGCCCTCGCCGACATCGAAATCTGCACGGACGACGCGGTGACGGTACGGTTAGAGACGCGATTAGCTAAAACGGGAGGAGGACGGGGGTGTCAGGCGTGTGCGTGCCGAGATCGCAGTCCGCCCGGTTGAGCTCCACCCGTGGCGGCGGTGGCTGTAGTGGCGACCTCCTCCGCTTCGGGGCCGCGCCGGGGCCGCTTCGGCGGTGGCTGCGCGGCCTCGTCGTCCGGCGACACCATTGGGTTAGGGCGGTGGCTGTCGGGTTCAGAGTTCAGACCCCGTGGCCTGTAACGGATGGGGAAGGGGAAGGGGAAGGGGAAGGCGAGAACGAGAGTCGAGAGGTATCGTTGGGCTGCAAGGTACTACTAGGCCGGTATATGGGACCCGCCTTTGGCGAGTCCCAGTCGGGCCGGGGCTTGTCCGCTTTGGTCGGTGCGGCTTTAGGAATTTTCCTTTACCGACCTACTAGTTTTTTTTTTCATGTTTTTAACCAAAAGAAAATATGATTCTACAAAGCAAATTTGGGAAATATAAACCATGTGAAATCATACATAGAGGTAAAATGCATCAAAGGACCCCTGAAGGATAAAATTCCGAGAAATTCGACAGATTTTTGTACTAATTTTTTTTTGCTAATCTCATTGCTCAAGATCTATGTCAAAGGCAAAAGATAAGATTAATAAGGTGGTGAGTATTTTCAATTCCTAATTATCAAAATTCTATTGCATATGCGCGCACAATCTATACGTATAAATACATCAGAAAGGGCCGATCAGCTGTTGCTCGGCTAATAGCCTGCCAGTAAATGAATAGCATTGCTTTAGTTAATAGTAATCCATTCTAATTTCATAGTCCCATCTCTAAACCTCAAAATATCATCCTTTCCATAATCTCTTGTACTTTACATAGAAAATTTTGTGCAATCATTTGCGGCGAAATGATTTGACGTAATTAGACAAGGGACATCGCCAAAGTGATCATTCTCAAATACTCTACCGCGAATCTTCTTACCCAAATTGTTTTGAGTTTGGGCTGCCTTACCCAAATTGTTTTGAGTTTGGGCTGCCTTATACCGAAATAAAAAAAAGGAAAAAACAATTCACTGCATGACTTCATCACTTGCACGGCGAAAAGGCAGCCGCGAACTGGAACTTGTCCCCTTGGATCTGAACGGCGTCTGAGCCAGGCGGGCAGCCAGATCAAGTCGCAGAGCAGTCAAGCAAGGCACGTCGGTCCAAGAGCACGACGCTGCCGGCCGCGCCGCGCGACGCGAGATCTGAAGGCGCGGCACCAAGGAAATTGAGCAGCTCGCGCGCGCGGCGGTTAGCGCCTCCCAGATCCCGGCGCGGCGCCTCCCGCCCGGTCGAGTGCGGCCAGAGCAGCGTGGGCGGGAGCCCGGGCGCGGGCGCGGGGCCGCCCCCGCGCGATCCGATGAGGCGGCGGCCGTTCCTGGACCAGCGGCGGCCGTCGTTCAAGCGCCGGTGGCAGCAGCGGCCGTGGTGGGTGCGCCTCGCGCTCTCCCTCCTCCTCGCCCTCGCCTGCGTCCTACTCCTCGCCGTCCTCCTCGGCTCCCCCGACCCCGGCGCCTCGCCGTCCACCTCTACCGCCTCCTCCGGATCCGAGGCCACCTCCACCCCTCTACTCCGTCAGGTAACCACGTCGCTTTCATTGCATTTCTGGACCCTCTCGTTATCTGAGTATCTGACTGGGAGCATGCCAATTTTAGTTAGTAGCCATTGCACCTGCTGAATCTGCTAGCTGTCTAGTGCTAGCTTTTGTGGGAAGATAAATGAGTGCTGGCGAGTACCATCTGAAAGTTTTCAAATCTCTCCTGTGCAGAGATCTTACCTGGAGGGCATCACGGATGCGCTCAACATGACTGATGAAATGATGAGCGCTCGATCGTTCTCAAGGCAGCTCATGGACCAGATTTATCTAGCCAAAACTTATGTACTCGTTGCGAAGGAGGCCAATAACCTGCAGTTTGCGGCAGAGCTTAGTGCCCAGATACGGCGGGCACAGAGCATCCTCGCGCATACTGCAGCCCATGGGGCTACGGTGATGGAGCAGGAGGCAGAGAATGTGATCAGGGATATGTCTGTGCTGCTCTTCCAGGCGCAGCAGCTGCGGTATGACAGTGGCATCACAATCATGAAGTTGAAAGGCCAGATTCAGTCACTAGAGGAGAAGTCGAAAGCTGAGGCAGAGAAGAGCACAAAATATGGGCAGATTGCTGCTGAGGAGCTCCCAAAGGGGCTTTACTGCCTTGGTGTCCGGTTAACCATGGAATGGTTCAAGAGTCCTGAGCTTCAGAGAAAGTTTTCAGATAGGAGCCCAGCAGTGCAGAGCAACCTAAAGGATAACAGCCTCTATCATTTTTGTGTCTTCTCAGACAACATCCTTGCTGTTTCAGTTGTTGTCAATTCTACAGCTATAAACTCAAAGCACCCTGAAAAGATTGTTTTTCACCTAGTGACCGATGAGTTGAACTATGCTCCAATGAAGTCATGGTTTGCCATGAATGACTACAGAGGGGCCACTGTGGAGATACAAAAGGTGGAGGACTTTACCTGGCTCAATGCATCATATGTTCCTGTTCTTAAACAGCTGCAGAACGCTGCTACGCAGAAGTTCTACTTCTCTGGTAGTGGTAATCGCGGAACACCAATTAAATTCAGGAACCCAAAGTACCTATCCATGCTTAACCACCTGAGGTTTTACATTCCAGAGATATATCCTGAATTGCAGAAGGTTGTATTTCTAGATGACGATATCGTTGTTCAGAAGGACTTATCAGAACTGTTTACTATCAACCTCAATGGTAATGTGATGGGTGCTGTAGAGACTTGCATGGAGACGTTCCACAGGTTTCATAAGTATCTTAACCATTCCCATCCTCTAATCCGTGCTCATTTTGACCCTGATGCCTGTGGCTGGGCATTTGGTATGAATGTGCTCGATCTTATTGAATGGAGGAACAAGAATGTGACAGGTATATATCATTATTGGCAGGAGCGCAATGCTGATCATACCCTATGGAAGCTTGGGTCTTTACCACCTGGGCTTCTTGCTTTCTATGGTTTGGTTGAAGCACTGGATCCCAAATGGCATGTCTTGGGACTTGGCTACACTACTGTAGATCCTGCTACTATCAAGGAAGGGGCAGTACTGCATTATAATGGAAATATGAAGCCATGGCTCAAAATTGGTATGGAGAAGTACAAGGGCTTTTGGGATAGCTATGTGGACTATTCACACCCTTTGATTCAGCAGTGCTTCATGCGTTGAATACTGTGTATCAACATTAGAAATTTTTGTAAGCTCCGTGGTAGAAAATTTCCAAGCACATGCTCCAACAGCCACACGTAAAGATTGTACTTAGACCAGTTGGCTTCACTATCAAGTTATAATCTCTGACGAAACATCAGTGGCTGTTTATAGCATCTGTAGTTGATGATTGATGAAGCACAGCAATCACTTATACTTCCAGCCACAGGTAAACAGCACAAGAGCTAAGATTGCGGTGCAGTAGGCTGTTATTTGAACAGCATCCACTACTTACATTCATAACTTGCAACCGCCAATGTAATTTTTGATTTTTGATTTTTTTGGGTGCGGGAGAATCACAGAATGGAGATTATGTAGAATTGATTCAAAATTCTTGAGGTGTTACAAGTTTTGAGTTACATATCCATAATTATTGGATGTTAAGACTTGAGACAGCAACCCTTTTTTCTGTTTATTTATACATCTTCAGAAGTAAAGTTGCCATATCTTATTTGTAGCTCTACCTGAATCTGTGTTGTCTTTGTTGCTACTCAATGCTGTCTCATCTTGTGTGAGGGACAGTAAATCTTATTTGCAAGTCCATGTCTTGTGGGAAAGGTGCATCAATGCTGTGTTTAATACTCCCTCCGTATAGTAAAGGAAGTCGTTTAGGACATTGACACAGTCTCCAAAACATAACTTTGACTAATATTTTTTTCTATAAACTATTTATAAAATATATTTAAAGAGTACTTTTATGAAACAATATTTTAATATGAATCTACTCGTACCATTTTCACATTTCTAAACTTAACACAAAAAAAAAATATTTGCAGTCAAAGTTTAAAAAGTTTGACTCAGGACAATCTCAAAACGACTTCCTTTACAATATGGAGGGAGTATGAACGAAGTGGGTGCATCCATTTAATGCAGAGAGAATATGGCTTCATCCAATGTGGTTGAACTTTATATGGGCTACAATTAAGGCAAGTGTTTACAGGAAATAAAGTGTAAATACAGTACATTATCAAGTCCACAGGAGGGATTGATTTATAATATGAAAACAACTATTATTTATGCTGCCATCAGCTACAAAATGACATCTATGCATATATGTTATTCACTTCCTTCTCTACTTCACAGGTATTCAGAGTATGAATTTGATCAGGATTTTTTCCTCTTCTAGAATGCTTTTATGAATTTGCATTTCTACTGCTTCATTGTTGTACTGCAACACTTCTTCCAATCCAAAGTTCATGGGTTTGCTGTGGCATCTACCTCCATTTGTTGATTTCCATCATTATTGATGGCAGCAACCGTGGCCCTCCTCTTCCTTCTAGATCTGGACCTTCTCCTCCTATGTATCTTGCTTGTTTCTTTTCTTTCCTCGCTATCCGTGGATGTGCTGGGGTTTACTTCTGCAGTATCGGCAACAGGTTCTGCTGCTTGTGTTTTGTTCTGGCTGGCTTCACTCAAGCTATCTTCTGAGCTCGTGCCCTCAGGATTTATTTCTTTCTCTGCTTCTTTAGCGACTACATTACCGTCTTCTTTCTCCAGCAGCTTACTGTCTCTGCTGTGGTTGCTGGCCTCGCCTTGAGGGTCCTCCAGTTGTCTCGTGCTATCTGGTTCTTCTTTGCCGGCTTCCTGACTGTCTGTCTGTTTTTGGCTCCACTGCGGAAGCTCAGATTTATCTGAATGACTTCCCTCCTGAGCATCATTTGACTGATCATTAGCATCAACTTTATTATCTTGTGGCTGACCGTCTTCCATGTTAGTTGTCAACTTTAAGAACTGCTCTTGTGAGGAACTATTGTCTTGTTCATTGCTCTCTGATGTAGTGCTGCTGTAGGAATTTTTATCTTCTGCTGTAGCAGGTAAATCATTGGTGTTTTCAGTTTTGTCAGGTACCACAGCGTCAGAAGTTGCATTTTCATTGTTTGCTCCCACTACAATGCTCTCATCCGTGTGGCTGCTCTCTGATGCATTAGTGATACTGGATTTTTCTTCTGCTGGAGCAGGTATGGAGTCACCAGAGTTTTCAGGTTTGTCCAGTGCCACGGTGTCTGAAGTTGCATTTTCGTTGTTTGCTCCCACAACATTGCTCTCATCCCGGTGGCTGCTCTCTGATGCTGTAGTGCTGTTGGAGTTATCTTCTGCTGTAGCAGGTATGGAATCACTGGAATTTTCAGATCTATCAAGCTCAGCTTCTTTTTGGTGCAGGAGTTCCTTTACAGTTGTTGTCTGATCAGGGTTTGAAGCAGCTGCATTCTCTTTTATTTGGTTGATATGGCTCTCTTTCTCCACAAGAGCTGCTTCTAATTCTTTCTGGGTGTTGGTAAGATATGTGGTGGTAGTTTCTGAATCCATGAGCTTGTTTTTCAATTCCGCCCTCTCAATACTTAGGACAGATGTTTTGGCTTCCAGTTCATCTACTTTCCTTCTCATCTCTTTATTAATTTCCTTTTCTCTCTGTCAAAAAGGAGATAGCAGTATTTGGTTGATGAGATGTTCTTGAATAGCACAGGCTGGATAAATAATTCTAGAAGTATAGGACAAACATACTAACAGAAAACACAGACAGAAGGCTCTAAATGTGCTACAGCTATGCCAGATCTTCATCTCGGTATTATTAATTTGAAGAATAAGAGGTTCAATTGAATATATTGAGGTATTTGGCTACTTGGATTTTGGAACTAAATTGTGATGTGAATATGTGATGCTTCCAGCCAAAAGTATGTCCGCAAAATGGTGTCAACTGTCAATATGGAACTCTTCTCAGGGTGATTTTTTTGGACTAACTTATGAAGGCATGGTTCTAGATTCGACAACATCATCATGGTTTGCGTGTGCAAAAATTTCTCGAATGTAATACTGTAGTTTTGTTGTATCCATACTTCTACCAGGGCCTGTTTCCATTTAAATCCCTGCAAAATTTGTGTCTCCATAAACCCTATAAATCGGGACTGTGATGGCTGGATCATGACAATACCAAATGCAATACTCTGCATGAGATTGTACGATTTATATTTACTTACTCGTCAATACAATCCCTAATTTAAGCAGTAAGCAATTCACTATATACAAGTTATAGTGGGATATTTACAAGTTATAGTGGGATATTGACTTTTGAACTCTTATTCACCAATGTGTTTCAATCTGTTTGATGATGAAATGTTATCACATTGAAGGTATTCAGTTAACTCATATTTTTAACTCAAGCTTAGCTACAGATAAAATTAATTATGTACACTGTTCTTAATTTAACTGCCATATGCAATGCAGATATTCCAATGGACCTGAATACTTGTAGTCTAGGACCCATTTTTTATATAAGAAAACTCCAAAATCTGAGGTCCAAATATTCATCTACAATTTGCTGAATTTTTTACTTCGAGGACACAATATTCCCTATCATGTATCCATCAATCCATGGTATCAGCATTGCGGTACAAATTGTCTTCAGCTCAAGGTGGAACTATGTTCTTCAGAACTTCAGATGGGTACTCTGAGCATCAATTTTTTGTTACAGGTTGTAAATACAAGGAGTTACTGAACTGATTGCTTAAGAGTGCATAGTAGTTGATAGTCCAGGTTATAATGCACTGTCGTAGTTAGTCAGCAAATACAAGCACAAAGAAGCACGGAAGCAGCAGCAGCTACTTATTAGAAAGACTATTTTCATGCAGGCAAACTTCTTTTCTGTGATGCATACAAAACTTCTTTTTATGCATGCAAACTTATACAGTCGTATCCATACCTCGAGGAGGACTTGGAAGGAGATGAGCTGCTGGTCGCGTTCCTGCAGGAGGACGGTGAGGACGCGGCGCTCCCTCATCTTGTGCAGGATGCCGACACACACCGCGGCGGCGCCTATGGCCAGCAGCACGAGCAGCAGGTACGGAGGCAACTTCTTGTTGTTGCTGCCCATTGTGTGGCCTCTTGATCTGTACTTGCTTGTTTCCATCTCCTCTCTGCATCCACCCTCTTATTGGCACCCTTGCAGGATCTCCTGCTGTTTACTGCAGGATGGGAAGACTGCTGTGGCAGCAGTGTGAAGAAACGGGAGCTTCCTTTTTCAGTTTCTTCGATTCTGGAAAGAGAAGTGAACTTGCTTAGGAATGGAGGAACGAGACACTAGGAGGCACCAAGTTTGAGGGCTAGTGTACATTGTGTATGCTTCACTTGCTCCAAGGTGAGTCACATGCTTCATTTCACTCTAGTTGATTTGTTTGAGCCTTAAGAGAGGTATAAAGCCTGGCTCTCTTTGACTTTTGCTGGTTATCGTGAGACGTAGGCAATATTAACTACGATGCTTGCATTTGCTTCTGATCTCACAGTAAAGGTATCTTTGATCACAAGTGTATTCACAGAGACAAGCCACACCTCTGTTCTGTCATGCAGTCCATAAAACTCTGCATTCTATATGCTCTTGCGTCGCTGGTAGAAGATATTCTCGAAAGTTCCGTATACCTACTGATAGAAGAGGGCTGAGTACTTTTCCCAGGGAGCGATGCACAGCCAACAACAACACAGTAAAGCCTTTTCAGTCCCAAGCATGTTAGTTTTAACTAGAGTTGAAACCTAATAGAACTATAGAAGCCAATAATCAAGGTTCGGACACGTGAATACCTGTTCTCCAAGCATTCCTATTTAAGGCTAGATCTTTGGGCATATTTCATCATTCAAATCTCTTTTACCACCTCTTCCTTTGTCAACTTCAACTTTCTGATTTCTCCTACCTCTATTAACTTTACTATTACTTCTTCGGATTCCGAATTCCACTGTGTACCGTAATGTACTAGGAAAATAGCATCTCCATTGAAATTTCCTTGATCATTTTTTCCCTGAAATGAAGGCATGTTCTATATATTGGCGATTATACCTAGCGTATGGTGCAGATCTGTTGACGGCAGTACATGATGACATTAGCAAAATAGCCAATCATCTAAATTCATGTAGAATTGGATTTTGAACAAAATAAGAGAAATCACTTGTTGTGGGTGCAACTGTTTGATCCACCTCGACCCCGAGTGCAACTACATCTTCGTCTACCATGCCGGCGGCGAGGCGAAGGGGCCGTCTCTGCGCCTAATTACGCTCGACGACCCCTACTGCTTGTTCTTAAATACCGGCATTCTACGCCATCGCGACGACAGCAACCCAGACGATGACCAGTTCTACATTGTGGCCCTTGGTTGTACAAGGTTACCATGGCAGTTCAAGCTGCACCTCTTCGACTCCAAGACTGAAACCTGGAGCTCCAAGCCCGTCCCTGACTCCCTGTTCAAGGCAGAGACAACCAGCACAGCCAATTTCGTCATCATCCGAGCAAAGTGATCATGCTCGGAGAAAAGGGTCTGATGGGCTTTGTTGATCCCTGGCGAGGTATCCTCGTCGGCGACGTGCTCGACTGCGAGGCTCTGCATTACATCCCGTTCCCACGGCCACTCAAGGACAACAAGAAGCTCCTTCTTGATCCAGTTATTGCTCGGGACATGGTCATTGTGCAAGGCTGCATCAAGGTTATCGACTGCTTTTACTGCTGCGCGTCCGGTGCCTGGAAGGCTTCCGTGTGGAGCAGAGCGGCTACTTCTCTGGAGAAGGGCTGGGACAGGGACTGCATGTTCGAGATAGGCGACAGTTTAGTTGACACTGAAACGTTGCATTTTGAGTTGCTTCGTGAGCTGCGGGCTGATGATGATGACTCGCCTCAAACAATGTTGGATGCGCTCCACATCACGCACCCCACAATCGGCTTGAACGACGATGATACTGTCTATTTCATGGCCAAGGTCGGCCCATGGGACAAAAGGGCATGTGTGCTTGCTGTCGACCTGAAGAACAAGAGGCTGAAAGATGTGGGCGTGTTCCATGCAGAGAGATCCCCTGAAGTTACATTATCCTACATGCACAGTAGGATCTCCAAATATTTAAAGACCTCGCCGGGCAATTACAATTTTCGACTCCAAGACTTTCTTTTCTTGGAGTCGCAGACGTTTTTCGGTGGGCCCAAAGCACCAACAGTAGGCACATGAACAATAGCATCTCCAAGTATTTTTGTTAGTGTTACAACACTAGGTAATTACTACCCTTGACACTATGCATGTATCTATCTCTGATTGCATCTACAAATACTTTCGTGGCCTACACTTTGTAGAAAGGAGAGGGAAGTAAAGAGTATTGTGTTAATGTTACAAATGTTGTTCCATGGCCAATGTTCAAGGAAAAGGGCACATTACATATTTGCCACTTTATTGACATCCTAACTCGAACCTGCCATTAAAAGAGTCGAGTTGCAAATTTGACACTCAACCGTCCAAGTATCTATTCCAATTTCCATCTGCATCTACTCCCACCCCAGATCTGTCAACAATGTTCCAACAATTAAGCCATGAATTCCACTTGACATTGTGCAGATCTGTTGACATCAGTACATGACAACATTAAGATGTAGAAATAGTGGAAACTACAGTACAATAGAAGGTAAGCTTGAAGTAACAAGTAATGAAGATTACCTGGTGGTTATCCGTTCAATCAATATTCAGCTCCCACATCCCAGCAATCAAGTATTGTTGGGAAAAGGGCCTGTCCATCCCAGAAACGTGGCACCACACAACTATATGACCTTCAGAACTTCAGTGAGGACAAGTGCCCACTGTGTCCAATGTGTTCCTCCCTGCGCCAATACATCAAGGGTGACAACCAGTACAAGATATGAATAAAGGTTTTATCTGGTGTCTCAGGGCTAAGATTCTCAGTGCCAGATAAAGTAATCGCTGGAACCACTTGTACATAACATAGCAGATAAGAGATTAAACACGATGCAAGGACCATGAGTGAAAAACTACATGAGGATATCAGCTCACCTGGCAGAAGACGGCATATGGATCTCTCAAGGGCCCATCACATGATAGTTCACTTGTGCTTCCATCTATGAATGTCCCATCAGCAAAAATGACCTGATTTTAGCGGGTTAGTCACTTCAGTACTATAGTTTGACAGTGCAGCATTAATGTTCGTAACAAGTTTGTATTTCATCATAAAATAAATTTATGAAATAAACTGTATGTAAATTGTTACAGATAATAGCATGAACGGTAAGAACAACGCAATTATGGAAGGTATACAAACACACCTCTGAAGCATAGCCAGGAGTTTCACCTGCAGTTGGTTTAACAAAAGACCCTACGGGGCAAGTTTGCTGCACCACTTCACAGAATGCTATAAGTCTCTCCCTATTGCCAAGCTCCACTGCCTGCGATTTTATTGTTTGAATTTTTCATTATTTACTAATTGAACTTAAAATTCTTGAACATGGTATCGCTGAAAGGTGCAATATGAAATGTAGTAAAGAGGATTAGACTTATGTTTAACCTGCACGATATCATGGCGAGGAACCCTCGGAAGTGGTTGAACTCTGTAGCCCTTGGCTGACATGACTTCCGCAATTAGCAAACCTCCCTATGGATCATACTATATCATCAATTGCATACGGAGTTTGGTCACAGATGTGAGAATTAAGAACTTACTTTTATTGCTTCTCCAACCATTTGTGGAGCAAGAAACAAGCCTTGAAACAGTGCACGCATAACATGGCCAGGTGTTGACCCAAATTCTACCCCAAGGCCAGGTGCAGATAGGCGAGCTGCAGCTGCTTCAACCAAATGTTTCTTCCCAGCAACATAACCACCACAAGGTGCAATAGTTCCACCCGGATTCTTTATCAAACTACCAGCAATCAAGTCTGCTCCCTGCCAAGAAACACACAATGAGACACAGGTAGATCTCGCCTTATGAAATGGTGATAATCATGGACATACCACCATTGCAGGCTCAGATGTCTCAACAAATTCACCATAGCAATTGTCAACCATCACCGTGCAGTTTGGATTTTGCATCTGCAACGAGATTAAAACCAAGAAAAAAAGTCAGAACATATAAAAGCTACTACAGATACAGAATGTTGATGTTTGTTGCTGGTCACAAAGCACAAAACAATCTTGCCTTGATCAAACCTATAGCTCTCTGAATATCTGCTACGCTTAAGCTTTTGCGCCATGAATATCCACAAGATCTCTGTATGAAGGCACATCCCGTTTCTGGTCTGATGGCACAAGCAAGAGCTTCCCAATCAAGGCCACCATCTGCTGCGAGCTACAACTGAAGCCTCATCAGTCATCCATCCTCAGCACAATGGAACAGTCTCCCATCTAGATGTATGCTAAGGGAGAAATTGACACACCGGAACTTCTCGGTACACCACTCCAAAGTCCTGGAGTGATCCTACATTAGCCGACCCCCTGATCCCAATCACCTCCTCTAGGGTGTCGTACGGAGGCCCAGCGACTGCCAGGAGCTGCAGAAATTCAGCATTCATCAGTCTGAAATGCCAATCAGAAGCAGTGCCAACATGAAGTTGTACATTCTGTTCATCCTGTCCCTCACCTCATGTCCAGGCCTCAGAAGCGCAAATAGAGCACAGGCAATGGCGTGCGTGCCGGAGAAGAACTAGCACCGGGGAATGAGGACATAAAAAAGGAGCTCGGTCAAACTGAGGTAAGCAAGAGTGAGACGAAATTGCTGGGTTCCAAGGTGGAATAGAACCTGGGGGCGCACAATGGCGGCCTCGGCGCCAACGATTTCGGCGAAGACGGAGTCAAGCGCCTCCCGGCCGCCGCCGTCGTCGTGGCCGTACCCTGTCGACCCGCCGAAGTGCTGAAACAAACGCAGACGCGTGGCCTCGCGGAGTGAGCTCGCGCAGGGCGGAGTGGAGCGATGAAGGAGTGGGGTAAACGAGGCGGGTTACGTGCGGGGCGACGCGGGCGCGGCGGAAGGCGGCGGCGACGCGGGAGGAGTTGAGGGCGAGTGCGCGGTCCACGGCGCAGAACTCCGCCTGCAGCGACTCCGCCGCGCGGGACACGTCCGGATGGAACGCCACGTCCGACGCCGCGACCGCGAGGGCGGGCGCGTACAAGCGGCACCGGCCGACGCGCGGGGCGGGAGCGGCGCGAGGCCGCGCCCACGCGAGAGGTGTCGAGCAGCAGCCGGCGGTGGCCGTCATCGCCGCGGCCGCAGCAAAGCTAGTGAACGAACAAACCGCTCGGCGCCGGCGGGGTTGTTGGCTCGGCCGGGTTATCATTGCCGTCGCTTCGCTCGTGCGCAGCGCGGTTGACGCTTGAAATGGGCCCAAATTAGAGTATGACTTGCGGATAAGGCTGGGCCTGACCCAGTCAGCTTCAGCCCAGGCCCATTTTGATCAACAGATTAGGAGTTAGGACCGGCCCAGTACTCGTTGCGTGGGCGTGCACGTTAGCAAGGCCACAACACGCACCCACTGAAATGGCAACGCTTGCAGCATCAGGCACCGGCTGGCTCCTTCGTCCTGTCCTTGTTGCTTATCTCTGGATGCCAAGCCCGAGCATTAGGCATTTTAGCCTCGCCGAAAGAGTCACAGTCACCACCAGCCAGTCAGCAATTTGGGAACCAATGGAGCTAAGCAAAGCAATGTAAGCATGGTGAAGACTGAAGACTGAGGAGAAGCCGCCTGAGCTGAAGAAGAAGCACGCCGATGCTTGCACGCAACCAAGTCCGCCGGCCTCACCTTCCGCTTCCACCGGCTATATTACTCGATCTCCCCTGTGGCATCCGCTCTCATACATCTGAAGCTACTGTGAGTAACGCCACAGATCGAGTACAATACGATGGCCTCCGGCGGCAAGGGCCTGCTTGCTGGTTCGTTCCTGCGAGCCGCGACGCTCGGGCTTGTGGTGCTGGCGTCGGCGGCGCCGGTGGTCCGGTCGTGGAGCAAGGAGGGGCACATGCTCACATGCCAAATCGCACAGGTGAATTGTTTCACATCCGTTTCTCATGGCATATGCAGACTTGCAGAGGATGGCTGACCCGGATGCTGCGTCGTCGTTGCAGGATCTGCTGGAGCCTGACGCCGCGCACGCCGTGAGGAACCTGCTCCCCGAGGACGTGGGCGGCGACCTGTCGGCGCTGTGCGTGTGGCCGGACCAGGTGAGGCACTGGTACAAGTACAGGTGGACGGGGCCGCTCCACTTCATCGACACCCCTGACAAGGCCTGCAGCTTCGACTACTCAAGTAAGTTCTTACATTACAGGCTGTGCATGTCCGATGGCCGTCGTGTTTCTCTGCTCTGTTGCGATGAAATGCTTCGATGGCGATTGGTGAGCAGGGGACTGCCACGGCCCCGATGGCGCCAAGGATATGTGCGTCGCCGGCGCCATCGCCAATTTCACGTCCCAGCTGCTGCACTACAAGCACGGCAGCGCCGATCGGAAGTGTAAGCAGAGCACAATCTGTCTATCTTGACCAATTGTTCTGTATCTCTATGTGTTGTGTTATAACCACTTTGGTTGTAATGCAGACAACTTGACCGAAGCACTTCTGTTCCTGTCACACTTCATGGGAGATGTTCATCAGGTAAACCTTACCAGGCTTGTTTTTTTTTTCCGTTCCATTCACGAGTCAGCCTCCCTAATACCATGACATGCTTGACACATAGGAAGTCATTGCCAGTAGAATGTAGCCATCAAGTAGCTAACTTTCTGTGTCCTTGCAGCCGATGCATGTGGGGTTCACGAGCGACCAAGGCGGTAACACCATAGACTTGCGGTGGTTCAGGCACAAATCCAACCTACATCACGTAACGAGCCCCCACACAATCCTTGCTTGCACACGATTCCATCTGTGGGATGAGTGTAATCCCTCACTGATGTTTTTTTTTTTTGGTTCTGGGTCGTCGTTTTCAGGTGTGGGACAGGGAGATCATACAGACAGCTCTCGCTGAATTCTACGACAAGGACATGGACACCTTCCGGAGGCAACTCGAGCGCAACCTCACCAAGGTAAGTGAAGACGATCGAGTTTTAACTAAGGAACTCTTCCAAGCCAAGAAACATGACTATATCTGACATTGACAAACTCAATGTGAAATGCGCTACATTCTCCATTCAGGGAACCTGGTCTGACGATTTGTCATCATGGGGAGACTGTGAGGACCTCTTGTCGTGCCCAGCCAAGTTAGTATTCTGAATTTTCACTCTGAAGTATAGGAACCAGATAGGCCCTTCAATTTTTTTTTCCCACTGCTTGTGTCTGCATGTGGACAACATCACCCTTGATGTGCTTCTTGAATCTTGATGCAACAGGTACGCTACAGAGAGCATAAGCTTGGCGTGCAAGTGGGCCTACAGCGGCGTCCATGAAGGGGAAACCCTATCTGGTGAGTTTGTGCAAAGATGACTCTGTATCTCTGACTCTGAATGAAAATAGCCGCTGGTGAAACTGTGAAACGCATGCACTGACACTCTCGCAGACGACTACTTCAGTTCGAGGCTGCCGATCGTGTCGCGGCGGATCGCGCAGGGGGGAGTGAGGCTGGCCATGTTCCTCAACCGGATCTTCGGCCAGCGCAACCGCGACGTGGCAGCGCCATCCTGATCGATTTCAAACGGCGGCGCGCGACTGCAAGTTAGAACCTGAAGCCGGACGCCGTCCACGTTTGTAATCTGACTGCTGTCGCGTAATTTATACATGCTAATCGCGTGTTACGGGACTAGTGACGACAATAACTTGTAGACTAGCCTGTGCAGAAATTGAACTAGAACTCGACAAGTATCCATTCGTGTATAAGGTTATGGAGTGTGGTGTACTGTTTTACAATTGACTAAAACGAAATAACTGAATCTCTTTGGATGTTGGCGGTAAATTATTCTCATGCTAATTTGGATGTTTCAATACTAATTGGACTCTACATTTAAGTATACATGGATCATAACTTGAAATTTAATGTTCGCATCACCATGTCAAATATAATCAGTGTATGATCTCACTAATTTACATGAAATCGCTACTCCTTCCATTCTGAATTGGTTGCCTTCTGCAATGAACACCGGATCCACATGCCCACAAATAAAGTCATCATGACAACGAAGTCATCAGATAGCCTGTAGGCTAGCAGCTTGTGTAGAGATGATATTATGTACGAACAACAAATTTAGTTCGAACAAGAAGTATATCCATCGACTATATATGGACGACCATGTAGCTTGTGAACAGAGAGCACGAGACGAAAGAACGCATGTACTAGCTGTTGGATCGACCACTGATCACGGCGCGGTTTACGGCAAGGCTAATCTAGGCCAGCGCATTGAATTCCCGGATTGATCTGCCGTGTTCCATCACCTTCCTATTCCACTGGCACCAACACCCTGATGATCTCTACTCCATGCGATGCGACAAGGCTGAGAGGAGCAAGCGTCGTGTATCTATCTGAGTCGGCTTCGGCTGCGGGCCCTGACTCCTGAACTGCTGGCAGACGCGCGCGGTGCCGGTGCGTGAGGATCGGCGCCCGACGCCCGGGTCTCGTGGCGGCAGCCGGCCAGCTAGCCGCGGCGCGCGGCCACCGAGATAGGCCAGGAGATCGCCGACCCCCGGCCGGCCGGACGAGAGACCAGAAGCTAGGTACGCCCTAGTTAACACCTACAACAGGCTTCTCACGAATTCTCGGGTGCCCGCGCATTGCGCGGCCGTGGGGCCCTGGCCGATCCGGCCGCCGGCGCCGGCGCAGATATTCACGGATCAGTGCGCCCGCTAGCCGTTCGTGCCGTGCCGATAATCTCGCCGCGGCGTCACCTCCTTTCTTCAATTTGATCGATCGTCGCGTTTCCTGCATCGTTCCGCAGGAAGAACGAGCGGCGCGCGCGCGGAACGGCTGGTTGATGGCGGCGGCGGCGAAGGTGATCGGATCCAAACCATCGGAGACTTTCCAATTCCAAGACCCTAGTACCTGGTATTTTTCTGCCCTATTATCTCCCTCGCATTCCTTGTTTTTTTCTTATAATGATGATGATGCGATCGTATTGCTGGTTCCAGATGGATGTACAGCTGCAACAATGCAGTCATCAGTGCCTTTGATCTTAATTACATCTGTAGGGCATGGGATACACCGACCTGATGAGTGATGAAACCTCTTTGTTTAAGATTGAAGATCCTGCTGATAATTAGCCCATCCAAAGCTTCCGCATAATAATTGAGAGTCATGTAGTAACAGCCTAACAGGTTCAGATTTAAATGAGATCCTTGCCTTTTAGATAATCTGAGTGGCACCTCTGACACAAGAAACGAACCATGGACAGATGAACACTTACAGAATCTTTGATACTTTTCTCGCACTTTGACACTACAGAAATCTCGCTGTTTCTGACAACCACAACGCTTTGCAGGATTTGCAATACTGAGCTTGAAGGTGATGTAGAAGTTGAAGTAGGAGAGATATCCTTCCGTCTCCACAAGGTACATGTACATCTCTCTCTTTTCTAGCACATCGTGACAGTCATTTTTCAGTCTTACAGTAATGTTTGCTCAAAATATGGCCAAACCTTGCCACATTGTGCTCCATGGCCTGAATTGCAGATTCACAGATGATATGTTATGCTACCAAGTTTCAAATCACTTGGAAATTTTCAGTACTTTATTTTCCGTTTACTGACAACGTTTAAACATTGTGTGTATCTTCCATCTTGTGCAGTCTCCATTGATCAACCGTAGCGGCACGCTGCAAAAGCTGATAAACGAGACCACCGGTGATGGCAACGGCGACGGTGACAGCAAACCGTGCACGGTGCGGCTAGACGACGTCCCCGGCGGCCCTGAGGCCTTCCAGCTGGCAGCCAGGTTCTGCTACGACGTCAGGATGGAGCTGAACGCGGCCAACGTGGTGCCGTTGCGCTGCACTGCTGAGTACCTGCACATGACTGAGGACTACGGCGATGGGAACCTCGTGGAGCAGACCGAGACTTTCCTCTCCCAAGTGCTGGGCACCTGGAACGACGCCGTGCGCGCGCTGCACGCGTGCGACGCCGTGCTCCCAGACGCCGAGGACCTCCTCATCGTGCAGCGGTGCATCGACTCACTGGCGAGCAAAGCCTGCGCCGACCCGACACTCTTCGGGTGGCCCATGCTGGAGTACTACACGGCGAAGAGCCTCGAGGAGACGGTGGTCTGGAACGGCGTCAGCGCGGCCGGGAAGCCGCGGTCGCTGGGCGCCGACTGGTGGTACAAGCAGGCGTCGTCGTTCAGGCTGCCGGTGTACAAGAGGCTCATCGTGGCGGTGCAGTCCAGGGGCATGAGCCCCGAGAATGTGGCCGGCTCGCTCATGCACTACGCCAGGCGCTACCTCTCCGGGCTCAGGCGGCACGGGGATTACAGTGACGGCAGCAGCCGCGGCGGCGCGGCGGGGACGACGGCCGCCGTGCTCTCGGATGGTGACCAGAGGACCCTCCTCGAGGAGGTCGTCGCCCTGCTCCCGGGCGACAGGGGCGTCGCCCCGACGCGGTTCCTGCTCGGTTTGCTCCGCACGGCCACGGTCCTGCACGCCAGCGCGGCGTGCCGGGACGCCTTGGAGAGGAGGGCCGGCAACCAGCTGGAGGAGGCCGCGCTGGAGGACCTGGTGATACCCAACACCGGCTACTCCGCGGAGACGCTCTACGACGTGGACAGTGTGCAGCGGATGCTGGAGCAGTTCATGATGACGAGCACGTCCGCGTTCGCCGCGTCGTCGCCGGAGATCACGGACGGGGGACAGCTGGTCGACGCCCCCTCGGCCGAGCTCATGCCGGTCAGCACGGTGGCCAAGCTCGTCGACGGGTACCTTGCCGAGGTCGGCACGGACACCAACCTCAAGCTCTCCAAGTTCCAGACAATCGCCGCGCTCGTCCCGGACTATGCGCGGGCAATCGATGACAGCCTCTACCGCGCCATTGACATCTACCTCAAGGTAAAGTATGTGCTGTTGAGTTTAATGCATCGAGCTGTATGATCATACACGTGAATGTCTGTGGTCTGCGGCGTACAGGCGCACCCATGGCTGACGGACTCGGAGCGGGAGCAGCTGTGCCGGCTGATGAACTGCCAGAAGCTGTCGCTGGAGGCTTGCACGCACGCGGCGCAGAACGAGCGCCTCCCGCTGCGCGTCGTGGTGCAGGTGCTCTTCTTCGAGCAGCTGCGGCTGCGCTCGACGGTGGCCGGGTGGTTCTTCGTGTCGGACAACGCCGACCAGGGCTCGAGCTCAGACAACTGCGTGCTGCCGAGGAGGACCGACGGCGATGTGGACCTCGCGGCTGGGTCAGAGGAGACGACGGACGAGGACGGCTTCACGGCGGCCCCGCATGGCGAGCTGTCGCCGGCGATGAGCGTGGTGGAGATCCGTCAGAGGGTGTCGGAGCTGGAGGATGAGTGCTCGAGCATGCGTCAGGAGATCCACAAGCTCGGGAAGCCCAAGAGCGCACTGAGCCGACTGTTGGAGAAGCTCGGGCTTGGCGGGAGGTCGTCGCGAGAGCGGCGGCACCAGCAGGAGCCGCTGCCGCTGCCGGGCGCCGGCGACAAGAGGCGCAAGTCCTTCGGGTGTTAGCATGTGAACCTGGAAGAATTAGACGCGAGTTGATTCTTCGGAGATGTAGTGGTTCGATTTGATGATTGATCTTGAAATGTAGCCATGTAGGTAGAAAGCGCATTTGATTCATTCCTTTCAGTTTCTTTTGCCGGAACAGAAGCGTCTTTTAGAGCATGTATGTAACATTCACTTCAGCGATACTTAACATTCTTAAGATTGCCCCTTACGGCCTTTGGCCTGTTTTCACTCATCTCACCTAACCTAATTATTAGATTGTCAACTAGATGACTCCCATAGTCCCATGTAGACGGCTACATGACATCAAAGAATCCCTCGGAGCAGATAACAACCTAACAAAACGTTGACATCACTATAGCCCGTAACAGGAGGATCACATTGAGGCTTCAGAAATTGTACCCAAAAGGAATTGCTTTAACTTGCGACTAGAATGTCAGAACAGCAAGTAGCTAAAGGGCAAAATTTATTAGCTCTGTTTACATGAGGAAAGTTAATCAGGGCCGACTGAGACCAAGTAGCTCCTATAGTATCTGATTTTCTCATCCACGCATTTGCTACATGGTCTGGGAAAAATATACGGTTGGACAGATTACTTGAGCCAGCAATATCCCGCTGAACAAAAGAAAGTAAAAATATTATGGTTAAAATCAAGAGAATGTGGTCGAAGCAGCACAAGCATGAAGGAGAGCAAGTGTCTGCTCAGCGATTGCGCGTTTCCTCGCTTGCTTCACCCACTCGGTAGCTATTTCCGCCGCTTCACTTTCATGTAACCCTCCTTCCAAGGCATCAGCTGCTGTACTCAAGTCTCCATTAACAATCAAGCTTTCCACTCTGTTTATAAGGGACTCAATGCCATCCCCAGAATTATCCTCTTTAATCTGAAAACCAATGGAATGGTTAGAAACTCAGCTATAAATCCTAATGGTAACATAGCTATAGATCCTAATGGTAACACACCACCGCTGGTACTAACTAAGACTACTAGAGGCTCACTGGGGGCAGCGCAAATGGTGAAGCAACACAGTGCCTGGTGCCTGTCCTAAAGTTGAAATGAGTTACGCTATCGATTCCAGTAGTATCTATTGAGTTGCATGCTCCAACCAATTCAACCCAAAAGCTTAAACTGATAGGGAAAGGTGGGCAATTCACATATACTTCAACAGTATCAGATCATTAGAAAGGACGGTCCTTGATCACAAGATTAAGAAACAGCAATAGCAGACAAAATATTTCATGATCATCAATATAGAAGTTAAGTGCCCAATTACTTATCAACTAGTTAGAGAAATAATTGCAACAGCATTCACCTTGATGGAAGAAGCAACACGAGCAAGAGCATGCGTAAGGATTCCACCACCACCTGCTGGTATAAGGCTGAAATGTCTGATAGTTTCCTTCAAGGAGTTAAACTGCACATGAAAAAGCATGGTCCTTAGGGCATTTAGCTTGGGTAGCAAAACTGATGATTCCAGCAGCATGCATGACCAGAAACATAGAATTTTTTTATGTTCACAATTTTTTATTTTGATTGAAGGGTAAGAATTATACAGGGCTCACAAAACCAGAATCCAGCCCATTGAGGTTTACTGTCTGGCTCCCAAAGGTTTTCAGAACCCGTATTATAAAATAGATTGACAAATTGTTATAAGAACTGTTATGTGTTGTATTTAACAACTGTAAGGAATTCCAAATTCCATAAGTCAATTCAGAATAAGGCATGCAATTATCTTACACAGAAACAGCTTTAATTCAACAGTAGCTCATTACATATTCAAATAATTATAAGGGTATGAGCAGATGCATTCACGAACATACCTTTTGTTTCAACTCCAATCGTGTATCTGACCCATGATCTAAAACATCTTCTGGAAGAGACGAAAGAGCCAATTCTAACAGTGAATCTTTGTCAATGCCTTCAACAGATTTACGCAATAGTTCCACCTCTGACCGGATTGGCGATCCACTGGACAAAGCATGTTCCAAAGCAAGAGTGCCCTGCAAGATAATAAGAAATTATGTCATCATGAAATCTGAAAAAAAAAAAGAGAGGATAAGATAACAATTATGCTTTCAATACTTCGAATTTGGAGGCAAGCACATAAGGGGCATGAAGGAAACTTACTAGAGCAAGCTTATGAACTGAATGACTCTGCCTAGCTTCTTCAGATCGTGCATAAAATGCCATGCACAGTGCATCAATCTGGAACGGAAGTACGAAACAAGGTTAGACCAAGTGCAGGCGCAGAAATTATGGATAACTTGTATTTCTAGCAATTAAAGATATTTATTGTCAAAAAGAGCATAGATAGCTAAATTTGCTGCTTCAAATAATCATGTGCTGCATATAACACTGGGAAGGTAATTGAGTGGCAACTTCAAATAAAGTGTGAGAAAGCTGTTTTGAGGGTCTGTGTTGACCATACTCCAGAACATTTATTATGACATCTAGAAAAAGAGTCACAAATGCTTAACCAATATCAGTATTAATGCAGCCTACAGAGGAACAAAAATAAAAATATGTTTCTACACATCCAATCATGTGCTGCTTCAACATATTAATAGGAATCATTGGCTGAAGAATTGGGAATATGAAACATTCAAAAGAAACATTGAGTAATAGGGAAGCAGCATGGACAGAATTTGCCACATAATGGAAAATAATGCAATTCAACTCAAAATAATTCATGACATTCTAAATAAGGGGTATGCAACCAAATGTGCACCCGCAAAACCATTTAAGTTGGCCAGGCCTCTGTGTTGCATACCAAAGGTGCAAAGCCAATTTTTGAGAGGCACTACCATGCCCCCAAAGCCAAACATGCCAATTTTTGAGAGGCACTACCATGCCCCCAAAGCCAAACATGCCTTTTGAGCTGGGTGACATCACGTCAAACAACTATTTATAACACTGCAGACCCTAAAGAATATTGCATAAAAGTTCTTACATTGAGGTTTGCTTCAGCAATCTGTTCAATCTGTGTTGCTTTCTCTTTTGCAACAGCTGCAGCCAGTTCAGCTTTTGCCAACTCTTGAGCCTTTTCAATTTGTTGTTTTCTTTCTTCATCCTGTTGAATCAGCAATACTGAGGTCAATTATTTAATGAATTAGCATAGCTGGAGTACAGAATTTATAGTACACAGAGCAATTACACACCTTCCTCTGCAGCTCATCCCGCAATTTTTGTTCAGCATTTTCTTGAAGTTCCCTTATCGCAGCAGCATTCTTCAGTTTCTCTTTCTTCAACTCCTGAGACCAGCGAGATAATTCAAAAAAAAATGATAAACACAATAATTCATCAGAAATTTAATGCAAAAAAGAGCCACTAAATAACACTATAGCCTACTATAGAATAAGTGTAGAACACCATGCATACTGCACTGAAGATTTTTTACATTTTTTATTTAAATTTGAGTGGCATTTTCAAAGAGAACTGAAAAAGGATAACTTTAGAGTATTATTCCTTCCCTCTGGTGGTACTTAGGATTTGAAACTTTGAAAACAAATATGTACAAGAATTCATACTGCTGAATGCTAACAAATTATCTCATAGCATGGTTATTTTAAGTAAACTTAGTATTGTATTATGACATCCTCAGTTGAAGGCAATGAAAAGCACTAAATACCTACATTTTAGAAGATAATAAAACCTAATGTGAACCGTCTGCTTCATACCTTATCCAGAATTGCTGCCTCTTCTGCATACATTAGTTCTCTGGCCCTGGTGTCTTTCAGCTCCTTTTCGTATTTCTCCTGAAAAAATTGCAAAGTATGCACATAAAAAACAGTACTACCAAATGTGTCGTTATAGAAGTAACTAAGCATTTAGTCTTAGCAATGGTTTAATGTTGAACCTTGCATTTTTCAGTAAATAAAGACAATAAACAAGCAAAAACAGAAAAATGAAAATTGTAAATGAATAGCACACCTTCAGCTTTCTTTTCTCTTCTGAATACATGTAAGCATCTGAATCTGCCTGCTTCTTTTCAGCAGCATGAATAGCCTCTATGATATCAAGTACAATTTTACCATCATCAGAAGTTTTCTCAGGAACAACTTCATCCCTTCTGATTTCCTTAGCAGTCTTTTTTCCCCACAAAAAGAAAAGGAAAAAGGATAATCAGACAAATAATAGCATGGAAAAGATGTCATTTAAGTTTCATCAACTTATTTCCAGGGAAAAGGATAATCAATAAATAGCATCGAAGAGATGTCATTTAAGTTTTGTCAAGTTATTTCCAGCCACTATGTTCGTGTGAAGTCCTTCATCGAGATTGTTACAGTCTAAAGAGATAAGAACTTTGAACTTACTGTATCTTTTGAAACATCAGGTTCATCTTGAAGAAGATATGTCTCAGCAAGAGATTTCTGTTCAGCTGCTTCAGCTCCTGAGAGGTCCTACGAATAAGAATTGATTTAATGATCAGAAAAAACATCATTAAGAATTGTCCATTGCAGAAGCAAGACAATACAGAAGAGTTTCTAATATTTGAGCTACATGGAAACTAAAAAGGACTTCATTTGCAATTTTAGAAAATTCATAAGATACAATGGTATAGCTGGGACTTGAATCTCGACATTACAATCCACTTTACACTCAGAGAATCTGTTCAAATGCCAATTTGGAACTAGGAAACAAAAGATGCTATCCTCTGTCGATCAACATGCAAATGTTATGATAAGAAAGAAGGCAAGCAATGAGCACAAAGGAATATACCTTTGGTGCATCTGCATCTGTGGGGGAATCATTGTAAGTACTTGTTGGGCTTGATTGTAGTGGAGGAACTGTGTTGTTTGTCTTATCAGTTTGCTGTTCATGGGGAACTTCACCTGTTTCCTTATCATCAACTATAGCTGGCTTTACCTCAATAGCCAGAGAATCTTGAGATGGCAGTTTAGTATCAGATCCATGCTCATCTTGAACTGGATGAATCTCATGGGATAAGGTTTCTGATTTCTTTTCTTCTGCAGGAACAAGCTGATCTCCATCAGTTGAAGTCTCTACTGCACCCACCTCTTCTTTTGGGAGGTCCTTTGGAGTATGAGCCTCATTATCGCTAGTTTGAACAATCTCGGTGTTTGGAGCTGACATGATTTGTGTCTGATCAACCTTTTGTTCAGAAGGAACCTTCAGATCTTCATACACCTTTGCCACATCTGGATTCTTGAAGCTAAATGGTAATTTCTTATCCTTGAATTGAAAATCTATATAACCAAGTTGATGTGCACCCACAGCTGCAGCACCAACCACAAGAGTTCCAAGCACAAGCTTCGAAACATTGCTTCCTGATTGAGAAGGTTCTTCTTGAGGACCTGGGACAGTGTTCGGCGTTGAACTCTTTTGAGATGCCTTCGTCG
The DNA here is from genome assembly GCA_004135705.1 of Alloteropsis semialata. NCBI lineage: Eukaryota > Viridiplantae > Streptophyta > Magnoliopsida > Poales > Poaceae > Alloteropsis > Alloteropsis semialata. Next base: position 61,351,644 of record CM014276.1, read on the forward strand.
AGTTGCTTCTGGATCTAAGAAATGTTGGACTCTGTGACAGCCAAATAGGTCATTTGTCACTTCCACTGAACATATACTAAAACTAAAACAGGATTTAGTTGGTACTCTACATGGGAAATCAAACAAGCAAACAAATATAAAAGAAATACTATTAAGATTAACCAAAAGACAACATGTTCACATGTGACACGCCTCCAGTCTATGTGGGATAGCATTCCATTGTGCTCCCTCTGTTCTTAAATGAACTAAGTAGCTTGTCCTAAACGTCATACATTTGAGAGCAGAGGCAGTACCACATAAGCACAAGTATCTCATTTAAAGCTCCATGCATGGCTTATTAAAATAAGAACTAACAGCATCACAACAATCAGACACACCAGAGAACAGCTGTGACATATCATAGAAAAAATATATTTGATTGATTAAGAAAATAAAGCATTTCAGTAATCTGTGCAGACCAAGTCCGATGACAATCTCAAGCAGCCATCATTTATAAGACACAACTTTGGTATCCAACAAGTAGACATTACTCCTAAGACAGGAGAACAAGGAGATAACACACATGTCAGAGCATTGTGCTAAAAATTATCCTTGCATTGTTAATTAGACTACAAATAGTAGACAAGGAATCCATAACACCCAATTTGGACTACCTAAACTAAAACAAAAATGTGATTGATATTACTTCAGTAACAAACAAGTAGACATAACAAAGCTTGACTCTGTACCATCGTCCTAAATCCCAGAACCTCCTAACTCAGGTGAACAAGGAGATCAGCACACCCGTCACAGCATTGTGTTCCAGATAACCCTTTCTTAGTTAATTCAATCTCAAGAGGCGGAATACTCTAGCATTACCAACCATACATTATTTCCAGTCTCAGCAGCATTTCCAAACTAATCAAGCCAGCAGAAATCTACTTAGCAAATTCAACACTTCCTGAGTAAGCTTCATCGAACAATCGACTATCTAACACGAGAGCCAACTCTGAGAACAAACAACCTGACAAAGTGACAACCAAGGGGGGGCACAACCGCGTACCTCGCCGGAGATCGGCCTGGGGATTCTAGCGAGAGACCGCAGCGAGCGCAGATCCCGCACGCACCTGCAACAGCGGATATAATCGAGCATTAGGCATCGAAACCCTAATTTGGGGATGGGGTGAGCACCAGGGTCACTTCCCGTACCGGCGCAGCATGGTGGGGGATGTCAATGGAGACCACCGCCCCCTTGTTCTTCTCGCCGCTGGGGTGAGGATGAGGAGGTGGAGGGTCCGCCGAGCGATGCGGCTCCGATCGCTCTGCACGGCCACCGCCCCGAGCCGCGCGGCGGCGGCGGCAACGGCAAGGAAGATGCGGCCGCGGAAGGGGAGGCGGAGGTGGACACGGCGCGTCGCCGGGCGGCTTCCCGAATGAACGCTTGGAGAGAGTTGGGGATTTGTTCAGGTTAAAACAGGGGAGGCGTAAAAATCGTCGCGAGACTTGATAGTTCTTTTTTTTTTCTTTTTTGAAATGGAAGAACTACATCGAAGCCCTCGCCGTAAATGAATTCGAAGGAAAAATAGAAATACGCGGAAATTCATAAGGAACAATTTTTCGGGTCATCTTTTTTTCGAAACACACTTGTTTTTTTAAGAAAAGCATAAAATTCAAACTATTGTAAGAGTAATTCACATGAAAAAAAAAACACGCTCTGGGCCCTGTGGTTTTGTTCCACAAATACTACGAGCTGCAGCTGCTCGAGGGGCATGAACAGATGTACTGCTAGAGATAGCAACAAAATTAGGAAGGGCATGTACAATCCTGACGGTACCGCGGGGTCTACATCTACTGTTGCATATTTGATTGGGCGGGAGTAAAAAAAATAAAATGCATCCTTATCGATGGATGCGACCAAATCGATCTAAATCTGTCAGAAAACTCATTTCAACTTACTACAGCGCAGCTCTACCGCTCTACGGACTGCGAAAGCCCCGAGCAAGCAACCAAGCACACCTTATATGAATCTTTAACCTTTCCTGTCACTCTCCTCGCATTTTCACTCTCCTCATTACATGTACAGTACAACAACATCACGAAATAACACAAACAGTATACTCTACAGGAGTCAGAACCTGCCTACCAGTCATCGCTAAATCGAAAAAACCTGTCACAGTTCAACAGGGCTAGGCTACCAAAAATGTCTTGAGATTGTGGTGGAAATATTTCGTTCCAGGAGGCGGTCACTGAGATTGGGGGTGGAAATATTGCATTCCAGGAGGCGGTTGCATTGGCCTGAAAGGCACCCCGCCAGGCTGCTGAAGGGTGAACTGCATCTGCGGCGCTAGGCTCATTGGCATCTGCTGCTGAAGCATGGGTGGTGCTGGCTGCGTCTGCGGCATGGCGGCCATTTGCGGCTGGGGTGCTGAAGGCGAGGGCCGTCCTAGGTTCATCATCTGTGGCGGCGGTGGAGGCGGAACCATGGTATTCATGTTGTACGGCATGCCCATGCCCATCATTACACCTCCTGGCTGCTGGACAAACTGCTGGGGAGAGGTCTGGTAGATATTGTACTGGGGTGCAGGGGCTTGGCTCTGCATAGGTGATTGCTGTACTAACATTGCCTGGGGCTGCTGTGCCGTTGTGGCAACCACTTGTGGCATTGGAACAAAAGCCGCAGCATTAGCGACGCTCGGGACCTGCAAGGGTTGGTCAGTTTTTTGCTTCTTATCTGAGCGTGTTTCAGATGAATTCTTCGCTTCTTCAGCAGCAAACTTGGAAAGTGCAGACTGCAGTATCTGCTGAGAGTTTGATGATGCTGCAATCTTGTCCGCAAGGATAGCAGCAGCTGTCTTCTGCTGCTCATTTACTTGCCCATTGGGAAGCACCTTTCCTGGCTCTACTGACGATACTGACTTGGGCAGCGGAATGGTTGGCTCATTCTTGAGTTTCCGCTTCATGTTGGAAGCTTCATGCACCATTGCTTCAGCGAGCTATCAATTGGAAAGTTAAGAACATAAGAATGGCAAATATTCATATCATACAGAACACTACAAGCCTGTAATGACATTTCCATGGTTTGGAGGAAAACAGTACCTGTAACTGCGTGCGGACTTTCTCCAATTCGGATTCCTGAATAACATAAACAAGTAAGATTTCGTAGCTCTGTGGCCAAAATACAAGTGATGGTGACAGGAAGATACAAATTCAAGAAAAAAAAAACTAAATGAATCATATCTATATAGTGATCATGTTGTTCTGACCTGTTCCTGCAATGCCTCCTTCAATTCAGAAACAACAGCTGCTCTATTTGCTTCAACTACTTTTAGCTTTTCAATGCATTTTTTCATGTTATCCTCCTCGTCCTTTAATTCTTCACAAAGAACCTCGCGACGAGGATCTTCAGCTGCATACAGAGAACATTTTAGGAATGTCTGCTAAGGCAGCAAAAACACAGGACTTGGCTCAGGTCAGCAACAATTGTTACCTTTGCTGCAGGCACTGTCAACATCCTTCTCCATCTTCCCAACATGACGCATAGAGTTCTTGCATTTTTCCAGGTCAGCGTCTTCATCTGCTTGTTCACTGAGAACAGTATGCAATGCTGATACAATTTTCTCTGCGGTTCCTCCAATGCCTAGTCTCTGATCAAAGACAGTGATAAAGTTTCAGAGAATTTCATAGCAAAGTATAATTATTAAAACAGAGCCTAGTAGGAGTAGAAATCTTACAAGTTTTACAGAACGCGAATCTCTTTTAACAATCTTTATGGACGAACTGTGAGAGCGTTTCTTTGTCATATCTAAAACAGGAAGAGGGGCAGCTCCAAGCATCACATCCTTGATGCCCCCAGCACGTGAACCAAAAACTCTCCTTTCTTGCCATATGTCGACCTAGGACACATATTGGTGCGTTACTAGTAAGTTATGTAGCTACACGACAATATTAACAGGGTATATGTGTATTTTCAAAATATATAAGCAACTGTAATTGGCCAGCACATATCATTCATACACGACACTCACCAGCCTAGATGCTACCTTCTTCCCACGATCACCACCATTCTCAGTTACATATTTAAGCGCCCCAGGGAGAACCTTCCAAAATTCTTCTACAAACTCTGTCCCATTGCGCTTGCTGTTCTGTAAGATGTCATTAGCAAGATAAAGGAAAGAGACCTTCTGCTCGTTGCTAGAGCTGTGGAACTGCTTGTCCCAAGTCTGGACAATTTGCTCTGCATTCTTTCTATGATAAATGCACCAATGCGACAACGCTAGTGGTCACAAAGAGCAAAAGTCAAGGCAACAACCAGATAACTCGAATGCATGTTATCACAAAGAAATCAATCATGTAAACCACCTAAATAGGTTAAATTAAAAATTTAAAGGCAGACAGTTTCAGTAGGCATTCAATAAAAACAACACAACAGACAATTTCCTGCAAGTCAAGAATTATCTGAAAACACTGTTACAGGACAACAATTTGCAATCTAGCAGTTATAGGTGCCTAAAATTTGCTATCTTGCACACTACATACCTATCCTTTTGCACAAAAGCTGACAGCACTTCGATGGAAGCAAGATTACACGGAAAAAAGAGATGTATTTACAGTCTAATCACACGAAAAAAGCAAAACTTTAAGTGTAGAAATTGCAACTTCACAGTAGACTTCCCAGAAGCAAGACACAAAGATTTCACCATAGAAAAGCAGACAAAGGATACTCTCAATGCATTGCTGCGTGTTGTTGAGTTTCGCAAGCTTGTCAGCGAGTATGTCGTCACTGAACGCACTGTTCATGGCCGTTGGTCAGGTAGTGTCTCCTTGCTGAACGCACTGTTCATGGCCGCCCGAACAGCACGCAAGTCACCCAGAGGCGGACCTAGCAAAGGAGATGGATTATTTTTCCAAACAAAATCGAAGCTAATAGGTAATATATTGTAACTGGGTCAGATCCGAATACAAATAGCTTATATAAGGTTTAGGGTGCTCCGTTTCGTACAGCAGGAAGGGAAGAAGAGGGATAAGCATACCTTTTGGTTGACCGTCGCCGGCAAACAGCCCGGTCGAGAGGGAATAGCGCCGCCGCTAGCTCAGTCGTTCGCCGCCAGGAAAGGAAGACCAAGAGAGGAGAGAGACAGGAGGAGGGGGCGGTAGAAGAAACAGAGATGAGTGGGAGAGGGGTGAACAGAGAACGCCCAGCAGGCACGCGCTGAGCAGTGTGGTTGGCCACGGCGGCCTGCGCCCGGCGGTGAATGGAGGCCGTGGGCGGGAGGGGAGGGGAGGGGAGGGGAGAGGAAGGAGCAGCGCGGCGGCTGCTGGGGAGCCGGGGAGGGGCTAGGGTCGGCGGAGTCGTGCGGTGGGACCTTGGGTGCGGGACTGTGCGAGCCGGTTAGGAAAAAGGATTTCTAAGTTTGAGTAATTTTTTTAAAAAAATAGAGAAAACTGCAGTTTACACTTTTTAAATAGCACGAAAGTCCGATTTTCGATCCAAACCTACTGATACGAAGGACCATCCAAATAGAGAACCAGTAGATATTTACATTTTTAGAAAAAAAATGTGCTACTTTCATAATTATTTGGTTTAAAATAAATTAGTTATGATTAGTTTAACCAAAATTTATTTTAGTTTTCTAAAAATTGGAAACCATCTTTGAAATAACTAAAAAAACCAAATATGTCCGATTTCCACAGCTGGAGGGCCTTTGGTGCCTGATTTTGTTGCTCGAGGTTGAAAATAGGCTACCATGCTAGTTGGAGGACATAAGTTGGACATTTTCTAAAAATATCAATGTTTATTATACCAAAAGAGTATATTATAAAATTATATTGTTGTGAATCTAGTTATGGTTATTTAATATCATAAATATTTGTATATGTATTTGGTCAAACTTAGAAAAGATTGATTTAAAAAAACTTAAAACACCGTGTTTTTATGATGGCCTCTCTAGCGATGTTGTCTACGTCGTTGGCTAAGTTGGACAGGGGAGAGAGAACAAAATATTACTTTTTTTTGACCGAAGTCAGCAGGGGAGGCCCCTACCTATTTTTATATATATATGAAAGAATAGTTATATACAGGTTTACAAGGCCCTAGGCCCAAATAAAGAAAGAGTGTTTAAAATTACAGACTTCTCAAAAAAGAAAGAATCTTCTCCTTAATTGCTGGCTTAACCCGCAAGGTGACCAGCTTCATCTCCTTCTCAAAAGAGGTTCTCCACGAGGCAAACGACACTGATCCTCTGTCAAAGATAATAGCATTACGATGACACCAAATTGCCCAACAGGCTATAATCACCACTTCTCTGAAAATGACATTCTGAAAAGAACGTTTAGCTTCCAGGAACATTTGCAGAGGCTCAAGATTTGTATTCCAGTTAACTCCAAAAAATATCCAGCAGGCCTGGCTGAAAGGGCACTCAAAGAATAAATGCCACCTGCTTTCTTCAATATTCTCCACACATTGAACACAAGAGTAAGACCCCAGAACCATATTTTTTTCTTTTCAACAGATTCCTAGTGTTGAGTCTGTCCCGTAGAAACAGCCAGCAGAAAAACTTGTGCTTGTTCTGAATTCTAGACTTCCAAAGCCATTTGAACAGGGGAGATGCCAGCATGCTCCCTCGAAGGGCCTTATAAGCTCGCTGTGAGGAGAAACTAGAAGTGCCCCAAACAGCGGCGGAACCAGGAATTTTGAAAAGGGGGGGCCGACCAACACCTCATACTACCATGCGAAAAAGTCTACCATATACGCGAAACTATTTTTTTTCAATGTTTATACATGCAGTTAGTGCTGTAACCTATGGAAATCATAAATTTGAAATAGGCTAGAAGTCCATTTAGGCATATTTTAATAGAGGAAATGCTTCGCATACGACTCATTTGTAACATACAAGCTATCTGCCAACGTATCACAGGTTCTTTATTCTTGTAAAATGATATCAAGTTGTCTTCCTTTTTAGGTTAACCATATTTTTCTTTAAAGATTGTAACATAGGCCTTGTTTAGATGGTTGAATTTGCGTGAATTTCTTGTAAAAAAAGTGCATTGGGAACCGTGTCACGAGAGAGAAGACATATTTTCCAATGCGTTACTTTTACTAAACAGGGCCATAGTTTAGCTTTCCACGTTACACTATGTAAGACAAAAGCAAAAGGACATCGATATTTGAGAATAAGGCCATTTTCAATGCAAGGTTTATTGTGTGGTTTTTGAAGAGTGCCATGTCATCTAAAGATATTTAAAATGATGAATGAAACAATCTCTCTCAATGCCAAAGTTTCACTTCGCAGTTTCATAGGCTAACATATTATTTAAATATTGCATCTAAGTGACAAATTAGAGGTGATGAAAAGTGTGGAGATGAAACGAATTGCTCTAAGTGGAGGTTTCATCTCATTTTCATAACCTTGGTAACTGTTTATACAAGGTTGTCATAAATTTCATGTCACATCACCTTATTGTCTGTGGCATGCCATTTAATAAGATTGAAACTCAAATGAAACTTGCATTAAGAATCGTTTGCTATATATGCCTAATGGCCTATAGATGTGCATCACATGTTTGCCAAGGGCTAAATAGTCCATTTTCATTGGTCCATAGCATGGGGTTCATTTTAGAGACTAGAAAAAAAGTAATTAGCTAGCACATGGCCTACGAATAACGATAGCTGGAAACTGAACAGTGAATTGCAAAGCAGCGCAGATGACATCTGTCTTGGATTTTGCAATTTATACATTGAAAATTTTTCACATTGATAGGGGGGCCACGGCCCCTGCCTGCCCCCCCTTGGTTCCGCCGTTGGCCCCAAATGTAAGTCCACTGATCATGTTCAGCATCCCCTCTAGAGGACTGAGATAGATCAAGTAACAACTGTTGCAAATCAGCAAGTTGATCAGCAGCTATTGCAGATAAAGGTAGCCAGAAGTTTTTTCAGATGCTGTAGAGAGGAACTTTTTTGTAGCAATGTCCTGATTTTTAGAAAAGGAGTATAGCTGTGGAAATCTCCATTGCAGTATCCCTAAATCCCACTGATCCTTCCAAAAGGATACAGTATCACGTGCTCTGATGGAACAGGTAGCTATCATGAGGAAATTTGGCATCAAGGACATGATATCTCTCCACTAGAAGCTTCCTACATTTTTCCTTGTGTGGGGGGGCTTGCCATTTTTATAGAGACATTTCTATGTCAAATGCACCCAAGGCAAATCTGCTTTATTGTAAAATTTATGAAGGAATTTTAGCAATAGAGCTGCATTATGTGTCCTCAAATTAATGATTCCCAATCCACCTTCTTCCTTAGACAGACATGCATTTTTCCAAGCCACTAGACAACCACCCCTCTTGTTGATATCCCCAGCATTCCATAAGCAGTGTTTCCTGTATTTATCAACTTGATCAAGAATCTCAAGAGGAATTTTCATTGCACACATGTAGAAAGTTGGCATGGATGAATAGACTGAATTGACAAGGATGAGCCTTCCTGAGTAAGATAGGAATTTAGAGATTCCCATTAGGTGCCTTTCCATTCGAGTGAGGATTGGAAGAAACTCCTGGACTGAAGGTCTGGTGGTACCAAGAGGGAGGCCAAGGTAAGTAAATGGCATTGAACCCACCAGATAGCCAATACTGTCAGCCAAATCCTGTGCTTTTGCAGCCTTTACATTGATGGGCACTAGGAAAGATGTCTCAAAATTCACCCTCAAACCAGTAGCATTGGCAAAGACTAGCAGCATATCCTTTAGAGTAGCCAATTGAGAACTGTCAGCAGGTAGAACAAGCAATGTGTCATCTGCATACTGGATTATTGGGAAGTCTCCTCCAAAATCTGCACCCAAAGGATGCTCTAGAACATGTTGATTAGCAGCCTCATTCACCACAGATTGAAGGAGGTCAGTAGCTAGAACAAAAAGAAGAGGGGAGAGAGGGTAAATGGTTTCCCTGGAACACCATTTAGCAAGGCAGAGGATGTGCCTGAGCAAAGTATACTTTTGATCCAAGAAATCCACTTTACTGGAAAGCCCTTATGCTGTAACACTTGCAGAATAACCTCATGCTCAATTTTGTCAAAGGCCTTTTCAAAGTCCAATTTGAGGATGACAATTTCTCTCTTTGACTTATGGCAGATATGGAGGAATTGGAATGCCCAAGCAAGGCAGTCTTGATTGTTCTGCCCTTAATAAAACAATATTGATTCTGATGTACCACCTGAAGAATCACTTTCTGCAGCCTATTGGCCAGTAATTTAGTGAGGAATTTCAAGGAGTAGTTGAGCAAGGAATTTGGTCTATAGTCATTGGTAGTCTGAGCATTTTCCTTCTTGGGTATTAGTGCAATCAGAGATCCACTGATGCTGGTGATGTCTAGTGTACCCTTTTCAAAATCCCTGATAAGCCTTATGAAATCATCCTTAATAATAGCCCAACATTTTTTAAGAAACATTCCATTGAACCCATCAGGTCTTGGAGCATGGTCAGGGGTCATGTTTATTAGAACTTCGCCAATTTCCTCCACTGAAAATGGATCATCTATCTCAGGAAGCAGAACTTGTTGCAACAAAGTAGACAAGTCATAGTGAATACTGGTGAATTCAGACTTTCCAAGCCTTTCCTTGTAAGAAACCCAAAGTGCTCCTGCCTTCTGATCATGTTCAGTTAAAGAGGTACCATCTGGTAGTACTAGTTCAGAGATAAAGTTTCTCCTGAAGGAATAGGTGGCCATTGCCTGAAACAAGCTTGTATTTTCATCTCCAAAAATTACCCATCTTGCAGTATTTCTCTGCTTCCAATAAATTCTTTTTGCCTCTAGGATCTTCCTGAGATGTTCTTTAACCAACCACCTGAATTTTCTTTCTGCATAGTTGAGTGGTCTTTGTTCTTCCAGGCCATCCAACATTGAAAGAACAAAACCACAGTTGTGTATTAACTTCCCTAATTTAGACAATTCTTTGCTCCATTTCTTCAAACCAGCTCTAACTTGCTTGAATTTAGCAGACAAAGTCTTAGCAGCATTAGCAAAAAAAGGAGTAGTGGTCCAGTGTAGACTAACCACTGAAAGAAAATCTTCATGCAGCAACCAGTGATTCTTGAACCTGAATAAGTTTGATCTGGGGATGGTGGTGCCAATTTTAATAACAAAAGGCACATGATCTGAAACTAGCCTGCTGAGAACCTGAACCGAAGTTGCTGAAAAGGAGTGAGTCCAGTTTGAAGATGTGAAGACCCAATCGATTTTCTCCAACAAAGGATCCCCTTGCATGTTACTCCAGGAAAATTGTCCACCCTGAAAAGCAATATCCACAAGGTCTAGGTGTTGTATCAAGTCATTAAAGAGGAGCATGTCAGCAGCATTGCCAACAAAATATTACTTTAGCTGAGGGCAGATAGCAGAGGCCACAAGCCCATCATTCACTCTCATAGCTTCTTCATTCCCGTGAAATCGGTTGTCGATTTGTTCATCGCTAGTACACGTTCTCTTTCTTCTCCCTCCCTCCTCCACGTTAGAATAGTGTCCAGTCAGCTAGCGACGTAGCCCCTTGTTGAGGACACCCTGAAGGGAGTAGTAGTTATTTGGGTTATGCCCAATATCTATGAAATAACTAAAAAACCAAATATGTCCGATTTCCACAGTTGGAGGGCCTTTGGCGCCTGATTTTGTTGCTCGAGGTTGAAAATAGGCTACCATGCTAGTTGGAGGACGTAAGTTGGACATTTTCTAAAAATATCAATATTTATTACACCAAAAGAGTATATTATAAAATTACATTGTTGTGAATCTAGTGATGGTTATTTAATATCATAAATATATGTATATATATTTGTCAAACATAGAAAAGATTGACTTAAAAAAACTTAAAACACCGTGTTTTTACGATGGCCTCTCTAGCGATGTTGTCTACGTCGTTGGCTGAGTTGGACAGGGGAGAGAGAACAAAATATTACTTTAGCTGAGGCTAGATAGCAGAGGCCACGAGCCCATCGTTCACTCTCACAGCTCCTTCATTCCCGTGAAATCGGTTGTCGATTTGTTCGTCGCTAGTGCACGTTCTCTCTCTTCTCCCTCCCTCCTCCACGTTAGAATAGTGTCCAGTCAACTAGCGACGTAACCCCTTGTTGAGGACGTCCTGAAGGGAGTAGTAGTTATTTGGGTTATGCTCAATAGACGCGTTTCAAATCCTCCTTCTGCTCATTCTCTGTCTCCTCACCCCCCTCCACCTAGGTCGACGGCTGCCTGCCCATTACCCATTGTCGTTCTTTCGCCACCATCCTTCCTAACCCAACGACCATCCTTGCTCCGTTGTCGACCGCCGTCCACCGATAATCCTGTGCTGTTTAGCCGGCGGCACCTCTATGTCGCCTCGCTTTCGCTGTCGGCCAAACCACCACCATTGTTGGGCCGTCGCCGACCTTCTCTAAGGCCACGACCATTGGATGCCCGCTTCCCAAAACTCAAAACCCTAAGACTATTCCTAATGGGAGTTTCATTTTCATTAAATAGGGTGACATGTCACTACTTTTGATGATTTGGCAACAAATAAACGAGAAGAGAGATGAAAGATATTTCATGTAGATGAAATTATGTATGAACTGTTTTCAACACACCTTGTGTCTTGCATGTGTTGCCTATGAAACAACAAAAATGAAATAGTGCATTATATAAGGTGTTCCATTCATTGATTAAATGCTTATATGCTTATGTGGCAATCTTACCCCTCCAATCGCAAATTCTCCTCGATGCGAGCTCGCGGCGCTTGGAACCAAGACTGAGAGAAAGGAGCAAGAGCATCATGGCTTCTTAATTTTAATGGTAAATTTTATTGTTGACGATCAAAATTGGCAAGACAGGAGTTTGCTTGCAATCTGGGCAAACCGGTGACAACAGTTTTAGAAACCGGTAGAACCAGAATTTGTAATGTTGTCAAATTCGTATTTTTATTGCACCATTGCGTAGCTTGCATCGAGACGATCGAAATGCATCTATAGAAAGTCCGATTTGGAGTTCGAACGAGAGAGTTATGGCTCCAGCAAAATCTTCACCTGGACAAAACCGGTTTTCACTGGTTTTGTAAATAGGTAAAACCGGTTTTGGTTACTATATCTGATCTGGCAACACAAACCAGTAGAACTGGTTTTCCAAAGCAGTGGAACTGGTTTTTGGCAGAGTCCTAGTAGATTTGGAGATCCATGTGGAATATGACTTGTAAAAGGATTTTCTTGCGGGGCAAGACCTCCCCACCCTATAAATGTAAAGGGTCACGACCGATTGAGGGTTTATCCAATCGATCAAATACAAGTATCTTTACTTTATATCCCTTTCAAACCCTAACTTTTTCAACCCCTCTGCTGTTTGTACTTCGTCTCTACGTCGTTTGACGGCGTTCTGAGTGGCCTGCCAATCTCAGAACAACCCTAGGCGCGCTAGCACTGACGGGGTCCCTTCTAGGCCGGCGTTCATTGGTCGACGCAGCAAACCCTAGGAAACGGGTTTTGTTGGTTTCCCAAACCGGTTTTACCGGTTTTGGCTGGGTGTGCTGCAGGTGATCGATCCGTTGCGGATCCACGCAAGCTAGCGCGACTTTCAGTGTGTTGGCCAGAAAAAGCGTCAACACATTTTTGGCGACTCCGCTGGGGAAATTGGGGATCTTGGTTGCATTAAGTGGTCTACCTAACCCTAGCCAAATGGGATCTAATACAGATGACTTCATGATGCCTTCCATTGAAGAACTTAGCAAGGAGGAATGTCAGAATTTTGAAGCAGCCCAGGAAAACATCAAGAAACAACTTATGATGGGGCTGAAGAAGGATCGCCAGGGCAGATTTTCAAGAGCACAAGAATTTGTGATGCCCGCCTTCAAGATTGATAATCGGGAGATTGAGGTAGTACCCACTTTAAGCAATTCATCGTCTACTCCGGTTGATCAACTTGCAGTTACCTTTGATTCTATAGATAGAAAAGAATGAATCTTTTATCTAGATTATCAAAAAGGTTGGATCAATTAGAAAAAGAGGATTGTGTTAGTAGTTCTATTTCTTATGATATTTCTCATATTGAGCAACATGAGAAGATTCAGATTAGTTAATCGGCTATACTAGAGGAATCTCATGAAAATTCATAGTATGGCATGCCGATAAACTTTTCTCCAGAGCAAACGGTGCCAATACCATCGCAACTGCCGAATACGGCAAAAGCGGTATTACCGGTTTCTAAAACTGGTACCACCGGTTTCTTAGTGACATCTCCTGGACAGTCTGAAACAATGCATTGTGTCCTATTAAATTATATGCCTCATGTTACTCAGTCGGTGCCACATGTTGCTACAATGCATCAAGAATTAAAATTGACAGATTTAACATCGGTTAGACAACAAGAGAATGAATCTGTTTGTGAATATATTAAGAGATTCAAAGAAATAAGAAACCGATGTTATGATGTGTCAATTCCTGATAAAGATCTTGCTGATATTGTCGTTGATGGTTTGAGATCTATTGTTAAATAGAAACTTGAAGGCTTTGAATTTCGTTCGGTTAACCAAGTCCTAGTACAGGCATTAGGCGTAGAATTACAAATTAATAAAGATGCTTATAGAACTTATTAGTCTAGTTTACATGTGAAAAATAATAGTTTAGATGATGAGAGAAAATGTGATTATGTTGCTGAATTAATTTGGCCTTCAGAAGATAAAGTATATACATATCCATCTCTTAAGCTGATTCCTAAGGATCGGCAAGAACAAATGCGATTTAGTTTTAATGTTTCTAAATATGATTATATATTTGATGAATTGTTAAGACATGGAAACATCAAGATGTCTCACACAATACCTCCACTTAAAGAATTGAAAGGGCGTGCATATTGTAAATTTCATAATTCTTTTTTACATGCTACTGTTGATTGCAATATTTTTCGTCGGCAGGTGCAATCGGCCATAAATCAAGGACGATTGAATAATCATGATATGCCAGTGGATAAAGTTTCTCTCTCTGTCAACGCCGTTGATGTACAGCAATCCAAGGTATTGGTTCGGCCACATCAAGCTGAAGCAACCAAGGGGAAAAATGTCATCATCGGTGAGGAGAAGACTAAAAATTTAAAAGACAAACAAATGATCAGAGAGGTGGTGTCTGAGAAGACTCCTGATGGTAGAGAAACTTTCAAAGTCACTACAAGAGTTTTGGAACTCGAGGGGGGAAGGGGGGCAAGGATCTTCGCAAAAACCGTTTGAGCTTGCTGCACAGGCCAAACCGATAAAACCGGTTTCTGAAACTAACAAAACCGGTTTTGGGCAGCACCATTACAAAGTGCTTAAAACTGGGTGTCCCAAGATTGGAACTTCGAAACTGAACTTGGCAAAGCATCAGAAAATATATACAAAGAAGAAATTAACCCATGATGATCTATTGTCCGAGTATGTGAATCAAAAGGCCGTTACTAGTGATCGGCCGGTAAAAAAGAGAACATGGTCACATATGCGTCAAGGGAGACATACTTCATCTCAGAAGGGAGCTACCAGGCAACAGGGTGATTTTGTCACGTTGCATCCTCTTCAGAACTCACATCAACGACATGTCATGGGTTCCTCCGACTTCTTCTAATTTTTCGTATCTGGCATGAGATTTTAACAAGATGTGGTGGCCATACTATCCAATGTTGTATTTGCCTTTCTATACAGGATGGGATGCATCTAAGAAGCCAGTTCATGACCGGATATCATATTACCGTTTGGCACCTCATCAATCAGGTTGGAACCAGCAGAACCAATCCGGTGAAACCGGATTGCCAAACCGGTCATACCGGTTTTCCCAGGGAAAACATGCAACTCCTCCGAAACAGATTTACCGTGTCAAGAAGAAGGAAGTAGAGGTGCAAAAAATGGATGATAGCCTAGAAAAGACTATTGATAATGATGTCACACAGGTTGGAGGCATTAATGTGATTTCAAAGGACGACGGTAAAAGACCAATTGTAATTGACAATAAGGTTAAGACGTCAGTCCAGGAAAAAAATGTTGTTGATCATGGTGAGAAAAATAAAACTAATAATGATACTTCTAAGTATTTCTTGCCAAGATGGTGTCCTCCAGGTTTAACTCGTATACAAAAGAGGAAATTGCAGCGACTTCAATTTTAGGAGAAAACGAGAAGAAACTGGAGAAACAAAATAATGAGAACTTGAGCAAGGATATACCAATGGTTCTTCAGAAGGAGTGGAAGATCAAGCTTGGTGTTTGCTCAACAGCAAAACCGGTTGGACCGGATTCAGAACCGGTGAAACCGGTTTCCACGACAACAGAGGCGGATTTGGTTAACACAGTGCAGGTTCCTCCAATTTTCAATGTTTTGCTCCTGATTTAATTCATTACGATGAGAAGTTGTCATCGGATTCCAAGAATAAGGATGATGAACAATTTTTGAATTATGAGTCATCCTCGGAGCATATGAATATTAATCTTGATGTGGTGCGCTTGCCTTCGGAGGAGGGTGAAAGTGCATCTAGGCCCCCATGTGGGTTTTGGTGAATTGTATGACAAAACGATTAAAGGACTAACTTGTTTGCTTAGAACTATGAGCAGGTTTTTATTTGTACATTCATGTTGTGATATTGAATTATATATGAAATGAATGTTCTTTGGCTCATAATGAGAAAGGCAAGCAAGTGTGTGATCTCTTTGTGCATAAATAATGAATGACAAGCATGAGTGTTGATATATTTTGGACAAGTCAACAAAGATATATCTATGTGGTTCCAATCTATGAGAAAGCTTGTTGATATATGAAGGGATCATTCAAAGTGGAAATTGCAAGGCTTCATGCATTTGCACCAAAGGGACATATGCTTATGTGATATACGTTGGTCTCATTGTTGGAAACTTGCAATGGTTTGAATGTACTTTGTCAATCAAGAACAAGCATTTGAAGAGTTCTTTCAAATGGGATTTCAAAATGATGAAGCAAAGCTAAACTCAATGTGGCAAGGGTAAGTGGTGAAGAAATCAACCGAGATGACTAGAGCGAGGGACTAAGCAAGCTTTGGCTAAGCGACGGCTTTCCATGTGTGCAAATTGCTAAGGTGAAGTATCTAGGTCCGTGGGGTTTCGAAGAACCATATCCAAGCTTTATTGAGAGAAGCAATGCAAAGCATCAATTAGTTGTGATTGATAAAATAGAGTGACTTAAGGATTCAAATACACTTTGTCAATGGATGATGAAAAATCCTAAGTCACTAGCTCAAGTATGGAATTGCACAAGAAAGTTAGCAATGTTGAAAGCCCTCAAGTTGACAACTATCAAAGTATGGCATTGATCAAGACTTGGAAACTCAAGAGGATGTCTTCGTGTTTATATTTATCCTTGAGTATAGGTACGCCGTACTATCAAGAGGGATGCAATATTTGGTTATTGACAAATATTAAAAGTGCTCAATAGTTGACCCATGTGAGAATAGCCTTGAGAGAGACACAGAGTGTGCTAACAAATCCCAGATCATCTAACATTGTGTGGTTTTATCCTTGGATGAAACCTTGAGCTAATTTGAGGGGTTTTGGGACACACTCAGCCTGACCGGTCTGACCGGTCAAGGGACCGGTCTGACCGGTGTAAGCTCTAACGGCTAGTTTTTCAAATCAGCTCTGCCTCACCGGTCTGACCGGTCAGGGTGACCGGTCTGACCGGTCACGACAGATTCCCCAACGACTAGTTTTTGTGTGCAGGGGTATTTATACCCCTCAGCCCCCCTCTTGGTGGGCTGCTGCTTCCACACGACTTTGACACATTCCAGAAGCCAGGAAAGCCCTCCCAACCTCTCTTTGTGAGATTTGTGTGATATTTGTGATATCTTTGAGTTGGGTTGAATGAGCAAGATTGAGTGAGCATTAGAGAGCAAAACAAGAGCAACCATAGCTTGAGCACTTCGATTCGCTGTCAAGAAAGCAATTTGAAGCATTTGTTACTCTTGGAGGTTCTTCCTTCTAGACGGCAAGGTGTCGCCCGGTGAGCTACCAAAGTGTGTGGTGAGCCTCGGGATTGTTTGTGCAGGTTGTGCTTCACCTCCGAAAGGGAAGAAGCAAAATAGTGGAAGGAGGAGATAGCTTGACCTAAGTGGTGGTCGCATAAGTTTCCTCAACGGAGAGTAGGATTCACCGTACCTTGGTGGTTGCTTGGTGCGAGCGGTGAATCCGAACTTCGGGAAAACAACTCCTTGTGTCTCCGTTGTGGTTTGCCTCACTTGTTGATTTCTAGCATATTTTTGTGCTTCCGCTTCGATGTACTTGGGTGTGCTTATACTGTGTGCAGAGATAGTTTTGCCTTGCTGAATTTCATCTATAGAAGCTGATCACCAAGTTTGGTTCGTGCTAGAAGTCAAGAAGAAGCTCGAGCTGCTGTGTGGGGTTTGCTCTGCAAGGCACCGGTCTGACCGGTGTGGAGCACCGGTCTGACCGGTCACCCACTGGCAGCTAGAGCAAAAAGGGGAAAAGTTTGATTTTGTGGTATATCGCCTATTCACCCCCCCTCTAGGCGACATCAAGGTCCTTTCAATTGATATCAAAGCAAGGACTCACATCCAAGCTTAACCGCCGTGAGAAAAGATGTCGACTACTTGTGAGGTACAATTTGAGCCACTTGAGCTCGATGGCTCAAACTATGTTTCTTGGTTTGGTAATGTTCATAATGCTCTTAAAAATTTAGATCCTTTAGTTGAACATATTTTAGTTGCTAGCATTCTACCTCCTAAATTTGATTATGACAACTTTAATTTGTTAAATCTCACTCAAAAGGAGCTAGCTTGCACGCAACTTAATGCTTGTGTTATTAACTTCTTGCGGAGTTCTGTTTGTGAAGAGTTATGGGATATCATCTCTAGCAAGAAAGAAATCCGAAGAGATGCTCATCACATTTGGACTCTCATCACGGATACATTTGAAGATTTAGAAAGTGATGATGAAGAGCAAGAAGTCATGGAATCACCTGAGAAGTGCTCAACTGCATCAGCAATATTCATTGAGCCTCAGGTGGTTTTTGCCAAGGAGCTAGAAGAGCAAAAGGAAGAAATTGCAGCCTGCCTGGAGGCACCGGTCCGACCGGTGCTGGGGCACGGTCTGACCGGTTCTCCCCAGGGAGCTGTTTTCGAGTGTGCTCAAGACACCCAAGCCGCAAGCATCACCTCATCAACTTCTGGTTCTTCATTATCCAATGATGAGGGACCTAAGTGTCTGATGGCTTGCAGAAAGAAGAAGAAGACCAAGAGAGATGAATTCCATAGAGTTGGAACCATCAAGGCTCTAACTCAAGAACTTGAAAAGCTCAAGTTGTCACATGCCTCCTTGGTCAGTAAGTATGAATTCTTGTCTAAGGATTATGCTTGTGCTACTAATTTATCTACTTGTGTAGCATTCTTAGAACAAGATAAACTAATGCTCATTGCTCAACTTGAGAAGCTCACTAGTGAGCATATGGCTTTGCAAGCAACTCACAAAGAATTTGAGTGTTCTCATGAGAAGCTTGTGGAATCATATGCTATGCTAGACATTGCTCATGAGGTTGTATTATCATCGGTAAAATATCTTGAACCTCATACACACACTTGCACATGCTCTCACATCAATTCTACTTTATTATGTGAAAAACTGTGTTGCTCCCAAGCAACCAAATCTTGTGATGAGCATGTTTTTGTAGAGTCTTGTGATGATCTCCTTGCTGAAGAATTGGAAGACATGAAGCAAGAGAGAGAAGAGATCAAGAATGACTTGGTCAAGCTTAAGGGAAAGGGCCAAGTGCAACCTTCTCAAGATAACCATGAAAACATGGTGAATAAGCTTGAGAAGGGATCAATGGTCACTGGCTCAATCCCTCAACATGACAAGCAAGTCAACAAGAACAAGACTCAAGAAAAGAAGAAAAGAGAGCTTGATCATATACAATGCTTAAATTGCTCATCAATGGGGCATTATGCATCTACGTGCCCCATCAAGCATAAAAGCAAGACAAAGAAGCATGGAGTATCCAAGAAAAGGAGTCTTGCAAAGAAAAGGTTTTGCTATGGATGCAAGGAGAAGGGGCACACGATAGCCATGTGTCCCGGTGCTACTAATGTAGGTGGCTCTGACCCTGACCGGTCAGACCGGCCACATGGACCGGTCAGACCGGTGGCGGACAGGGCAGCCACCTTTCACCACAGTGACAAGATTGAAGTCACTTCTTCATCCATGGAACCCAAAAGCAAGCAAAGGCAAGAAAAGCAAAGAAATATAAAGTCAAGCAAGGACAAGAGCCGTGTTTGCTATACTTGCCGGCAAAAGGGTCACATGAGCAAGGATTGTCCAAATTGTAACATTCTTGAATCTAACCTTGTCCATTATGATTTTAGTAAGCTTGGGAAAGACAAAACTGACACTTGTGCTACAAGAGTGATTAGTTCACCTCAAACTAGCATAAGAGCCATTTGGGTTGAAATCTCAAAACCAATGTCATCTCGGTAACTAGTGCTTAATGTCATGTCTTAGTCACTCTCAAAACCAATGTCATCTCGGTAACTAGTGCTTAATGTCATGTCTTAGTCACTCTCAGTTTTATGTGAACACTCATGGGTCACAAGTGTGAGTTTGTGAAGCATGAGAAAGTGACTTTGACATTTTTATTTGATTTATTCCCTATATGCCATGTGATGCTTTTAATGACTCTCTAGTAGAGTATACTATTTTGAAGTGCAGGAAATTACATAAAAAGTAAAGAAGAAATTTCTTGGAGCAAGTAAAAGAAATGAATTCCAATTGAGTGTGCGGTGACTGGAGTTGACCGGTCTGACCGGTCACCTTGACCGGTCTGACCGGTCCTGGCCCAGTTAGCAAACATCAAGTTCCGGCAGCCTCGGTTTCATGCTAGAACTTTCGACCCAAAATTCCGGCAGCCTCTGTCCCGTATCAGAAGTTCCGTCAAATCATACCAGAAGTTCCGGCCGAGGTTTGATTGTCAAGCTTCATCTAATTTGGAATGTTGCAAGAAATTCTTTTAGCACTTTCATGGCATACAATTTATGCACTATCTTTGTGGTAGTAAGTATTCTTGGCACCTTGTCAATAAATGCAATTTATTTATGTGCCGGGACCAAATTGTGAGATAAACTCCTCAACTTCATTAAATTGATCAAGTGCATGTGACATGATATTCAAATACATGATGCACCTATTAAGGGGGAGATTATGCTACAATTTGTGTCCTAGAGACTAACATTCTCTTCTAGTGATCTTGTAGTCTCATGCGTGAGAGTTTGTCTCTCTTTGAAGCAAGCTATGTCTTTTGTTCAAAATTGGTAAAAGTGTATCTATCTTCTCTTTGGACAATGAATTATCTTATTAAATAGCTGCTTCCCATAATATAGATTAAATTCTCTTGCTTGGTTTTGTGACAAGATTGATGCATGTGAGCTTGCCTTTCACCCATATACACATGTACGATCAAGAAAAGGAATTTAACCTATATTGTGAGATTTCATCTTTTAGTGATCCATTGTGCCTTTCCAATCCAAAGATCACTAAATGATGAAACTAGATCTTGTGCTTCTTAATGCATTTCTTCTCTATGATGTATATAAGGGAAAATCATAAATGAGAAGAAGCATTTGGATTATATTGATAACGCACAAGACTTGAGAAGTGAATCTTCACCAATGTGAAGAAAAGGATTAGCTAGAGGCCAAGGTATGTTCCTTTAACCTATGTTTTCACATTGAGCATCTAGGCCTCATATCCTTGCTAGTGTGAGTTTTTGCATGTAATTGTTTTAAGTCAATTTTGAGCTTCAAATCTAGATATTTAGTTGATGTCTTCATTGAGAACTGACTTGGTGTCATCTCTTGCAAGATATGAGCTAAATATGCTAAGATGACTATTGACTTGAGATGGATGTATGTTTTTTGTGGCATAAGGTAGTTTTTGCGAAAATTCAACTAGCATGTGTAGGAAGTGTGCTTTCTTTGAAAATTTTGGTTCTTGGTCTTTGTGGCCCGATTGACTCATTTGTGACTATTGTTCACTTTGTTTGTTTGATGCCTAGTCACAAATGGGAAGATTTTCTCAAGTCCATAAAATCTTTATCTATCTATCTATCTTTCTTGGAAGAATCAAGAAATGAGAAATAATTTGGATTATCATATATTCTTCTGAGATATGTCAACTTTGGATAAATATTCTCTGCAAATCTCATATCCAATCTTGTGAGGGCTAAAGGATCAAAATCTATCTCAAACCTGCCATCTCACATTTTCTGGGAGGGAACCGGTCTGACCGGTGCCGGTCACCGGTCTGACCGGTGTACCCCGGGAGTTACCCTTTTTACCCCCTCCCGTGACTCAACAGTACATCCTTATCCACTTTCACCCTCTACTCTCCTCCACATCCTGTCCTCTCTCCAGACCGAGCGCCCAAGCCTCCCGCTCATCCTCCATTGGCGATTTGAGGATTCAACCAAGGAAAAGCTCGCCCCTCTCAAGGATTCAAGTTTCCTTGGGCGGTTCAACCGGTGCCCTAACCGGCCCCTTGGATTCATCTCGAGTTCCTCTCTCCAAAGGTATTCAAATCTTGTTTTTGCCCGATCTATCAACTCCATGAGTAGATTTGAAATTCCTTGGGTAGAACATCTCCTAGCAACCCTTAGAGACTATTCCTAGAAGATCTTTCAATTTGGTTGGGTGCATTGTGAGGATTGGATTTTGGGGATGGACTGCCAGGCACCGGTCTGACCGGTGCCTCCGACCGGTCTGACCGGTCAGGGCAGTTCACCTCCAAAATCTGATTTTCTTCAATATATTCAACTTCTATCTGCTTTAGGATGTCTCATCAATTTCCATGATAATATCTGGACAATCTAGCTGCTCAGTTTACTGGATGGAGCTATTGGCTCAGTTCTGGGGGTGATCGGTCTGACCGGTCACCTTGACCGGTCAAGCCCAGAGCTGCTCCAATTTTTCCAATCCTTGTTCTTTCTATTGCCAAATCTATCAAATCTTATGTCCTGGTGTCTTATGGATACTTTTTCATAATCTCTGTAACCCAGGATCAGCAGCTATGACTAAGGGTCATGATGCCGAGAGAAGGAAAAAGAGAAGACAAGATGATTCTAGTTCTCAAGGTGCTAGCTCTGTGCAAGATTATGCAGGCCGATTGAGACCTAGAGGACAGAAAAGATCTTCAGTTGAGATGCATATTGATGAGGAAGAAGAGGAGCAAGTGGAAACTAGTAGTGATGATATTGAGCAAAGTCCTTATAGAGTGGAGCCTCGCCATGGCAAAGGCCCGGCGATTGATGATGGCAGCAGTGGCAGTGAAGAGGGTGATGATGATGGTAATGATGGTGGTGATGGTGATGGTGATGATGATGGTGATAATGGTGGTGATGGTGATGGTGGTGGTGATAGTGATGGTGATGATGATGACGGTGATGGTGAAGGTGATGATGACCTTCCTGTCATTGTGAGGCCTAACTATCTCTATGGTACAAGAATGACAAATTATCATGGGGAAGGGATGACAAAGGCTGTGTTGAAAATGAGAGATGCAGATCCTTACAGTGGGCCTAGGACAGCTAGTGATAATAGATTTTGGACTATGTTTCAGCAGGATTTCTACACCTCAGTTATTCTAAAGAAGTCCAAAATCACACATGAGGCTCAGTATGTGGATTGGAAACACATGACAGATCAGCATAATCAAATTTTTGATGAGATCATTGAGACCAGTGCAAGACAAAGGATAATGCACATCATGGGTTTCAAGCAA
The DNA here is from genome assembly GCA_004135705.1 of Alloteropsis semialata. NCBI lineage: Eukaryota > Viridiplantae > Streptophyta > Magnoliopsida > Poales > Poaceae > Alloteropsis > Alloteropsis semialata. The sequence goes on from CM014276.1 coordinate 61,374,385, forward strand.
AGCTGGAACAAAGAGATTATTGCTCAGTTCTATGCTACATTATACTTTGGCTTTAGGAATGGTGTTAAAGCCATGTTTTGGATGACAAATGGAGCTAGATATCACATCACCTTTCAGGCCTTCAGCAATATGTTCAAACTTGGTAATGAAGAAGGCCTTCAAATGTTGCATGATGAGGATGAACTTGAACTATCTATGATGAAGATCATGTATCCTCGCAATATGGAAAATGAATGGGGGAAAGTGAAGCATTTGTACACTTTCTATGGAGTTCTCAATAGGCTCTTTAGAAAGACAATAACCCCTAGAGATGGTAATACATCTGAGATCACTTCTTTCCAAAAGAATTTGATGTTTGCTATGAGACCTGAGGCACCTGAATTCAGTGTTGGGGATTTTATTTGGCAAGAGATCAAGCATGTGTCTGAAAATCCAAAGAAGATCTGCAGCTATTGTCCCTATATCATGTACATGATTAGAAAGGTGACCAAAATTGATTTTCCTAGTGATGTGAAGCACAAACCTTTGAGGCCTAATGCCAAGAAACATCCTAGGATTCCTTCTCCTGAGCCAGAGATTCAGCATGAAGCAGTTGGAGGAGAATTTGAGCAGCAGGAGCAGCCACAGCCACCTCAGCCTGGTGCTCAGGCCGGCACCGGTCTGACCGGTGACCGGTACCTGTCTGACCGGTTCAGGCCTGAGCCGGTGACTTTTTCCCGCCGGCCAAGGGAGCGTCCCACCTCTCCCATCAAGAAGCTCTTCAATCTGTTTGTGGGCATGTGCAAAAGTCAAAGGGATGTTGAGGTAGAGCAGCAGCGTCAGCGGAGAGACAACAAGAAGATCAATGATTCCATCAAGTTGATGCACAATGCAATGAACCTTCAGCCTCCACGTTCTCCTCCCTCTCCACCACCTCCAGAGATAGAGATTCCATCTGTTGAGGATAGGCTCTGTGGATATTCATCAGCAGGATACTTTGATCAGTATGGGAGCATGTTCTTTTCAAAGACTAGTTCTTCATCAGGTGCTCCACATGTTCAGCCACAGCAGCCGCCAGCACCTCCACAGTATGCACATGTTCCTCCACTGTACCAGACTTTGTCAGCTAGTATGCCGAATGCGTTCACGTCGGGCTTTGTGCCAGGGATGATGGGAGGTACATATTCAGCAGGATCATCTTCAGTGGGTCCGTCTTTTCACAGTGAGGGCATGGTGGCGGGTTCTTCTCTTCCACCTTTCTGCGGTGGCATTTTTGGCACATCCAGTGATGCACCGGAGACCTCTGACATAGCAGCGAGGCTCTCGACCTCCATCTTTGGATATACACCTACTGTGCCTCCCGACACTTCAGCTTCCTATGGTACTACTGATCCCACTCTTGCTCCTCCCTCTGAGATCACCGTATCAGATTCTATATATCTTATGCCTCCTCTCTCGCATTTGCATGAAGGACTTCATCTTTGGTCAGGGGCTTCACCTAGTGATGGAGGAAATGGAGGAAACGGTGGCAATGGACAGGAGTGACTGCAGCTACAACTTCTCCAGGCCCTTTTATGGATGCTTGATGACAAAGGGGGAGAAGTGTTGGATTAAAGCTTCAGTTTTCAGTTCAGGGCAGTGGCAGCAGCCTTGACCGGTCTGACCGGCCAGGGTGACCGGTCTGACCGGTTAAGTATGTGGAAGTTTGAAACTTTGTAATAAATCTCGAATTCTATTTCTTTGTGGACTTGAGAACTTGTAATATGTGCTATTGTGTGTGTAAGACCTTTATTTATGCACTCTAAGTAACTTTGTGTTAGTATGTGATGCATGGATTGATTGGTGGTTATTTTTATCCCTTGTATGTGTGCTGACTGGGGCTGACCGGTCTGACCGGTCACCTTGACCGGTCTGACCGGTCAGGCACCTGACAGCACACATACATTTCTTTGTGTGCCTTTCTTGTCATATGCATCACGGGTTTTTTGTACACACACTTGTTGCACCCCACGGTTTCTGAGATATAGGGGAGCTCTCATATTTTTATTGTGAAATGTGTGCTCTTGGCATGTGAGGCCAATTTTGAAATTTCATTCAAAGCACACATTAAGGGGGAGCTCACAATATATCTAAGAAACCAAAAGAGCTTAATTGTCATATTTATAAGATTTAATCGAGTTGTCATCAATCACCAAAAAGGGGGAGATTGAAAGTGCATCTAGGCCCCCATGTGGGTTTTGGTGAATTGTATGACAAAACGATTAAAGGACTAACTTGTTTGCTTAAGACTATGAGCAGGTTTTTATTTGTACATTCATATTGTGATATTGAATTATATATGAAATGAATGTTCTTTGGCTCATAATGAGAAAGGCAAGCAAGTGTGTGATCTCTTTGTGCATAAATAATGAATGACAAGCATGAGTGTTGATATATTTTGGACAAGTCAACAAAGGTATATCTATGTGGTTCCAATCTATGAGAAAGCTTGTTGATATATGAAGGGATCATTCAAAGTGGAAATTGCAAGGCTTCATGCATTTGCACCAAAGGGACATATGCTTATGTGATATACGTTGGTCTCATTGTTGGAAGCTTGCAATGGTTTGAATGTACTTTGTCAATCAAGAACAAGCATTTGAAGAGTTCTTTCAAATGGGATTTCAAAATGATGAAGCAAAGCTAAACTCAATGTGGCAAGGGTAAGTGGTGAAGAAATCAACCGAGATGACTAGAGCGAGGGACTAAGCAAGCTTTGGCTAAGCGACGGCTTTCCATGTGTGCAAATTGCTAAGGTGAAGTATCTAGGTCCGTGGGGTTTCGAAGAACCATATCCAAGCTTTATTGAGGGAAGCAATACAAAGCATCAATTAGTTGTGATTGATAAAATAGAGTGACTTAAGGATTCAAATACACTTTGTCAATGGATGATGGAAAATCCTAAGTCACTAGCTCAAGTATGGAATTGCTCAAGAAAGTTAGCAATGTTGAAAGCCCTCAAGTTGACAACTATCAAAGTATGGCATTGATCAAGAATTGGAAACTCAAGAGGATGTCTTTGTATTTATATTTATCCTTGAGTATAGGTACGCCGTACTATCAAGAGGGGTGCAACATTTGGTTATTGACAAATATCAAAAGTGCTCAATAGTGACCCATGTGAGAATAGCCTTTAGAGAGACACAGAGTGTGCTAACAAATCCCAGATCATCTAACATTGTGTGGTTTTATCCTTGGATGAAACCTTGAGCTAATTTGAGGGGTTTTGGGACACACTCAGCCTGACCGGTCTGACCGGTCAAGGGGACCGGTCTGACCGGTGTAAGCTCTAACGGCTAGTTTTTCAAATCAGCTCTGCCTGACCGGTCTGACCGGTCATGACAGATTCCCCAACGGCTAGTTTTTGTATGCAGGGGTATTTATACCCCTCAGCCCCCCTCTTGGTGGGCTGCTGCTTCCACACGACTTTGACACATTCCAGAAGCCAGGAAAGCCCTCCTCAACCTCTCTTTGTGAGATTTGTGTGATATTTGTGATATCTTTGAGTTGGGTTGAGTGAGCAAGATTGAGTGAGCATTAGAGAGCAAAACAAGAGCAACCATAGCTTGAGCACTTCGATTCGCTGTCAAGAAAGCAATTTGAAGCATTTGTTACTCTTGGAGGTTTTTCCTCCTAGACGGCAAGGTGTCGCCCGGTGAGCTACCAAAGTGTGTGGTGAGCCTCGGGATTGTTTGTGCAGGTTGTGCTTCACCTCCGAAAGGGAAGAAGCAAAATAGTGGAAGGAGGAGATAGCTTGACCTAAGTGGTGGTCGCATAAGCTGGAAGGAGGAGATAGCTTGACCTAAGTGGTGGTCGCATAAGCTTCCTCAACGGAGAGTAGGATTCACCGTACCTTGGTGGTTGCTTGGTGCGAGCGGCGAATCCGAACTTCGGGAAAACAACTCCTTGTGTCTCCGTTGTGGTTTGCCTCACTTGTTGATTTCTAGCATATTTTTGTGCTTCCGCTTCGATCTACTTGGGTGTGCTTATACTGTGTGCAGAGATAGTTTTGCCTTGCTGAATTTCATCTACAGAAACTGATCACCAAGTTTGGTTCGTGCTAGAAGTCAAGAAGAAGCTCGAGCTGCTGTGTGGGGTTTGCTCTGCAAGGCACCGGTCTGACCGGTGTGGAGCACCGGTCTGACCGGTCACCCACTGGCAGCTAGAGCAAAAAGGGGAAAGTTTGATTTTGCGGTATATCGCCTATTCAACCCCCCTCTAGGCGACATCAAGGTCCTTTCAGAGGGGATAGCTTATTTTGATTTTGGGCCACCGAAAGCAATTTTTCAGAAACCCAAGGATAATGATAATCATCTAAAAGCTCTATATATGAAGGGTCATATCAAAGGGAGGCCAATTTTTTGGATGCTGGTTGATAGTGGAGCAGTTATTAATTTGATGCCTTATACTTTGTTCAAGAAATTAGGATGTTCAGATGATGAGTTGATCCAGACTGATTTGGTTTTAAGTGGTGTGGGAGGAGATGATCCTATAAGTACTAAAGGAATTATATCTATGGATCTCACCATTGGAAGCAAGACATTGGTTGTCACATTCTTCGTCGTTGAGACCCAAGGTAAATTTAGTTTGATTTTGGGATGTGATTGGATACATGCGAACCAGTGTGTACCTTCTAGCTTGCATCAAATCTTAATACAATGGATAGGCGATAAGCTAGAAATTGTGCATGGTGATACATCGGCTTACATTGCAACTGATGGTTTTACTAAAGGAGTGCATGGTAATTTTAGGTGCTTGACAGGAGTAGACGTTTCACATGGGGTTTATAAGGTCTACACGAGGTGGCTTTATTCTTTGCCATAGTAAAACCGATTGAGGGTCGGTTAGACCACTTTTGTATGATTTAAATGAATATAAATATAGAGTGGTTGCAGCAAATAATTAGACACTATCGGGCATATGAGAACGATATGTGTAAAATTGTTGAGCAAGATTTTGCAAGGATTGGCCGCTATTTTGTGATATCACCTTTAGAGTAAAAAGGCTGATGAATTATGTGTTAAACATCGCCCTTAGTGTTTTTGTGCTTTTATGTTTTCTGCTACGCAAGCTTTACTAGAAAACAGGGGGACATATGTTGACGATCAAAATTGGCACGACAGGAGTTTGCTTGCAATCTGGGCAAATCGGTGACACCGGTTTTAGAAACCGGCAGAACCGGATTTTTGTAATGTTGTCAAATTCGCATTTTTATTGCACCATTGCGTAGCTTGCGTCGAGACGATCGAAATGCATATATAGAAAGTCCGATTTGGAGTTCGGACGAGAGAGTTATGGCTACAGGAAAATCTTCACCTGGACCGGTTTTATAAATAGGTAAAACCGGTTTTTGTTACTATATCTGATCTGGTAACACAAACCGGCAGAACCGGTTTTTCAAAGTAGTGGAACCGGTTTTTAGCAGAGTCCTAGTAGATTTGGAAATTTGTCTGGAATATGACTTGTAAAAGGATTTCTTTGCGGGCAAGATCTCCCCACCCTATAAATATAAAGGGCCACGACCGATTGAGGGTTTATCCAATCGATCAAAAACAAGTATTTTTACTTTTTATCCCTTTCAAACCCTAACTTTTTTAACCCCCTCTGCTGTTCGTACTTCGTCTCTACGGCGTTTGATGGTGTTCTTTGTGGCCTGCCGATCTCAGAACAACCGTAGGCGCGCCAGCCCTGACGGGGTCCCTCCCGGGCCGGCGTTCGTAGGTCGACGCAGCAAACCCTAGGAAACCGGTTTTGTTGGTTTCCCAAACCAGTTTTACCGGTTTTGGCTAGGTGTGCTGCAGGTGATCGATCCGTTGCGGATCCGCGCGAGCTAGCGCGATTTTCGGTGTATTGGCCAGAAAAAACGTCAACATTTATCTCATTATTTTGTTGGAGCAACCCGCTTTCGACGCATATAAAGGAGAATACATCGGTTGACATTGAATTTTTGCTTTCCTCCCAGATCCAGACAGGGGGAGTCTTTAGCATCAGATAAAGCTACAAAATAAGAGCATGTCAGTCAACATTCTTAGCTAAAGCCTTCGTTTAACCATCTCCTGAAAGTTAGCTGCCAATTATTTTCGGCCATGTGACCTTAATGCTGGAGCTGGAGTGCTGGACGATGTGATCTGAACGAGAAGCTCCAGCAGCTCTGGTTCTGGGCTCTATCTATCATCTCTTTTGCCAACAAGTCAGCATCCACAAGTCATAATCACTCCCATTAGCCATCATAACAATTTAATTTCAGGATTTTTTTAAGTGCCTCCAATAATGTAATTCACCGGTTTCCAAAAAAGAAAAGGCTGAGATTTTAATGGATTACAAACGTACGAAACACATAAAGATGCAAAGCTAAATCATGATTGCAGGAAAACGATCAGCTGAGGCTTCATGATTGATTCTATACGAGATAAAACAGATGGCATATTCAATCTCGAGGCTTTCATCACTCAGGTTGAATTATGTTAGCAAAACATCTGTTCAACTCCACAGAAGCATGCAAGTATGCGACAATGACAGCGTTCTCCCTAATTGCCTCAAATCATAAAGCACCTACAAGCTCACACGTGCCGCAGAACGTGTGAAGCCTTCTTAACTCTAGAGGAAAGTTCGAATGCGAGGAAATATCGAAAAGCGAGCAAGGACTCGGCACATGGTAACTAACGCCGGATCAAAGATCTTCACTTCTTCCTCTTCTTTGGGGGCTGGAGTGAGTCTTCGTCGTCATCTTCCTCCTCATCCTCATCCTGGTCGTCGTCTTCCCCATCTACAGCCTCATCGTCATCTTCGCCGCCATCGTCATCATCGTCGTCATCCTCATTGTCATCGTCATCATCGTCGTCGTCGTCATCACCACCACCACCCTCCTCCTGGTCTTCTGGTTCTTCCTCATCTTCCTCACCATTTTCCTCAGCATCACCTCTTTGTTTCTTCTTATTCTCATTGCCCTTTGGGTTATCATATGCCTCTCCTTCTGAGATGTCCTCTTCACCCTCCCCAAAGTCACCATCCTCGTCCCCATCATCACCACCGTCATCTTCATCACCAGCGTCAGTGGGTTCAAGCTCATCACTCTTCTTTCCGCTCATCTTGAAGTCAGGGATACCACAGATAGGACCCTGTACATTGATCCAGCAAATATTCAGAATGTCAGCATTCAGAGCAAAGCTAAAACACTGAGGAAACAGGAATTGATATAGTGCAGAGGGTAAAATGGCTTGGTAACTCGAGGATTGTTGAACACAGATATCTCAAAAATGCAACAGAGGGGGATAAGATGCAAATAGGCCGCCAAGAAAAAAAAAACTTTTGGATATATCAGCTCTAACATCACCTTCGGCACAGCACTAGCAGCAGATAATTAGGTTTGCGACATCTGATCACAAGGAGCTAGAACAGTATTCAGGTGAGCAATTATATTGCCCAAGAGTTCTGATATAGCATTCCTGTGGCTGTCTTAGAGGGACAGAAACCTTATCCCGCTTTCATTTTTCAGGCGACGTAGATACATTTTTTTCTCTATTTTGCTGTGTGACTGACTTTCTGAAGGTTATAGACATCAAAGATGGATTTATTGACGTTTAACATTATGCTCTGTCGATGAGACTTAAGAGTAAATAGGATAGTTTGTTACAGAACCGGCATGGTACAGTCAATGAACCATGTGGGGATACAGTATCATCCACCAGCCGGTAGAAGGCTGGATCTAAGAAAAGAAACAATGACTTATCCACTCCAACTGTTCACGCACCAGTTCCGGAGGTTAGGCTAAAGAGTACAACAACTACCCCGGGCCACATGTCATCGAAGAGCCGTTAAGAAGAGGGCAAGAACTAGCTTTCAATTCCCACCCTGAGCCTGAGGCCGAGGTAGGCCATTGTGTCTGGAAATTTACATGAAAAACTTCGACATTGATGGAGTAAGGGATCTCGTCAAATTAGCTCCATAGCTAAGGGAACCCACTGCAAAATAACTACGGGGGTGTTTAGTTCACCCCCTCACCAACCCATTTTGCAAAATACGCGTTTCTCAATGCACTTTTTCTCTCTGTGCACGCGGCCCAATACGAGCCCATTTTGCAAAATACAAGGGACTAAACACCCCCTACACTGCAAGCCTATCAGCATATCCTACTGCAGACTGCAAACACGCGGACCAGGCAACAGACGACAGCCTTGGTGTTTAAGAAAGGCTCTCATCCTGACGAGTCACGAAAGTACAAAACTATGGGCTTAAATTAGATGAATAACAATTTCGCAGAAGGAGAGGGATTTAGATGCATAACAACACTACTGCAGAAACCAGATCACTTTCTAATCATCTTGCTTAGAAGGTAAGCCACTGAATGAAACTGTCCAGCAGATTCTTGTTGTTTTCTGGAGAGGATAGAAAAAGGCTTGAAGTTGTTGAGGGGGGAAAAAATATCTAGGACGAATCTTTCAATGTCATGTGAAGCGAATATTCGGGCGCGGGGTACGCACGTAATTAGCAAGCAACAAGAGGGCGCTTTTTAAATCCTGTGGCCCGGTGGGCCCACCCCCACGGAACTCAAACCCCCGGCTGAAAACCACACCCTAAACCCACCCCCACAAATCCGCATCCGAAAAGTCCAAAACAAAGAACAATATCCTACCCAGTCACCCACTCAACGGCCCAAAGCAGGCTCGCACCAGTAGGATATTTTCCTTGAAAAACAAAGGAAAAGGGCAGGCTAATCGAGGAGGAGGAGAAAAAAAAAACTTAATCAGTAGTCTAGAACGACAAGATGAACAGGGGCATGCCAGTGATTCTGCAGGTTATTTTACCTCGGCGACGGCGGCGGTGAGCAGCTTCTCCAAGACGGCGGCGTCGCCGGCGCAGGCGTGGACGGCTCCGGTGGCGGAAGCTTGCAGGGGCGCGGGCGTCATGGTGTCCATCTGGACGGCTGCAGAGGAGGACACGTGGACATGCACAGTGGACAAGGTCCGTCAGATGGGACAGTATACCGTTGGAGGCAAACCAGGAAAACTTAAAAACTGGCCGCGGTTTACTTTTCCAAGGCCAAGCAAAAGGCCTTCAGCCCTGAGATTTTGTGCCCCTCTAATTTTAGCAAAAACCCAATCTTAGATTTGCTCGCGGAGCACAAGTACAACAACTGTCAGGCAAAGATAGCTATGGGAACTTGGGGAAAAAAAACTGAGAATAAAATAGAAAGAAACATGGGATGAACAAGATGGTGCTTCTTGTCTCAAGAAGAGAACCTGAAATGTTAGACATGCATCTATTTCTACAAGATAAATGTTTCACAAACATGCATACAAAGGTTCAGGCTTTGCGAGAGGGAGAGGGAGAGAGAACTATCATGGCTCCATGAAACATGAAACAGTTCATGAAACGGCAAACTAGGAAGAGTTCAGTTGTTAACAGAGGCAACAGATAGGATTATCCTCACCAGCAAGAACATGAAGTAATTCAGTGTGGCCAGAAAGGAGAACCGGGAACAGGGAGGTTACCTTTGTGTCGAGGAACTGGAACTATGAGGCCCAGATCTGGAGGTTTCAAGGTGGCTCCTAGTACTCAACGGGCACAACTAGGCAAACTCCATGGCTGCAACGGGAGGGTGGTGGAGCAGAGGAAAGGAGGAGACTTTTTCACTCTCTAGAGAGGGAGGAGGGAGAGGGTAGAGCCCCGGGCAGCTCGGGCAGGAGGGGCAGGGCAGGTGGTGGGCGCAGGATTGGCCGGGCCGGGCCGAGCCGTGGCCAGTGGTGTACGGGTGGAGGGCATATGCGTAAATCGTTTGGGGTTTGAAGAGAGATTGTGGACTTCAACAGTGGCGTGGGACACGGATTAATTAACTAATCCGTATTAACTTTGGACCGCCACCGCGTGGAGGGCGCTGCGGCTTTTGCTTCCCACTGGAGACCAGACCACCAGACGCTTTTGAACCCTGAACTTCTCCGGTTAAAGCCTAAACCAAAGCAGGATTAAGCTGGCAGCCATAGCACTAGTAGTTCAGAATGGTCAATTCTTCACCGGCCGAGCTCACGTCGCTAACACGTCATTAACGTCTCAGACATGACGCTATACACCGTAGCTTTATTCTTCTCTTAAATAATATGGAAAGTTCAGTGTAGAAGACATGCATGAATGTCGCCGTGAGTAGGTGGGAACAGCGGACAGCCGTTGAGCCATCAGCAAGAAACACGGACTCGAGCAGAGTTTCTTCTTTGATTTACAAGGAAAAATCTGGAAAAAGATCTGTGTTACGTCAGGTGGACGCCCATCTGTTTTCTCTGGAAGACCACCCGTTCCGGAATGCAAAGCCGACGTCTCAATCGACACCCTCCCCAAGTCCAGACACCAAACAACGGGAGTTTAACCGAGGAAATCGCAGAGATGGATGGTCCAGCATAGCACCGTGCCAAGCGCCCAAGCCACTCACCATGTCGGCAGTAAAGCCTCAATCGTGATGATAAAACACCTTTTGCATGAAACTAATCAGAAAGGCAAAGGTAATGAAACCCAAAGTGCGAGCACGGGAAGAAGCATCAAAAGCGAACATTAGCATCGGCAAAGAGCATCAGGCTACTTGCAACTTGCATGCAGGATGCTTGTGCAAAGAAAAGCTGTGCAAATTAGTGGGGGGCGACGGGAGGTCGGGAATGGGATTCCAATGTTCTGATGGGCTAAACAGCTTCAACAGCAATTGATGAATGCTCAATTCCGAATCATTCGTAGCCAGGCTCATACCTTACCGATTTGTCTGAGGCACCAAATGTGCTGGATGCATTATATAATAGCTCTACTCCAAGTTGCACTACACGCCAATACCCACAAAGAACCAAGCCAAACCATGCCCATACCCATAAATAGTTCATGTGACGTAAAATGTCAACTCAAATCAGATTCTGCAATATACTAGCTGAACACCACATAATTAAGCGAAAGGATTTACAGGTCACAGTGACTTTATGCAGCCATGGCATATTCACCAGCTTGTAAACAGGCCAACAGGGGGGAAAGATGATTACAGTATCAGCCAGGCTAAGAGAGTAATGTTGGCTGGATGTGATTATGATTTCGATGAACAAATTTTCGGAATGAGATCCCCCTATATTTATACATAAGAATCAAACAAGTACCCTGAGATTTCAGTCTAAAGTTAATTCTGACTGTACTGAGCTGAAACCCTAAAGAACCACAAATACGAACTACAAATTCGATAACGATGCAAACGTAGTTATAAGTATCGAGGAACACAACAATATCAACATAACATAAGCATAAGGGGTCAACAAGTCTGCAATGGTTACCATAATTATGATCATGACAGTTATAAGTAGATATAAAGGAACATTGCCAAGGAATAAGTAGTTTTTGCTGATAATTTTGCAAAAAAATAGAGGTGGGCAAAAAAAAGGAACAATTATTCTGTCTGAGAGGAAAATATATGAAGTATGGAATCCCCACAACTTAAGATTGTGAGACTGAACCATTTAGAACTGTTAGCTATCAACTGTGATGAAAGTTCCCCCACACAGAGAATTGAAGATAACCGTTGTAATAAGGATGGACTAACATCCTACACTCAACAGCAAGACTTGGGCAGGCCAGAAGGCAGAGCAGAGGTGGAGCTAGACTATTTAGTCACTGGGTCAATCATGCTGCCATGTTTACTTAGAAGAATAATTTGCTACTGCTAAAGATGAATTTTACTGGATTAAGTACAAGTCGCCAGGAGCTGACTCCAGCAGAAGCATGTAGCTATGCAACCATGGCAGAGTGCAAGCTAATCAATCAAGATTTGTTAATCAGTCTGCTTTAACTAAACCTGGCACTGTTGCAGCCCTAGTGTAATTACTGGTTCAGAGTTCATACTCAACCCACACTATGGAAAGTGAATACCAAGTGCATGCTCAATCTTTGAAGTGTTGAGGCAAATAGTGAATGCCAAAAAGAATTTACATCCTAGCAAGGCAAAGCTAGGCTAGCTTGGGGAAGGGAAAAGGGAAATGGAAGGAAAAGGGAAGGCGAAGGGGCTGAAAGTGCAGGGTGGTCATTAGTTTAAAAATCCAAAGAAAATAAAAATAACAGAAGGCAACCTAGCCTAGCCTGGGCCACCCAGCTCACCACACAGCACAAGGGACCTTAGGACTCCCCTGCCACTACCAGTTAACAAACTCCTTGCACTAACTACCTCAAGCGTGCTTTTGGCACTTTTGTGCTATTACCGTGTTATTGAAATGGCAACATGATAAACCTTGTTTGATTATCCGGTATTACTTAAAATATATATATCAGTACAGTTCATATCTAGAAAAATGCATTGCCCAACAGCACCAAGACAAAACAACTATGACCAGCCGGCTATATAGATCATCAACAGCAATATAAATTTCCATGCTAAACGCAATAATTCCACAGCTCATAAACAGTACTGCTACTTTCATATTCTGAGGAAAAAAACATAGTAATATGGTTGCACACATAAGGATTAAAGCTCATTGATATGAATCCACTTAATGGTTTCATCATGGCCAATTTATTAGTTCTCATGATGACTCAACAGCTTAGTGATCTACCAGCAGTAAGAAAAGATTTTAGTAATCAAAGCCTAATTGCCTTGTTGAATCTAATAGGAAAATTGCAAGAACAATCTTTCGGTTGTTATATCACCAGCATATCCTAACATAAGCCATTAATGAATAACTCAAAGTGAAGGTGGTTCAGGAAATGATCAAATGAAGGGGCTCAAATAATTAGGTGTCCAGTTATAAAGTGTTAGACAACAGGGCATGAACGGCGTAACAGAGTAATGCTTGCACAGGAGCTCCAACTGCTATTCAATAACAGAAAAAAACTTCTCAAGGTAGTTACTTACTATGAACACTAAATACCCAGGAAAATTTAGAAATAAACTTAAAGGGCGACAAAGCTGCAAGACATTTAAGATCTTAAATGCTGCATTGCCAAACCCAACCTCAAAGCAGAAAGTTCCCAGTTGAAGGCAAAAGCCATGAATACCCCATACTTCCAAACAGCACTGCAACTGCAATTGAAATGCCTCGGGTGTCCAGAAAAACCATTTGATATTGTGAATGAGACCAGATAACAGGCAACCAGTCAAAATACAGATATTTCGTACATGAAATCCAATACAGATCCACAAAGTACATAATTAAGCCACAATAGCAAAACTACATAGTAGGCAACAAAAAAGACATAATTCTTCGAGAAAGTTCCTCCTTCAAATACTGCCACAAAGGTATCTGATTCAAATCTGGTTGTAAAATTCAACACCAGGAACCCTTTCGCAACATTTTGGCACCAACATAGACTTAAAAGCCATCCGAATGCAAAATCACATGAATCAACCACGACCCGCAGATGCCAAACTAAAATACAGGGAAAAGAATCAGAAGACTATAAGAGCAAGATCACAAATCACAAAGAGTGCATAGAAAATGAAGGAACTCAAATCAACAGTAGTAATCGATCATAAAACAATGTAATAGGTTTAGAGTTAGTATACCTAGTTCCGTCAGTATCCACCCTGAAAACCAGCACCCCCGATCTGAGCACCAGGAACTTGACCCTGGCCAGCAGCCCCAGCCTGATAACCAGCAGCACTGGCAGCGGCGGCTGCAGCAGCCGCTGCAGTACTGGTCTGGGTAGTTGCTTGGCCAACCTGAAACCCAGGTGGCCCTTGAAAACCAGGAGGGGCTCCAGCTCCTTGATATGCAGCTGCTGCTGCTTGAACACTTGCTGCATTTGGAAAAGCGGCACCTCCTGCTCCAAACGCCTGTGTCCCAAAACCCTGCGCTCCAAAACCTGTAAGACCAGCTGTGTGTGCCTGCTGGCCCCCCGCACCCAGTGCAGCAGCAGCAAAGGCCGGGTTCATAGCTGCAAGCATGGCTGGTGTCATCCCTAGTGCGGCTGGGTTCTGCATTGCCGCTATCATGGCAAGCATTGCATTGGGCTGTGCAAATGCCTGTTGTTGTGCACCTAATCCCAGCATAGCAGCTTGTTGTGCAAAACCCAAGTCAGTAACAGCAGTAGTACCATATGCCGATGCATCATATGGGCTAATGGCCGCAGTGGCAGGAGCAGTCATTTGTGCGGCAGCGGCCACAGAGGCTGTGGTGGCATTGGAGCTAGCATTTGCATTTGTCCCAGATGAGCCCTTGGTCCTCCCATCTATAGCTTTCTGCACATTGAGTATCTTGCCATCAAAATTCCTCATTGGCTCCTCCAATGCACGGCGGGCACTGTCTACAGACTTGTACACAAATAATGCAAATCCCTTAGGTTTACCCGTGTTCTTGTCAAAGCCCAACGGCCCCTCCTCAATCTCACCAAATTGCGCGAAGTACTCATATAGGCGGTCGACGTCCACATCAGCATGCACATTACCAACAAATATCTTGCGTGGCATATTGTCGGGCTGCGAGGATGAGGAGCCAGAAGCGTTGCTGGTGGTACCGGAGTTGGTGTTGGAATTGGTGTTGGCGTTGGAGCTAGGGTTCTGAGACTGAGTGGCGGGGGGTGCGGGACCTGAGGCGGCCAGGTGGCAGAAAGCAAGACGACCTCCGATTTGGAGCTGGGGGCGGCGGAGGGCGCGCAGCGCGGAGCGGCGGGAGCGGAAGAGGACGAACCCGTAGCCCTTGGATCTGCCCGACTGCTTGTCGGAGATGACGCGGCAGTCCTCGAGCTCGCCGAAGCGTGAGAACGCGGAGCGGAGGTCGTCGGCGCCGGCGCCCCACCCTAGCCCGTGGACGAAGAGCTTCCTACTCGCGGGGTCGGCCTCCGCGGCGCGGCGCACGGCCGCCATCGTGGCAGGGCTCGCCTCCGCGGCCGTGCGGAGCAGCGCCACGAGCTGCTCGCGCGACAGCGGCTCAAGCAGCTTCCCGATGTCCTCTGCATCGTCCCCATCGTCGCCGGCGCCCTCGTCCTCGTCCTCCTCGGCGGCGGCGGTTGGCTCGGGCGGGTCGTCGGTGATGGGGAAGTAGATGGTGCCGCGGGGCTTGGTCTCGGCGGACGCCGGCTCCTGGCGGTGGTTGCCGGCGGCTGGCTCCGCGGCGGCTGCGGCGGCGGCGGACTCGGCTGGATCGGCTTTTCGCCTCTTCGGCGCCATCGGGTAGCGAGCTAGGGTTTAGGAACAAGCTTGGGGAGGCAGGGGAGATTGGGATCTCCGGACCCTGATTAGAGGAGAGAGAGAGAGAGAGAGGGAAAGGAGGTGGAATAAATATCCTTGATTAACGGCAGGATGGCGTCGAAAAGGCCCATGAAAATTTGGTCGTACTCCTACTGTAGAAGCTTTGCTAGAGGCCCAACAATCGTCTTAGTTTTCTTTCTTGCTAGGTGGGCCCAAAGATCGTCACCGAATTTTCCAGCCCATTAGTGCTGCCACTGTACTTTCTGATTTCTGCGAAATCACCACAATTTTGTATACGAGAGTACTGCAAAATCACCGCATTCAGCTGTGAGGTTATCTGCCTCAAACACTACTGAGATTACCTCCTGTAAAAACTAGGAAAAGTTGGTCATTTTTTTAAGCAAAAAAAAAATATCCGTGGACTGCACTTGAACATAAATCAGTTGCCACATGGCAGAGTCAGACCAGACCGAATGAAAATCGGGCAACCCCCCTAGTCAAAAGCACAAGGAAATAGCACTATCAAGCACTATTTCTGACCATATATGCAAAGTCAAAACCCGAAGACAAACTATTCCACTCACCAGTCATGCTCGATCATCATCAGCCACAACGACACTCACCTTAAAGGTGCACGAACGATTCAAGGCCGGCCATGGTGACGCACTGTTCGCTTGGCTGGCAGGTGGTGGCTGGTGCTGATTTGTTGTGAGAGAAAAGTACTGCTGACTGGCTGGTGGCTGGTGGCTGGTGCTGATTTGTTGTGAGAGAAAAGTATTGCTGGCTGGTGGCTGATAAGCCAACCGAACAGACTCAGGCGGCCTCCTGATGGCTCCAGGGGAGCCTACCAACCAAGGCAACCAGACCTCCTGGTGCCTGTCCAGATAGAGAAAACGTGAGGCAGAGATGACATTGGCTGCTCCATTTTCTGCGTACATGGCCCAAATTATTGGCTCGAGTGGGGCATCGTATTTTCGATTTTCGAGGTGGAACCGGTTCATTCTTTGTTGGAACCTCGCTCTCTTGTCCTCCCATTTTTCTATCTTTTTTCAGTGAGAAAGGCACGCTCCAATGATTCCATTTTTTATATGTATCCCAAATATTTTGGTAGCTTCGCAAAAAAGAAAAGATAAAGGTACACTGGATTGCTGTCAGGGAGTAATCTTGTTTTCAGAGGAAATGGGTGCGCAGTGTGCTCGCTGACAGCAGATAGATAGCGTGGCAAAAAGAAAAGTTGTTTGATTATCTAGTTGTAGATGAAAGATGTTCACATAAATCCTGATACAGAAAATAGTCTGTCCAATAATCGTTTCGTCGAGGTTCTTTCCTGATAACTGACTAGTGATGAAGCAAGTCATCGCCTATCCCATTGGCAGACAGGTAGGCTAGCATGAAGACGTTTCTGCACCATTTTTAAACCGAGAGAGTGTGTGTGAAGAGAGAGACGTGGGTATCTAAACATGTATAGAGAGTGGTCGTTGGTCGTTGCATATTGCTCTGCACATGATTACATATCTTGTGACCATACCTAACAGAATTGCATATGCTTGTTTTCCTTTTTTTAAAAAAGAACTGCGTATGCAAGCATATCTGAACAGATCACATGCCAGAGAGATCAGCTCGTGCAGACGCAAATCATGTGTGCCCTGCGTGCAAAGTCAGTCAAAAGTTGGGGTTCCTTGGATCGACACGAAATGCCTTCCTTCCTCCAGTGAGCAGCTCCGTAGCTGCCTGCCTTGCCTTGATACCCAAGGTGATCTCTTTTAGGCCCTTTTAGCTTTGCAACTGGAGAGTAAAGTAATGGCACGCGGTCTATCCATCCATCCAAGCTGACGAGCCTGCGTCTCCCTGTCCAACTGCCAAGACCAAAGCCCTGCACCATCCTGATCCCCTCCGATCCGTGCTGAGTAGATTGCGTTCGCGACTGATGTGCACGCGGCCGATACATGATTCACCCACTGCAAAGGCCAACTGCAAGGTTAAGGAAAAACGTGACTGAATTATCTGAATGAGATGGGGACGGAAGTGGGATTCATAGTTTCAGACGTTTTTTTTTAAAAAGCTTTTCGCCACGCCGGAAGAACAGACTTAGAGTTTGCACACACAAATTCTGAAGAGTTTTCATGGCCTATCCGTCTCTTGGGTCTTGAAAGAGCATGCCATCACGCAGTGCTTTCAGGTCAGTATTTGCAGAGATATACCAACGCATATTCGGATATGCCTGAAGAAGACCCATCGATCGACACTAGCCTTTGCACTTTCGAGCCTTGCTACAAATATGAACAGCACACTGATCATGTCGGCCACGCAGAGTTTAATCCCCTCGCAAGAGAAAAGGAAAAGAATCACCAACTGGGCTCCGATCGATATCGGTGGTCTATAACGCATGACCGAACGCATTTTCCTCTCCGACCACAAAAGCAGAGAGAGGCCAGCGACCACCTCCTCCTCCTTGTTTATTTCCGATTGGGCTGTTCAGGAAGATGTCACGGCTCACGTTGGCCTCTGCTACTTCAATGTGGAGCAACTTGGAGAGGCTAGGGTATCAGAGAATCGTCCCATGGCACAAACCAATAGTCAAGCTCTGTTCTGCTTATATTAACCCTGCACTTTGCCTGCACAAAGATCATTGGAGCAACTTGCTGCAAAGCCATCACTCGCCATCAGCTTAGGCCGGATCTACTCACTGATCAATACTCTAAGGCATGAAAAGTCAAGATCACGAGTTACTTTAGATCCAAAATACTATGTTCGTTTACTACTTTTTCACTCTCTTTGCAGTTAAATAGCTTATCACACTGCTCTCTCGCTCGATAATTGCGAGGTTCTTTTGGTCCTATGAAACAATGGCGAGCACAATCGTCTCCATTCTTTCTTCCTTCGTTTCTTTATTATTATTTTTTGTTTTAAAAATGCATGCTGTTAACTTCTACAGATTTCGCCCACAGATTTGCATAGGGTCGATGTTTTTTTTTTCCAAACATGTCTATGCCGTTGGTACATGTAAAAGTAAAACAACGTTTAAATTGTAGATCGTTTGACTTTTTCAAGATTCATTACTTTTAGCATTCGTCTAGACATTATATATATCTAGATGCAAGCCAAAACGATCAACAATTTAGAACGAATAGAGTAGTTGAAGAACTGGCCTCACCTTTCCTCTTGCTTTTGATGGCGCTGCTGCCACTTTACTTGTGTTTTCATTTTCTTCGTCGCATTGGTTTCATGCTGATTTTCTTCACGTTGTAAACTCGTAATGCTTTTTTTTGCGGGTACTAAACTCGTAATGCTTGGAAGATACGACAACAATTCAGCTCATTGCTTGTGCCTTGTCTGTGTCAGAGATCAAGTATCAAACCAAGTTACTGATTAAATTTTGTTCACTGACACTGACCCAAACAAGTATTACTAGTACCATACTACTTCAGCTTGTAATTGTACGATTTGTTTACATCCAGATTATTTGCCATCGAATCCTAATGCAGAGTCTTAAGAAATCATAACCCTAATCCAAGAGATTTGGACGAGAAATCTTCGATCTGATATCAGAATGGGGTACCTGAACTCTGCTGCTTCAGATTAGCTGTCGTCCAAGGCCCCGACAAGGTCGGCCCACCAGGTTAGCGGCGCAGACAGCATCAGTGTTCGTTTTCAGCGGCAGCATCGGATGCCGTCAACCCAATTCTTGTTCCGCTTCTCCAATCTACCGCCGCCTACTTCTGCCTGCCGAAAGGTAGCCAACCGGAATCCTCGACGCCCAAGAAACCTAAAATCGCGTCTAGCAAGTAAGCAATTCCTTTTTCAGATCGGCACAGAGCACGCCCTGCACTTTGTGATCTGTTTTACCCTAACTTTCCTGAAATCAAGTAGCTTTGCATTTGATGTTTGAGTGGGTAAATTTGTTATCTGATCAAACTAGCTTTTTACCAGAAATTTCCCTGAAATCATACAGAACATCATGAACACTGGAAAGGAGAGGCAAAAGGAGGTCGGGAAAAGAAGGGCGCAAACCAATCAGGCCAAAGGAAGACAAGACGACGAAGGAATCAAGCAGCCACAGCCACGACTATTGCTGCAACGCATTCTCACTCAAAAAGAGGGCGGGCGGGGAATTGACACCCCGTGATGTAGACATGCATGAACAGCTTCAATAATGCTGCCATCAGCAAGCAGGGGCCCGTTTGCATTAAGGTTCAGTAGTTTGCATATATTAGCAGGGCTGCATCACTGTGGCCTAATTATACTACTAATTGATCCCTCATAGTGCTTTATCTTATCTCTTCTTCTTTAGGTTGCCCGTCGAAAGGTTCCTCTTCTTTTACGCCTTTATGGCAAAGGAGAATTCTTCGTCGCCGCGCACCAGCGTTACGCAATTCGCAAAAGAGTAGGTGCCCCACTAGGCGTAATATATTCCTCTTTGTTATGTTTTTTTTTTTTTTTTTGCTTTGGATCAGATTATTATGCAGTGTAATTTCCGCTTGCTTTTGGAAAGATATGGGCAATGATTGCCCAATAGTGGGACGACTTAGACTTGTTAATGAGTAGACGACGTAGTATTACAAAATTAAATAAAAATTCTTAAGAGATCTGTTCCTTGTTTCAAGTTTTCAACTGAATGTTGTGTTTGAATTCAGTTACTTGTTACCAAGATAGGTATTCCTATTGTATGATTAATTGACCGGTCGATATTATGTGTTCTTCTCAACAAGATTATTAGGCATCATTGGGTTAACAAAAACTGTTTATACAGCCGCTGAAGGAACCACCGAGGAATTGGAGACAAGTAGCATTGGAGCAGAAAAAGAAAGATGCAAAGGAGCTTCTTTTTGGGAAGGTTGAGGAGGTCTAATGATCAGGAGGGATATCCCAGAAATGGGAAGTTCCACCATGCCCCAAATTGGTGAATCTAGTGATGTCCCTTGCATCATGGAATCTAACGGGACCCCATTATAGGGTCATCACAACGACGAGCATTACTTAAATCCTTATGGCCTTCTTGAGGCTCCAAAGGCACTATAGCAATTAAGGTGAGTCGTGATCAGCTCACTTTATAATTTTGTGTGAACCTAGTGCTGTCCTCCACACAATTGTACTCCTCCCCTAACCATTTATGTTAGATAGTTTCATCTGTATCTGTGAGTTAAAGACTCACAAATGCTAGGACCTTTAACCTGTAGTAGTTCTTGTGACAAATGAAGCTCCTTTTGCACTAAAATCTTCTCATCTATGAGTAACTGTATGATGCCTGCAGAATTTTCTTGCTTTCACCTTTCAGCCTAATCAGTAAGTGACAGTGGATGTTGTGTATTTAACCATCTTTGTTTGGTGGAATTGCAGTACAATGTACATGTAAACTGCATGGAGATGCCTTTCCAGGGCACTGCCAATATGTTGTGTTATCTGATAGACTGATACTATTGATCACCTAATGTGTTGATCTCTCTAACTAACCAAGTGTGTGCCTGCAATGCAAGCTTAAAAGCATGCTTCTTTTACACCTGAAAGTTACCGTCTTTCTTCTCTGTCAGAATCATGTCCATACTTTTCAGGCTCTCACTAATTAGGTGATGGTGGATATGTATATGTATTCCTGTGTGCAAGTAACTTCGCACATATCCAACTAGTTTACGTAAAGAATAATTAGTGGATCCTAAGCATGAGGCCCAGGTGATAATATTAGATACTAAAAGTTCTTTATACTTGGCTCCTCCTTTTAAAGGGAAGGCAGGTGGCTCCTTATATAACCCTGCATCACTTCCTCCGGCCAACTGGTGGTGTCCTTTGGAGCTGAGCTAGAGCACATCCGTGAAGGCCCTTGCGTTGAGTGATTCTATGTCCTCTGTCATCCTTAACTGAAAGAAACTGCAACCAGGTACTAAGTTTCCCTACCTATTTGTTCGTTTTGCTTCTTCAGTGCCTGTTGATTTTAGTCATGAGCAAGTAGAATTCTGTTCTTTGGCTGCTCTTCATGTATGCAAGAGCTAATGATAGCTGGGGTTTTGTTAGAAATTGACAACAATGAAGGCATCGCACTAGAGCTTGCCAAACATGGCTTGTTTATCTCTTCATTCCTGCTCACTTGAAAGAAATAAGGCATGGTTTTATTGGGTTAAGACGCGTTAGCTTCTCAGTGGACATGTTCTTCTAAATATGATTCATGGCCACTTGAAGTTTAGTTAGTCATGCTCAATTTGTTGTTGCCTAGTATCAAAAAAAAAAAATTGTTGTTGCCTTCTTACTCTGGATGACTGCAAATTGCTGCGAGGATACAGAACTAATAATCATTCATATTGGCTTCTCCAATAAGTTTGGAATAGCACTCTTGAACCCATGTTTATGAGAATCTTTTTATTGTCGACCAGAATAAAGCGATCAGAGCAAGTGATCAAAAATTTGTATTTTTCAAAAGAGTGTATCTTTCATAAGAGTATTTTTCTAAGACCATATCTTCTTTCATGTTCATTCAACAATAGGCAACCTAGAGCAGATGCGGAACCTTCAAATCATGCAGCTAGTATTCTCGTTTAGGTAATTGAGTTTCTATTGTCCTTTTGACAGGCATGAGGTGAGGTGATCAGTACAAGTTTTGCTTTAAGATAGATCGTTTTGAGCATGTATGATGGAGCTCTACCCTGGATATCTTGAAGATCATTTCAACCTCCACAAGCTTAGGTGTGTTTCATCAGACCTGATTCCCCCGTTTGATCTGAACGTTTTTTTTTGGCCATCCGATCCTTAGCAAATTGCCAATGTTTTGACGACTGTCCAATCAGTCAACTGAAGTAGAACTAGACGTGAAGCAAAGAGGAGAGCTAATAGCTTTGGTACTAGCACTAATAGACTAGCAGTGCAATTTGCATTAGATTTTCATTACCTGTGGATGGCACATCATGATGTAAACTGAATACTAGATCTTTAGAGGTGCAAGTGGACTAATGCATCTAGAGTGAGATCATTTTAGCTAAAATAAACAAAGTGAAGCTCAAAAGCAGGAAAAATAATACGATGGCTACCATCTTTTAGAACCACCAGTCAGGACCAAAACACATTCTACATCAAGAGATACTTTGTGCTAACTCTCTCCAAAAGCAGACTGTGAAGGGAGACGTGTCACTTTGTTCTCTGCATAGCCTAGACAGCCATACGCTCTCATTTTCGACAAGCTTTTCTCGCTTCAGCCCACAGGTTCCACTGAATTTTGCAAGATACACAGCTCTTCCTGAATAGCACACGTCAGCCGTTAGTACCATTGCTTTTAGCGGCCATGACAATGAGCTTTTTTGTATCAGCTCTCTTTAGCTGAGATCCTCTGGTAGAGTGATAGTTGACCCCCTAACGGAAAAAAAGCCAAGAGCCTTATTTGGCAAAATAGTGCGTGGGCAGTGAGGCACTAGCCGAGCTGCCAATCCAGTATGGGGTAAGGCCGTAAGGGTAAGGCAGTGGGCCAGGGCTGCCGGACCCTTGCTCAAGTGGGCTGGTGCTCATCTGAAGGAAGTAGTGACCAGTGGCCAGTGCTGTGCGTTAGCAGGGTTCACCACTGGCAAGTCAATCAGACATTCCCTTTTGTCATCACATTTCCTTTTCATCAGCATCATAGCAAAGAGGAGAGCTAATAGCTTTTAATCACATTTCCTTTTGTCATCACTGTCTAAGGTTTCACCACTTGCATGAAACACACTATATATGTTCTTCTTTCATGCGTTTCTCAGCTGCAATCTGCATTTCCGGCTCGATATGGCCATACACCCTTAGAATTGGAACTCCTAGACTGTTTCGATAGGGAGAATTGGATCTAAATCCGTGCCGCTACAGTGACAAATCACACCCACACGTGTGGCGAGATTAAGAGAAAAATTCCAGATAAGTTGGATGGTGGGGTTCAGATGATGCCCAGTGACCACTGCTTTATTTGCAGCGTTCCTGTGTGCTGGATAGAGCAGAGACCAACCTAGCCTGCTTTGCGGCGAAAGGCAAGTGGCCTCGCCAATAATTGAGGGGTCATCCAATCCAAACCCTCTTTTGCCCGTGCTGGCTGGCTTGGCAAACCCTCCACTCCACTACGTGTTTCCTGTCGCCCAGGAGCAGGACGCAAGCATTGCATTTGCGCTTGCACACAATAATTGAGGCCCATGAATGATCGAATAGATCATGCTAGAAACACTCTTGTTTTATGTTACAGC
>CM014276.1:61397722-61423644 GCA_004135705.1 Alloteropsis semialata
GCCAAAGTTAGGGTCGCAATTCTGAATTCCCATTCGCCTCAAAAAAAAAAATCTGAATTCCCATGTGGTCAAGTGGAATAAAACAAAAACAAGAGGGCCAAAAGTAACATGAATGCAGACAGCCGTTCATCAGCTTAAGCTTGTGGTTTAGGAGCTGAGACTGGGCTAAAGTCCAGTGCAGGCTGTGGGGGTTCTGCGGTTCTCTTCAGGAGCCTTCTTGCTTTGCAGTTTGCACTGTCATTGCTGCGGTATGATGTCACCGCTGATGAACTCATCGGCGTCACTTTTGCCACACTCTTTTACATGCTTAATCCCTAACCACTAGTTTAGCCTCTGCTACTAAGTAATGGCTGGAATTCCCAGCACTGGCTGGCCGGCGTGGTGGCCGTCCTTGTCATCAGCCCCGGGTAGAGATGTACTTGGCCGCATAGCGTCACCGCCGGTCGGCCGGTGCGCACCTGACTGACAGACAGTTCGACACCAGGGCGCGGCTATCGCGTTCCGAGTAGATCCGGGCTTTTCCTGTATCGCTGGTCAGCCCCACGCAGCGCACCACGACGATCAAGTGGTGATCGAAGTGGCCGTGGACTCACGTTCTCGTGGAGTCGTCGTCGTCGTGTCGCACTGGCACTGGGCGCGCGCGGCCGGACGGCGGCGCCGAGCAGAAGAGCGAAACGAGCATCGGCCGATGCAGAAAGAACCCGGGCAAGCAACACGCAGCTGCAGAGGTGGCAGCTCTTTCGTTTTGCGTGGCTTGTCTCCAGGGCTCCAGTTGTTCCATCCCGGCACGCCAGCCACCAGCCAATCACCTGCTGCTGTGGCTGTGCTGCCTTTGCAAAAGCCACGGGCTGGCTCCACGCAACAGGCGCCGGATTCCAGATTCCGATTCCAGGCTCCACTCGAGCTCGAGGGAGGCGACGGCGGACGCCGGCATCCGGCCACTGGCCAAGGCAGCTGCCGCTCTGATTCTGTTCTCTCGATCGTCTAGCTCGTGAGCCGATGCAGATGCGCCCCCCTTAGGTTAGGCTAGTTTAGGCAGCATCAGTACAGGTTCTCGCATCGCAGTAGGCAACCTCAACTCGTAACCGCAGCTCGCCATTGTCGGAGTTTGGAGGTGATTCCGGCGCAGCCGTGGACGATAGGATTTTTTCCCCCTCTTCGAGGGTGAGTGCGCGTCGTCATCTCGGCAATCCATCATCATCATGCCATCATTTGTTGCGTACGTTGTCAGCCTCTGCCGGCTTTGCCAAAGTGCAAGCCGAGGCCGCCTTTCCGGGGCGCAGCTGCGGCCGCACTTGGAGAGAGCATATTTTGCCTTTGAGCTGCGCTCATTCCATTCGGAGCTCGAAAGCCTCGCTTGCCTTTTTCTCTTTCCTTTTTTTCCTTCACTTTTTTTTCCTTCTCTCTTTAACCTGGTTGCCACCTGCAACGAGGCTCTGTCGTTTCTCACGGTGTCCCCTCCACTGGTTGTTTGTGTTCGCTAGCATCGGCAGCGCCGCCTCACCGCCGGAGTACATGACCTCTGCGTCCGCGGTGCAGTTCGCGGCGATGCCCGCCAGAATGGGGGTGTACGAGCGGCCGGCCCCGGTGATGGGGATGTGGAACAGCGATCCCTTCAAGGTGGACAGCGGCCAGGCCACCAGTGGGTCTACCATCATGGAGGCGGACAACAAGTTCGAGACTAGGGTGAGGAACTGAGGACGAACTCATCAATCAGCTTGATTCTGGCATGTCTTCTGTGATTTGTGCATCATGGGCAGACTACTCATGTTGATGAGCTTTGTGCAGCTAGAGGATGTTCCACAGGTAGCACTAGAGCCGGCAAGAAGTACGGATCAGGAAACAAGCAGGCCGCCAGACAGGGTACAATTCAAGGATCTTTCATTTGTTCTTCCTTTGTCCTTTTTACTGTTCAGCATGTTTGGTCTTCTTAAATATATGCAACAATTACAACAGAAAGAAGTCTTGTACTATGTTTTAACTTCGACAGTCCATTCCCTAGGTTGATCGATTCATTATTGCACGAGAAATAAAATGTTCCGAATATAAACCTGAAATGATTTGCCACAGGTCATGAGAAGACTTGCACAGAACAGAGAGGCTGCACGGAAAAGTCGCCTGCGAAAAAAGGTAGCCACAAGAACTTCACCAATCCTTTGGTGTCTGTCACCATGTTCAGTTACCAGTGCCATACCTCATATCTCAGATCTCACTACCGCCGATTCTGTTGTTGTTCAATAGGCCTACATCCAGCAGCTAGAGACAAGCCGGATGAAGCTGGCACAACTAGAGCAAGAGCTTCAACGGGCTCGACAGCAGGTACAAGAGAATCCGTTGGCTAAAGCTAACCCATCTGTCCCTGTTAGGCTGTAACATTCCCTGATTCAGTGCATTGGCTGATCTGCAGGGTGCATATGCAAATGGGAACCTTGGAGACTCGACTCTCGGGTTCACAGGATCAATGGATCCAGGTGAGGTTTTGCACCGATTATTCTGAACAACAAACACTATAGTCGTCCAATGGCGCACATTCAGCAAAACATTCACTTCCACAGGTGTTGCTGCGTTCGAGATAGACTACAGCAACTGGGTGGAAGAGCAGAACAGGCACACAACCGAGCTGAGGTCTGCTCTCCAGGGCCAGACAACGGAGCTCGAGCTCCGCATGCTCGTCGAGACCGGGCTCAACAACTACGAGCACCTCTTCAGGATCAAGGCCATGGCAGCAAACTCTGACGTGTTCTACGTCATGTCCGGCATGTGGAAAACCCCCGCCGAGCGGTTCTTCCTGTGGATCGGCGGGTTCCGGCCATCGGAAGTGCTCAAGGTGACCCTGCTCACCGTGCAGCTTCAGACATACACAGCTGTGAGCTGTCCTCCCGAGCGATTTGTCTTACACGCTGGATCTTGCTGTTGCTGCTGTCAGATCCTGAGCCCGCAGCTGGAGCCACTGACGGAGCAGCAGCACATGGCGGTGGGCGGCCTGCAGCACACCTCGACGCAGGCCGAGGACGCGCTGTCGCAGGGCATGGAGAAGCTGCAGCAGAACCTCGCCGAGACCCTGACGGCCGCGGCCGACCCGTTCGGGCCCCCCGACGGCTACATGCTGCAGATGGCGACCGCCGTGGACAAGCTGAAAGAGCTCGTCGGCTTCGTGACCCAGGTAAACTGTGCCGATCGCCTAAGGCTGGCCGCCACATGTCGGCTTGTGGAAGAACCCCTGTTTCTCACACGCGGGGGCCTCTGCCCATCTCGCAGGCGGACCATCTCCGGCAGACGACGCTGCAGCAGATGCACAAGATCCTGACGACGCGGCAGGCGGCGAGGGGCCTCCTGGCGCTCGGCGACTACTTCCAGCGCCTCCGCGCGCTGAGCCAGCTGTGGGTGGCGCGCCCGCGCGAGGCGACGAAAATTTAGGCCTTCTGAGACGTGTACATATCTTATTTTGGTTACCTGGCCGGAGGCCTTCTACAGCCATATAAAGTATATAAATGATGGGTTTTACAAGTAGTGTTATGGCATATATACTATATATGGTGTAATCTATACTATAAGGATCCAAAACAATTGAAAATGGCTCCCACTTTAAAACACACCCATACCCCCTCACATATCCCCGGGTTGAGGCCCACACGTCGGCTCAAGAATGACCAAAGTTTTTGGCATTTGGAAAAAATCGCGCTTTCTAAAATGTTTCATACTTTTTTCGCTGTTTTTTTTCACCAGCGCTCACCACATACCCGCCCGCGTACCCACACCCGACCCGCCCCCGTCAATCCCGCTCGATGATTTCGCTCTCTCCCTGGATTCCGCGCGCACGCGTGCATCACCGGGCCGCGCTCCTCCCCCTTCCGTCCATACGTCGCCCCCCTCGCCCCTCACCACCTCGTGCATATGGCGATAGCAGCGACGGGGCGAGGCCCGGCGGCGGCCAGCCGGGCTGGAAGCAGCGGCGGTGGGGGTGCGCGGAGGCACGCTGGAGGCGGGAGCGCCTGCCGGATGCGGCACCCCTCCCCTCCCCCACGGCGGCGACTCGGCCCCTCCCCTCCCCGCGGCGGCGGTGACGCCCCTCCCCTCCCCAACGGCGGTGGCGCGCCCCCTACCCTCCCCGCGGTGGCAGCGCCCCTCCCCTCCCCCACGGCGGCGGCGCCTCGAGGGCGCTGAGCGGGCGCAGTTCGAGAAGAAGCGCCGCATCCGGCAGGCGCTCGAGGAGGGCAAGCCCATCCCCACCGAGCTCCGCAACGAGGAGCACGAGCTGCGGAGGCAGATCGACCTCGAGGACCGCGAGCGTGAAGGTGAGTCGCCTCCTTCCCCTGCCTTTCGCTCGAGCGAGTGGAATGCAGTGTCCCTGTTCGTTTGTTTGTTCATTTGCTTTACTGTTAAATTCATTTGATTTACTGTTAATCATATTGGTACATGGAAGAATGTGTTGCAATCCTTAGAGACCTAGAGTTGATGTGATACAGGCTCCATGGTTTACCTTTTTGTCTTCTTTTATCTGTCAGGCCAATGTCTTCAGCCTATTCATGTCAGTTCGGTTTGGAGAGAAATCTGAAATCTATAAGTTGAATTTGTGAATATCTAGAACCTCAGCCCTGAACAGAGTGACAAATCTTCAGAGATGTAACGTGTTTTACTATGGCATCATGGTTCTCCTTCATAATATCCATTCTAGATACATTTCATTATTTCTTCTGAATTCATTAGGTCAATTCCTTAGTTTTTCATGTACTCATGTGATGCAGGAATTACACAAGAAAAGGTTACAGATAATCGAAAAGTCAAAGCATAAAAGAAACCGAAAGGTACCTGTCTCTAATGCATGTGATCTCTTGTTTAAGCATGCCAACTCACTAATCAGGCGTTCTATTCTTTAGGAAAATCTTTTATTGTAGGATATTAATCTCCCAGTAATTTTCAGATATATCTTAGGTGTTGAATGTTGTTCCAAGTAACGCAACAGTCTGCTTTATTTGAAGTTTTAACCATTGTTGTGGCCAAACACACTGTTTTTGACATATTGACATGTATCACACACTGATAGTGTTTTTGACATATCGAGATGTATCACAGTATCACACACTGATAGTTACTACTTTAATGGCAATCGAACAATGAACTAAATGGTAAAGCAACTTGGTGCTTTGGTTTAGTTTTTACATAAAAGAATGAAATGCAAAAAGTCTAACTGCATCAAAGTACATCAAGTGATTATCCAATGATTACATAGCGTACAGAAATCTTTTGTTAAGCTATTTTTTTCCCAATGTTCATTTAATATTAAATACATGGATATTTGTCACCTTAATATGAGAAAGTGTTAACTACTCCTTTGTGAACTTTGATATGCCATGGAACAGATTTGGTTGCCATTAGGTGGTAAGGCAAATCAACTATGGATCCTCCATGATTTTTATTTGACAACAGTTCAGATTTCGCTAGGAGCACTCATCTTACTTTTTATTTATACCTTACAGTTGTGGTTTTATACAATATAATCATGATGGTTTTACCACTATACCTTACAGTCGTCCATGCTATCATGGTAATATTTGATGTTTTCATTAATAGGATTGACAAAAGTGACAACTATATTTTGATGGAGCAGATGCTATGTTTTAGTGTTAAAAGGAATGGCACTCATAGATCAAGATGAAATTCGAGACAGGGGTGCTTCATCTGGCACATGGTTTACCTTTTGTCTTCTTTTATCTGTCAAGCCAATGTCTTCAGCCTATTCGTGTCAGTTCGGTTTGGAGAGAAATCTGAAATCTATAAGCCGATGTCTTCAGCCTAAGTTGAATCTGGCGCACCATAGATGTTATTGTAAATGCAGGTCTGTTGCAGTTTAATTCAACATAAGGTACATCTATTTAGTTGCACATGTAGTGATAAGGGTGGTTGTCTTGGATCAGACAAAGGGCCATGGAATGATCCTTATAGTATAGATATATTGAAGGTGCCATTTTCAACATTGTGTTTACCTGAATATATTTTTGGCTGTATGCTATCCTTATTTTTTCATGTACTAATAAATATATTACTTGTAGTTGATACACAATTTGGAAGCTGGATGTGTGCGGGAAATCAAACCTGTTTCTGAGGGAGAGGAAAGAAGCTGCTCTTTTTTATTGGAACAATTGAAAGTAAGCTTGGAAATGGAGCGCGACAAACTACTTCTTGAAAATGAAAAAACACTGATTTTACTCCATACTATCCACATAGTAATTTAAAACAAAGCCGCCTTCTTGACAGCAATGACTCTTGTAGTGCCTTGTGTCTGATTGGTAGTTGACGCTACAGTCTTAGGAATGCTATATCAGTCGGCCAGACGTTACAGACTTAGAGTCTGTTTTGAGTTCGTTTTATGATGATATTTGTGATTAGAGCTTTGGATAAAAGCGATTAATGATCATTTCAAGTAGCAGGCTAGCAATATGTCAATATGGAACTTAGTGCTCTTGGATTCTTCTTCGAGATTGGAATTGCCACATTAATTATGTTTTCATCTCTGAAATCTTGAAGATGTGCTGCTATCAAGTCTGATGTTGCATTACTGTAACTTTCTTTTTTGCCTCCTCCAGCAGCTAACTGGGCCTCTAGAATCTCCCGA
Source organism: Alloteropsis semialata (assembly GCA_004135705.1). Taxonomy (NCBI): domain Eukaryota; kingdom Viridiplantae; phylum Streptophyta; class Magnoliopsida; order Poales; family Poaceae; genus Alloteropsis; species Alloteropsis semialata. The sequence goes on from CM014276.1 coordinate 61,404,336, forward strand.
CTGGTCTCTTGTACCACAGCAGCTAACTGGGCTGACTGGGCCTCTAGAATTTTGCTTAAGCGTAATTGGTTTTTCACGGCTACTGACAAGGCATGGAATCTAGAGCTTAGATCATTCACCTTTCTCTTAGCAGGTATAGTGTATACGCTTCCTCCTTGCTGGGATGGGCCCCAGTTATGTGCTAGGAATAAATCCCTGCACTGCTGCCAAGACTCCATCTTTGCCTGGTGGTTGTAGTACCACTGCAGTGCTCTACCTGTTAATGAGAATGGAAATAACCATAGCTACCCACCAAGGTTTGTAATGGTTTGTTCATTCTTATTGTAGTTTTTTTGATACTGCATAATATCATAAGCAAGGCAAGCGGTTGGTGTGACCAGAAAGCTTTTGTTCATGCCAAATACCACAATATCTAACACTATATTTATTTATTTCAGATAGCTGTGAAGGGAGAATGATATCATAAGCATAGAGAGACTGTCTGTCAGACTTTAACATGGTAACCTCTTATGCATGCAGCATGCTGGAGCCCCCTGATGCCAGTTTGAGCAACATAAATTTGGCCGCCTCCAGGTGCCAATAGATATACCCTTTGAATGTTATTCCTTATTTTAGATCATGCCCAACTATTAGAATCTTGAACGTGTATTCTTTTTTTTTTGAATCATGCCAATTATTAGAATCTTGGATTGGAAATTTGGAATGTCTGTAGTTCTGAGTGGTCTGACAAGAAAAGGAACTAAGAACTGAGTTGGAGCTGTTGGTCATGCATGGAGTGCTCCAAGTGAGGTCAGGTTTGGAGCCATTGCTTGTTAACGCAGACCGTGCTTCAAGTGAGCAGAAGTTAACTGCTTGATTTGCGCATTTCTCATTAGATCAAATCGACTTGGCCAATAATTATGTCCGGCCACTATTTTGGAAGCCGTTATAGAAGGAAAACACCAAGTGTGGTGACAAGGCTATTTGTTTTCCGATTTTTTTTTGTTAAGGTCAATTCTAAAATTAGTTGATGGTAGTTTAAATCCATTTTGCTCTAGAATCATTGTAACGGTGTGGCAAATCTTATTTGAGGTGTATTAATTGAGTACATAATTGTGATTTGGGAGGTGCGGTAGTGACCTTGGGTAAGAAGCATTGGTGGTTGGCATGTTCTTGAGCATTACCATTCGTACTCGCTCCTGTTTTGAATATAAAATGTTGGGATATCTTATTTAGCTCGTTTTGGCTTCATTGAGCTGTCCTGATGGAATACATCATTGATAAGCAGGACAGAATACATCATTGATATGCAATTCTGCACTCACCTGTGCAATCAAAACAGGGTCTTCCGGTTCGTATTGTTTTCCTTTCCTGTTCCGTTTCACGTGCTAGATATGAAGATGTGTCATCTAATGCTACGCTATTATTTTGATTTTTCAGTAAACCATTTATCTTTTTTATTTGTTTTTCAAAAATCATCATAGCGTTAGCTCAGTTGCCAGACATGTTGCAATATCGAAATGAACATTTATGGAAAAAGTAGCCAGAAGGTGATTTATGGAAGATAAATATAAGCTTTTTATATTAAATCCATAGGGTTAGCATGGCCTATACTGCTTAATGGAGTTGCTATAATGGATGGAGCACTTTGATCACAGCGAATGAAAATTACCCACATCCCCAACCATGTGAGCATCTTGCAGCTGTTTATATAATTGGACTATTATCACTCTGCAGAACAGGATTGAACTTATTTGGAAGTTATTAATAAGTATCATGCAATTGTATCGTTAGGTTCAATTTTTGACACATATCTGTCAGGTTCACCGTGGCCATTACATGCATTTTTGGTTGCATAATGGCTCCAAAAAATTGTTAAGAAAGATGTACCAAGTATCAATAAAATAGTAACTTGTGTATTATTTTTAACACGTGCGTGCCGCACGTGCACCTTACTAGTTATATATATATATGTAACTAGTGACAATCCATTTTTCTCATGAGTATTGAGTAGGAAACGCAGAGCTTGTGCCAATGTATTCTATGGAACAAGTTAAATCACTTGAGGAATGACATGCATCTGTAGCGGTTCACACTTGCAGATTCCGAGTGCTTGCATTGTAGAATTTGCTTGCCGCTTGCACTAGTTCTACAACTTCTACATGCGGTTCAGACTATTTCAGAGTCATCCGTTTGTAAGTTAACCGCTGCCATTTTTAACATTGCCAATTCTTTGGAAGTTAACAGCTGCCATTTTTTACCGCTTTTTTTTTTTCTGTGAATACGGAATGTTATAGAATCTTCAAAAAGAGGACCAGTTACGAATATTTTATGCAGTAATATAACATCTAAAAATAAATTTACTAAACACGTAAAAAAGGACCAGAAAAGAAGATGCAAACAAAAAAGGGGAAAAAAGAGATCCGCTTGGATCGGGAGTTTGAACCCGACGTGAATCGAACACGCAACCTTCTGATCTGGAGTCAGACGCGCTACCATTGCGCCACGGATCCTGCGGTGCTCACTGACACCCATGATTTTATTTATTCGAATACACTAAGAATGGAGATAACGAATCTGGCAGGAGCACAATGCCGAGTATTGCCAGTACACCATTAACATCCTTGGGTTTATGCATCTGGATCGATGATTCTCATGACCTACTCAATTACTGGCCCTGTTTAGTTTCCACCCTAAACTTCACTATTTATCAAAGGGAATCTTACATGCATGGAGTATTAAACATGTGTTAATGACAAAACCCATTCCATAACCCCCGGTAACTTTGCGAGACGAATTTAATGAGCCTAATTTGACCATGATTAGACAACGTCGTGCTACAGTAAACAATCTTTAATGACAGATTAATTAGGCTTAATAGATTCGTCTCGCGATTTCCCGTCCATCCGTGTATTTAGTTTTATAATTAGATCATATTTAGTCCTCTTAATCTTCGATTTAGAATTGCTACAGTAAAGTTCGTAAACTTTTTCCCCGAACTAAACAGGCCCACTGATAGATTTACGGGAGTGCAAACCATGCGATATTCAGGTCAGGTGTTCGTTCTGCTTTGGGCTTGTTTAGTTGCACAAAGTTTGCAAACTTTGAAACCTAGTACCAACAATACCAAAGATTCACAAACTTGTTGAAACCAAAGTTTGTACAGGTGTTTAGTTGCATGGGAAGAAGTTTGCAAAATTCACTACATGCATTTAATGCACTGCAGCATGAACAGTGAATTTCGCAAACTTAAACAAGCCCTTTGTTTTTCTCTCTTCACACGAAGAACAGAGGTTAGATTCTCCACGATCCAATCAGAAAACCAGCGCCATAGACCGAGCATCAATGCAAGGTCCTCTGTCCACTTAACTCCCTCCCGCTGCAACTGCAACAGGGACCATCAACCATGCATGCGTGCCATGCCTATAGGATTCTGCAAGCCATTATCCGTCGAGGTACGCGAAGCACGGACGAGTTCAGAGAGTTTGGCGCACAGTTCCAGTGCGTTATATCAGAGGAGACAGGAGGCGGAGCGCAGAGCAACGCGACAGGCAGAGCTCATGCGGGGGGAGTTACTACTGATGGCTGAACGCCCGAACGAACTCTCCGTCCCTTTCCCTTCCACTGTGCAGTCACGAAACGCAAAAGCCAGAGTAAATGGGCGCGCGGCTTCATTCAAAGCCACCGCGCGCCCACCGCGGCTGCGGCCTCTGCCTCGCCGGCCAGTCACCGGCCTCCCCGGGTCACGGCTCACGAATCCCTTCACGCAATCGCAGCCGCGGAGATGCCGCAGTCGTTGCAGCAGGGCTCGGCCGGCCTCGGCGACGCCATTCAAAACGCGGCAGCTAGACGTGAAGAGCTTTTTGGCCTTTTGCCGTTCCCCCCTGGTCGCGTTCGGCCTCGTGCACGCACGACGCAAAGCTCCAGCCGCGGCTGCTGCGGCGTGGCAGGATAGGGAGTCATTGAATCCGTGTGAGGGGCCGAGGATCATGTGACGCACAATCAAAGGTCCCCCGCGCGGCCGCTGCGGCCCTCATCAATGGCTGTGACTGCCGTCCTCATGCACGCGGGTATATATGCTCGCCGCTTCGACGTGCAGTCCTCCATTGCCTTCAGTTCAGAGTTCAGCCTCCTCGCGCAACAAGCACGAGCAGCAGCTTCGCATATAGAGCTAGCCTAGCCAAATAGCCCTCTAGGTCCGACGGCCGTGTCTCGGTGTTGAGCCAGTACGCAGCGTCTCGCCCGTCATCGGCAGTGAACACTATTATCGCGGCGCCGATCGAGCTCTTCTGTTTCTTGGCTAGTGGTGATCGATGGGGAGGCACGCTCCTGTGGCTAGAGCTCACCGCGGCATCCTTCTTGCTCTGACGGTGGTGTCGCTGCTCTCTGCCGTGAGCGATGCCATCAGATCAGCTCCTGGTAAGTGCGGGTGCCACGGTACGGATCGGAGTAACCGTTTTCTGATCTTGCACATAGCTAGTTCATATGCAGTGTGTGTGCTCGACCGATCTCCATGCTGTGCGATATGCATGCTAACCATGATCGAGTTTCGTTCTCATCTGAACGCACAGCCACTGGCGCGACGAAACTGGAGCATGGGGCGACGACGACGGAGATGACCATACCTGCATCACAGCAGGTATATATGTGACCGCCAACGGTGCTCAAATCTTGACTGAATTAATCGGCGAGCTGATCGACGACGTCCATTCATGTGTTTGGGCGGCAGGGGAGGAGCGGGGATAAGGAGCTGGTGCTGCGGGAGGAGGAGGTGCGCGCGACGGGGTCGAGCCTCCCGGACTGCTCGCACGCGTGCGGGGCGTGCTCGCCGTGCAGCCGCGTCATGGTCAGCTTCAAGTGCTCCGTCGCCGAGCCGCTGCCGTGCCCCATGGTGTACCGCTGCGTGTGCAGGGGCAAGTGCTACCCCGTGCCCTCCAGCTGATCCGATCCATCCATGAGGTCCGCGCGTGCGGGGCTACGAGCAGAGAGCTCGCGGTCAGTGAGCTCTCTCGCCCTCTGCACGCGTGGAGCACGCACACGCGTCCTGTATGCCAGTGACTGGCTGAAGCAGTCTGTACGTTGTCGTCCGAGCTAGCTTATAGAGGCCTGAACGTGTTGTGGTCGCAACGCACGTCCGGGATAATAACTTGTAAATGATGATGGCCGATGCACGATGAGTCATTAGATATAGGTACGTAGCAAGTACTTGTTCTGCGAGGAGAAAGATCTTCTATCAGCATAGCGCTGTAGTATGTTGGAGACACGCTAAGGAATATGTGCTCTCCTTAATTGATTTGCGAGTTTTTTTTTTGATAATTAAGCGAAATCTGCTTGGACTATTGAGTCGATGACGGCAAGGACGCCGCCACCAGGGACCAGTTAGAGGAAGGCAGGCAGCTAGTGCTGCTGAATTCCATCAAAGAAGAAGAAGAATAAATAGTCTGTTCCATGCGTCTTGAAAAACATTATCACCTAAACTCGAGGAGTATGCATGCTACCTAATAGTACCTATACTGTATGAGACATGATATATGTGTGTAATTTTTCCCACCCCACACAATAATTAATACCCTCTTATCTGTTTAAGTATCTATTACTCAGATTTATATACACTTTCACAATTCTATTTTAGTTATTTTCACGCTCACACAAAAAAGCCCTAGTCTAGATACAAAGATAGTATTGCATTTTTTCTGGGATGGAGTATTTCCTTAGTGAATTAATGGCATACCTCCAAAACACATCACGTTCTCATTCCTTTCCAATTTTAAAAAGGTTGAAAAAAAAATCCAAAGCAATAACCTAACCCGTTGCCCATCAAATCAACACTATAGTACTACTAGAACACAACACCCCATCTTCCTCGATTAGGAGGTCCACCAACTAAATTAAAAGCCCTCAAATCATCCACTAAACCCACTAAACAACCAATAACGCCCATGCCAACCGATGTGTACACGCCCAAAGACAACACACACAAAAGACCAAGATTGCCAGACAGGCTGGTGGCTGCAACCATGTGCACGTAGCAGAGAAGCCTGGGACACCACCAACGTCCGCGCTGTCGCCTGTCGGCCCCGCTCCGCAGCGGCGCCACAAGCGGCAGAAGCGGAGGCGGGGGCGGGCACAGATGATACGATTCCGGATTCCACCGTTGGCGTTGGCGTAAACCCTGCCTCTCCCTATCCCCCTTCCCCAAGTCCGCGGCGCCCAGGCAGCTGCCTCCGAACCCAAACTCTCCTCGCGCGCCGCCGCCGCCGCCGCTCCATTCGCCTCCCGGAGCCCTGCCGAATGCCCGCGGCCGGCGCGTCCTGTCCCGAACCCTAGAGGCGTGCCGAGCCCGCGCCGCGCGGTGTTGTCCAAGACGGCGCCCTGCGGCCTCGGTTGCGGCGGCGGGGGAGTGGGGGGAGGGGCCGGGAGGCTGAGGCGGCTCGTGGGGTCCATGGCGATGGCCGGGACGGCGCCGGCGCCTGCGCCCGCGCTGCTCCGGCGGTGCCCGTGCTCGGCGCCTCCGTGGGCGCCCTCCCCCTTCCGCTCCCGCCGCCGTGGCCGCTCGATGGTGTCGCCGTTCATCGGCGGCAGAAGGTAGTGCCCGTACTGCTTAGAGATTTAATGCTCGTTCAAGTGAACTTAGGGAGCTTGTTGATGTGTGATTATGTGGTACTGGTGGTGATAATCATTCGATTCGAGGTTTGCACGGGGTAATAGGATGCTTGCCCATGCTTTTAGGTTAGGTCGATGCTGGGCTTGTACTGCGGTGGTTACGGTTCTGTTTCGGGAACCTTGTGTCGTGTTCTGGATTGATAATAGTAGTTTCTATGGATCAATCGGATATGAGTGAGCCTAGTATCGTCTCTTTGTGTAAATTTGCTCTGTATCCATAGCCTGTTGGACTGAGCTATTGTGTCCTGCCCCTCCCTGGTTGTGGTGCTGTTTTGGCTGAACTTTGTTAGCGAATTAACATGTGATGATGGTTTGCCGTGGTATCGTAGTTGTGCATCACTTTGGCTTTTTCCCTCTAACTTTGAGAATGCTTCTGATTGCCAGGCAGGAGTACTCTCATAGTTCAGGTGTTGGAATTCAAGACAACAAACCTCTTAAGTTTGGAGTATGTGTCAATTTTAATGTGCAAAGCAGTGGGGCGCAAGAATGGGTGGCCGAGAGCAAGAGGTTATCTTCCATCAGAACCAGCAACAGTACCTATAACGGTTCCAGTCATCTAGGGCCAGCTGTTCTGCATCATGAACACCTGGAAGAGTTCAAGAGCTCCAACCATTCTTCATCTCACAGTGTAAGACAAAGAATGGCACCAAATTCCCTTGCGAACAGGCATGCCAATACGGAACCTGCAAAGCATCACGTGATTAATCGTGCTGCGGCTGCTGTGTCAGCAGTAGCCAGTGTTGTTAAAGATGACACCAGACCAGTTAGCAAGCCTTACGGATCTGAAGTGGAGGCTCGTTGGCCTAATGGTTCCAAGTTTCATGCTTCTGTTCCGAAAATTTCTGAAGTTGAAACAAGCTTGCCATATGATGAGAAGGCTATAGATGGCTATGCTAAAGACGAGAATGAATGCTCATCCAAGGAGACAGTACAACCTTCTCCAGCTAGAGCGCCCTTGTCCGAGGAGTCTAAAGCTGCACGGAAGGCACTTGGTACCATCTATGAAAAAGTTCTGGTGGTTGATAATGTCGAGTCAGCTAGGAGAGTTGTTCAGTTGCTTACTACAAAGTACAGAAATTTTATTCACGCATGTGACACAGAGGTAGGGCATGAAAACGCTTGGTAATTGTTTGAACTTCTATATAAGGTCCTTATGCTCATTTATATTTGTCATGGGTTGTTGCCTAAATATTCAATCAAGCAGTATATACTCCCCCCTTAAAATTAGGAGTCAGGGTTCTAAATATGACTACATACCCATCCTTTTTAATTCCAATGTTTGCTTCTGTTTAATATGGACCTAAATATGGCATCCATGAAGTAGATACCTATTATCATCTTGTATTCTTTGTTCAAGGGTATGGTACTGGGCAATTAAGTTATATGTTGAAAATATTTTTTCCCTTTTAGATGTTTATTGTCTCCTTGTCAGTGTTTATAATTCAGGAGAGCTCAATGGTATGCAGGTAGATAAAATTGATGTTAAACAAGAGACACCAGTTGGCCATGGAGAGGTCATATGCTTTAGCATCTACTCTGGCTCTTCTGGTGCTGAAGCTGATTTTGGAAACGGCACGACATGCATTTGGGTGGATGTAATGGAAGGTGGCCGGGATGTCCTCATGGAATTTGCCCCATTTTTCGAAGATTCGTCAATCAGGAAGGTGAAATGCAGCTTACTTCCTTGTTCTTTTTGTTTTGAGAGTATTGTAATGGTGTCTGCTATGTTCCATCATCGTATAAGACTATTGCACTATAATGGAGCCAAGAACAAGAGTACCATTGCAATTAGTATTTAGGGAAGTACACGATGTATCAGAGTCAGATTTAAACTCATGCTTACAACTTTACAATGTGCAGGTGTTGCAGGACAATTTGTCCTTTTCTCTGCTTTTACCTTTTTCCTTTTGCCATATCTGTCAAAATTTACTCTTCCTGGAACCTATAGGATAAAACACCTACCTCAGTTATCTCATTATTTGAATCCTCTAAAGCAAGTATTTCTTATGTAGGTTTGGCACAATTATAGTTTTGATAGTCATGTCATAGAGAACTATGGAATTAAAGTTTCTGGGTTTCATGCCGATACAATGCATCTGGCACGACTTTGGGATTCATCAAGAAGATTAGATGGAGGATATTCTCTTGAGGGACTTACAAATGATCGCAGGGTCATGGGTGTTGTCTCGAAGGAATTGCAAAAGATTGGAAAGCGATCAATGAAAACCATCTTTGGCAGGAAAAAGTTAAAAAAGGATGGATCAGAAGGGAAAATCACTGCGATTGAGCCTGTTGGAGTTTTACAAAGAGAAGACAGAGAACTGTGGATCTGTTATTCTTCACTGGATTCCATGAGTACCTTGAGACTTTATGAAAGTTTGAAAAGCAAGCTTGAAAGGAAACACTGGACTTTTGATGGTGTCCCCAGAGGTTCAATGTACGATTTCTACGAGGAGTATTGGCGTCCTTTTGGTGCTGTTCTTGTGAAAATGGAAACAGCTGGAATGCTTGTCGACCGTGTTTACCTTTCAGAGATTGAAAAAGTTGCTGTTGCACAGCGCAAATTAGCTGCTGATAAATTTCGTAAGTGGGCATCTAGGTATTGCCCTGATGCAAAATACATGAATGTTAATAGTGATACTCAGATTCGACAACTCTTCTTTGGTGGTATAGAGAACAGGTATGGCACTCATCATTTTCTCTCTTTAAAGTTCCTTTTGGGTTTCCATATTTATAATGCTTTACTCATTTACGAAAGCCTTATTTAACTTTTTGCTTATTCTTCTACATACATTTATCAATTAGATAGTAAATGTTTCTCTATGTATATTAAATGCAAAATAAAATGAGCAAAGCTATAGTCAACATATGTTTAACTTTATATCCTTGATATTTATTGGACGCAACCGTATAAATTTTGACGTTCTTAATCTTTGTACAGATGCAAACCTGGTGAATTTTTGCCAAAGAGTAAAGCTATTAAAGTGCCTAATGATGAAACTGCTGTTACAGAAGGCAAGAAGGTTCCAAAGTATCGCACAATTGAACTTTTCAGTATTGTGGAAGGCCTGAAACCTGATATATACACTGCAAGTGGCTGGCCTTCAGTTAGTGGGGATGCATTGAGAAATTTGGCTGGGAAAGTTCCATCAGATCTTGTTTACGCGACAGATGATGTAAATGATGATGAATGCGGTAGCGAATCTGAAATTTCTGATTGTGATCTAGAAGACACCTCCTTCTATGGAACTGCATATGAAGCATTTGGAGGAGGAAAGAAAGGAAGAGAAGCATGTCATGCCATTGCAGCTCTCTGTGAGATTTGTTCTATTGACTCATTGATATCCAACTTCATCCTTCCTTTACAGGTGCGCTGGCTCCACATACTCTAATGTTGATTGCAGCAGACATTGTTGTACACATGGATGTGAGTTTGGCTTGGATGCCAACTATCACACATGAGTGTTGGTTATCTATCTGTATCTTTATCCTTTTCTCTTTTTGTTCCCCTGACAGGGAAATCATATATCATGTAAGGAGGGACGGATCCACTGTTCTTTAAATATAAACACAGAAACAGGGCGTTTATCGGCGAGGACACCGAATTTACAGGTTGGCAGTTACTTTTTTAGGGAGGTTGCATGCGATTGTAGTTTTGCTTTCTCAAGGTCAAGAATTATACAGTATTTGGGCTGTCTTTTGACATATTACAACATTTCAGAAAAGGACTTAACAGGCAGTTTGAATGTTGGATCAGCTTGAAACAAAGGCACAATGTCATACTTTTTTTTTGGGCACAGTGTCATAGTTACATACCAATAGATGATAGGCTAAAGCTAAACTGCCAAACTGGAAAGTAAAGTATTATAAAAATGTATGTGCAGTTAGATTAGCAGTTTCTATATTCATAATATGTGTGGACTGGATGAATCTTAAGCGAGGAACTGCTACAGAAATCATTAAGCCATGTTTTATTCATCAACTCAATAAGCAAGCTGTTACTAATATTAAGTTTTTTATAATTTGCTGAGGTTTTTGAAGTATTTAATCTGATAACCAAAAGATGAGAAATGATTTGTCAAGTCTTGCAAGTTGTGAGCTAGTTGCTTTTTATCTTCTAGTATCGTGATACCAACATCAAATAATTTCTTGAACCTGTGATGTAAATTCATCCATGGCAGAATCAACCTGCACTTGAAAAGGATCGGTACAAAATCCGCCAAGCTTTTGTTGCAGCTCCAGGGAACACTCTTATTGTTGCTGATTATGGTCAGGTATTGTGCTCAGAAGAGTTCTCGAATATTTGTATGCCGATACTAGTACCAAGTAAAAAGACATACCGCTTTTATGTGTAGCTGGAGCTCAGGATCTTGGCGCATCTTGCTGATTGTAAAAGCATGTTAGATGCTTTCAAAGCTGGCGGTGACTTCCATTCCAGGACAGCCATGAACATGTACCAGCATATTCGTGAGGCTGTTGAAGAAGAGAGAGTAATTCTTGAGTGGCATCCTCAACCTGGTCAAGAGAAACCTCCTGTGCCATTGTTGAAGGTATGCTAGCTTTAATGGTATTTCGGAGAATAATATTGATTCCTTCTAATCGTTAAAACTACGGTCAGGCTTACCGATTTATTGCTTCATCTTGCAGTTACAGTTTCCTTAGCTTTGCCTTTTATTTTCCGTGTCTTTTAAGTCCAGTATACACAGTGGAGTTAATTATGGATATGGATCCAGGAAACGTTGTTAGCATGAGAAGATATATGGTGTGTATGGAATGAAATGTATATGACGTGTTTTGAATGAAATGGACCATAATGCTTTTCTTGTGATGTAGGATGCTTTTGGTGCTGAGAGGAGGAAAGCTAAAATGCTAAATTTCTCCATTGCGTATGGAAAAACAGCCCATGGGCTTGCTCGGGATTGGAAGGTACAAACCTGTCAAATGAACGTACCTCTAAATTAATAGCAGCATTTAAACTTTAGTGTGCATTACACTTCGGTACCAGCTTGGACTACTGGGTTTGTACCCATAAACTTGAAACCGGAAAACAATCTGCATGCTGATTTGTCACATTTATAGGAAGTGTAGCCTTCATGTAACCTCCTCCCTTGTCAGGTTTCTGTGAAGGAAGCAAAGGATACACTGAAACTCTGGTATAGCGATAGAAAGGAGGTTCTGGCTTGGCAAATGAAACAGAAAGAACTAGCGCAGGAGAAGTGTGAAGTTTATACTTTGCTTGGGCGATCACGCCGTTTTCCAAACATGGCTTATGCAACTTCTGGCCAAAGGGGTCACATTGAGCGTGCTGCTATAAATGCTCCTGTACAGGTGATTACTGTCTATCGCAACTCATAGTTGTTGAAATTAGTTTTCTGCTGAAAATATTTTCTTTTAACACTACAGGGCAGTGCAGCAGATGTTGCTATGTGTGCAATGCTTGAGATAGACAGGAATACTCGTCTTAAGGAGCTTGGTTGGACGCTACTTTTGCAGGTATATGATGTGTAAAGTTAGGCTTGTTAAATGTTGGTACACTTTGGTCCCCCTTTGAAACTGAAAAGCATGACATTTTTTTGATTGGTGTAACTTGACCATTGGCATTCCATTTTCTGAGTTGAAATGATTGCAATCGGTGCTTGCAGAATGTTTATTTTGGAAGTTGTTTTAGTTTTTAGACCTTTTTTTGGGTAAATACAGCATAATTTTAGAGCAAGCAAAACTGACAGTTCATCTTTCAGGTGCATGATGAAGTGATACTGGAAGGGCCTCAGGAGTCTGCTGAACTGGCCAAGTCCATAGTGGTTGACTGCATGTCTAAGCCTTTCTACGGCACCAATATCCTGAAGGTGGACCTTGCTGTTGATGCTAAGTGTGCAAAGAATTGGTATGCTGCCAAGTAGACTTTCCCCCCTCCCCTGTGAGGGTCGACTGCCAAACATGGCAAAGGTGCGCCCCAGAAGCGAGTCAATTCCTGCGCTGAAATTTAGTGTGCTTGGAAATTGGAACTGGGAAGGCTAGTGAGAGTCCCAGGTGGATGTCATGCACTAGATATTCGCCGTGGGCAGAGGCAGCTGGGCAGCCTGGGCTGGGAGCGGTGGGCGCTCAGCCTTGTGGCATTGTACACTACCATATAGATCGGATAGCTTGACTCCCACACTCCTTATTAGCATCTGTCGATCTGTCTGTGATGTAGCCGACTCTGAAGAGAATTAGCGCGTGTGACCAAGCATGCATGTTCATAAGATTTGTTTAGCATGCTGATGTATTAGGTTAGCTGATCAGTCCTGCTGATGTTCAACTCCAGTATGTCCTGCAAGTCTGCAAGTTGCAGGCTGTTGGTCAAGAGGATGTAGTTTAGCGTGAGCGTTCTTTAATCTCTAATTTTCTTCCGAGCCACTGTGTTGCTTTTGGATTGTTTCTTTTATGAAGAGAGATGGGATAATTTCCCATATCACCATGAATTTAGGTGTTCGGGATATGAGATCTGATGATTATTGCATCATTTGAAACCGGTCTGTTCCTAAGAGCATCCCCGGCGGATAGGATTACATTGTAAGATAATATCCAAGTGTTATCTCATTTCATCTTGAAAGTTAACTCCGAATGCAGAAAAAGGAACCGAATGAAAGTGACAGCAGCAAATAGAACATGGTTATATATAAGCTTCTGTTCTGCTCAAACATCTCCTAACAATGTCCATGCCATTCTATCTCTATATCCGAAATAATACACATCGCACAGGGATCAGGACAAATATATTAAATCAATCACCCTGCGAGCTGCCCTTACCTTCGCTACAATCAGGAGGATAAAGCTCGAGGAGTTCTGGCGCCTGATCACTATACCTCAGTATGTACCTCTCCACAAACCTGGCCTCCGACGTTCTCACAATGTTCACCAGCCTCTCCTTGCCGATGTCCACCCCTCTGGCCTTTAAGGCCTCGATGGCGCGGCACCGAGGCACCATCCGCTTGCTGAGGCTGAGCGTCAGCAGCACGGGGTCCCTCACAATGCGGTCGGCGCCGCACCCGACTGTGTCCACCAGGAACTCCACCTTGCGGCGCAGCAGCTCCGCGGACATGAACAGGAAGCACGGCGCGCGCCGGAACATGGCGAGGAACTCCTGCTCCGTGCACCCGGTCCCGCGCATCACGGTAGCCCTCTTGGCCCGGAACGCGGCGTCGCTGACGCTGTGCAGCGCCAGGAGCGCCCACGCGTACATCCCGGAGCCGCGCGGGACCCCGCACGCGTCGACGCGCGCGGCCAGCGCCCGGAGCTTGGCGGGCGACTGCAGGATCAGTGACGGCTTGAGCCGCACCGTGGCGGCGAGCCGCGCCTCGGGGACGCCGTGCGCCCGGAGCGTGCTGAGGTTCTGCAGCAGCACGTCGACGCTGTTCCTGAGCAGCCACGTCTTGGCGAGCCATTTCATCAGTAACCTGGGGGACCCGAGGAGGTCGAGCCAGAGCAGGAGGCGCGGGAGGAGGTTGGTGTGGACGCCCATGGAAAGCGCGGGCGGGTAGTGCGCGAAGAGGCTCGCGGCGTCGGCGCGGGTGAGGCCCAGCGAGCGCACGGCGCGGAACTTGGGCGCGATGGTGGCGTCCACGCCGCTGAGGAGCAGCGCCGGGTTCCAGGACACGACGGCGCGGACCTGCGCGCGGGTGAGGCCCCGCGAGCGGAGGAAGGCGAGCACGGCGTCGGGGCGGGCCGGGGAGCTGAGGTGCGCGAACCGCGGCGCCGCCTTCGCGGCCTTTGCCGGCGAGAGGCCGCAGGTGGAGACAAGGTAGTCGAGCATGAAATGCGGCGGGGCGGCCGTGGAGGTGCAGAAGCGGAGGAGGATGTGGCCTCGGAGTTGGAGCGAGTACGATACGGGCGGCACGGTAGGTGCGGGAACGGGTGCCGTGCGGGGGCGGGCGAGCCACCGCAGCGCCATGGATCCCCTCGCCGGACGCCGGAGCCCAGGGACAGGGAGGGCATGTCCCCAGCGCCTTCGATCAATCTACCGTCTTTTTAAGATCCGACCGTCCGTCCAAGTGCAACGTGGCCGGGTAACTTTTTTCTGAGAGAAGAGTATCTGGGCTGGGCCTAGGCTTGCCTTCAGCCCATGTAAGGCCCAATCACACTGCGCCCAATTCCACGAAGGCTCTGTAATGCCCAATTCAAGGAAGGCTTGGCTCTGCACTGCCGTGTCTGTGTGGTACAGCTGACCTGAGCCCAGGTACGAAGACCATGTACTACCACAGGCCGGATTTTGCCTACAGGAGGCTGTCAACAAAGCTCGAGGCTCGTGAGCTACTCGGATTCGGCTCGTCTGAGGCTTGTTTCGAGATCGGCTTGAATGCTAAAAGAGCCAAGCTCAAGCTTGATCTAAAGATCGCGAGATTTTCGAGCTCGAGATCGAAAAGCTCGAGTAAGCTCGTCTATTACGGTCAGCTATGACTTTGCGATGTGTATATACATGTATTCTAATTTTTTTATTTAGATGCATTATTTGAACCTTCAAATTCTACAAATAAGACAATGAGTCTAAGTCTAATTGTTGTATAGATTTTGATTAAGTAGATCTATGACTGATAAAAATTTAAAGCTCGTGAATTACTCGTGTTTAGCTCGCTATAAACTCGACTCGAGATCGGCTCGACTCATAAACGAGCCAAGCTTGAGCCCAGCTATAGGCTCGAATGATTTTGAGGCTCGGATCGAGCTCGGCTCGGTACTTAACAAGCTCAAGCTTTTTTCTCGAACAAGCTCAAGCTTGAGGTGTTGAGCTCGCTCGAGCTCGGCTCGTTTACAGCCCTACCTACAGGTTACAGCCAATATAGGGCCTACATGCAGCCCAGAATCGCTACGTTTCCGGTGCATGCTGTGACGACTGACGAGGACGCAAGAACGTTTCCACGCATGACTGCATGAGAGCGACCTCCTTGGCTCGTTGCTCCTTGGTCTTTGCCTCCTTGGGCCTCGTACGTGATCCACGTTTGGACACAAATTGACGAGTCGCCGTCGCCGTGCCTCCTCCTGTCGCCCGCTCTGGTCCGTAGGAGAGGTAGTGAGGTACATAGAGCCACTTGCCTGGTTGCCCAGAAGGTACAGGCTCGACCATATCTAGGCGCTGTTTGGATCCTATAGCAAAACTTTAGCTCTATATTTTTAGTCTTTTTTTTTGCCAAATAGATCTAAACATATAAAGCAAATGGCTAAAATATGGGCTTATTTTTTTGCCCCTCGAGAAAGCATAAACCAGGCTAAACCTCCTCAGGGTAGGTACTGGACGCCTCGTACAGTCGTACACCCGCTCCCTATATGCATGCCCTCGTTATAAGGGACAAATCGGTCATTGTGTCATTAGAATCTGCAGTTAGCCCAACCAAACAAATCTAAACTTTTGCCCATGAACTTTGGATCCCAACGACATCTTATTTAAAAAAACGTAGAGGGTCGGCCATCGCGCGGGCCATAACCATGATAAAATGTCTTCGATAACAAATGCCGAGTTGGAGAGACGTACAGTACAGCTTTACAGCACGTGCAATGCGAACGCAAACGGGTAAGTCTTCACTGCCTTCAGTTCTGCTGCTTAGAGATATCGGGGCGCCAGCTTCGCCAATCACCTCACCACAACGCGCGCTATGTCTTCCCGGTGCTCTGCCTCAGCGCCATTGCACGCACTAAGCCACAACCGCCGGAAGCAGCTCGCCGGTCTCCGTTGATTATGGCCGCTTTAGTCTCAGCAAGAGAAGAAATGGCGTCAAGTCTTTTTGGTTGCTGCATTTTTCCCCCCACCAAAAGCAGCCACCAGCAGCAACAGATGAAGTGGGGAAGGAGGGAAAACAAAGGCTCTCATCCTAGCCATTGCTTATCGCTGCATTATTTGGATGGCTCGGATGTAACTACTGCTTATCTTGCAGTAGCAGTTTTGACTGCACCAGATCTCTGTCCGTTTATTTTTACTAGGCGATCATGTCCGTGCTTTGGTACGGGCAAGAATGAGCAGCCGAGAGCAAGAGATTATCTTCCATCAAAACCAGCAACAGTACCTAACGGTTCCAGTCATCTAGGGCCAGCTGTTCTGCATCATGAACACCTGGAAGAGTTCAAGAGCTCCAACCATTCTTCATCTCACAGTGTAAGACAGAGAATGGCACCAAATTCCCTTGCGAACAGGCATGCCAATACGGAACGTGCAAAGCACATCATGTGATCAATCGTGCTGCGGCTGCTGTGTCAGCACTAGCCAGTGTTGTTAAAGATGATACCAAACCAGTTAGCAAGCCTTATGAATCTGAAGTGGAGGCTCGTTGGCCTAACTAGAAACTCTGGCGCGGCCTTGGCGCGTCCTCCTATGATTTTGGCCAGCGTTACCATGTTAGAGCTAGTTTTTAGCATAATTCTATGTGGGCCCTTTTTTTAGTCATCGTTACAATCATCCATAAACATCTTCATCTATGGCATCACATTTAGTAACAGAAAATAGATCATATTGGCCAGCGTTACCATGTTAGAGCTAGTTTTTAGCATAATTCTATGTGGGCCCTTTTTTTAGTCATCGTTACAATCATCCATAAACATCTTCATCTATGGCATCACATTTAGTAACAGAAAATAGATCATATGTGTGTTTGTTTCCGCTTCTCTCAACCATACTTAGATTCTAAGATAAGCAAAAAATTTCTCGATTCTTGATTTTCGATTATTGTAGTTCATATCTCTAAAATGGATTATCAGATAATCGACAATAAGCAAAAATATGGTAATACCTGCGGCAATTGTAAAGACCATGCATGGCGACATGAATATAGGAACACGTTTTCCCATTTTGTACCAAAAGATTTAGTACCCACTCATGCAACTTTATTCATTGTTTAATTCTGACAAACTTGCAGGAAAACAATTGTAAGGGACCAAACCAACATTCAATATATATATAATCTCAAGTGTCTAATTTTAAAATTGAACCCAGTAACTGCTACAAGAATTCTCTATTTGCATTGTCACAGCTGACATTGATTGTCAGTGCGAGTTTGCACTAATTCGAATTTTTTCTCGCCCCCTAAAATTTCTTCAAGGAAATAGAGCAAGTACGTAGAATAAGGAATCCAGCACTACCGGAAACGGCACCGTTGCCGTGTGCCAGCAGCTTTGCCCTGGGCTGAAACGCGGGCGCACGGCAAAGATGCCGTGCGGCTTTCCTATGGCTCACGGCAAAGACGGCCTTTGCCGTGTGCCACAATTCGGAGCTCACGGCAAACAGGGGACACACGGCAACCATGGCTCTTTGCCGTGAGCCTGCACGGCAGCACACGGCAAAGGCCAGGCACGTGCACCGCACGCGCTCCGGCCGGCCGGCGACCGTTAGGGCCAGCGACGACCGTTATTTTTGCCGTGTGCCTCATGGGCTTTGCCGTGTGCCTTATCCTGGCTCACGGCAAAGATAAAATTTGCCGTGCGCCATCCCTTAAACACACGGCAAATGTGTTTCTTTGCCGTGTGCCAACAAGGGGCACACGGCAAAGCTTAGGTCATTTTACCTCTTCCAAAGCCCAAACTTTTTCTCCCCTGTACATAAAGTGCTTGCTAATCCATGTTACAATTTCGTACATTTCTCGGCCTGTTTGGTATTTTTAACAATTTTTTTCATTACTAGAATTTTTGACGTTTAAGTGAAATTTGAACTGCAAGTACATGAAATAATAGGATAGAGTGAGTCAAAAATTGATATTCATGTTATTATCGGGTGTGTAAGGCCTTATCCAAGAGTTGAAAGGAATTTTCGAACATTGTGTTCACGAGACTTTACCACATACGTTTAGCAGAATAGTTTTTAAATTCTATGAAATCCAAACAAAGTCTGAAAAACATGAGACTTGTCAATATGTCATTATATCATACGAGGAGGCTATGGTAAAAAATATAGGACGTTTCGCATATTTTGTCATATACCTTACTTACAAATCGAAGCATCTTACGAGAAGTTTCAGAGAGATGACAAGTGTGTGGTTAGGTTTATAGGCGAATTGACGTTTGAATTGAGGTTTGACTTCAAAACTTTTTCTATAGGTACTAGAGAACGTAAAATGTTCCATGTTAATTTTTGGTAGTTTTCTGGATCCATTAGGTAATTTTTCTTTATTATTTGCAATTCTAGATTTTGTATTCATATAAATTGAATTTGAGCTATATTTACATGAAATAATAGAAAAAAGTATGTGAAAAAATGATATTCATCTATAAGAGTCCAGTGCAAGTCATTAACCATGGGAATTCATATGTAAATTTGAAAATCGTGTTCACGAAACATTAGTAGTAACGTGCGGCCGAACTGCATGAAATAATAGATTTTGACGTGTCTCTCTTCAAAATAATAGATCTGAATCATAGACGTATAGAAAAAGGTAATGTTGAGTGATTGTAACGAGCGATTTTCGAATTGAATTATAAGAAAAATTGAAAAGGAAAAAAAGGAAAAAAAAGATATTTGCCGTGTGCCGCATCTGAGGCACACGGCAAAGAATGTCTTTGCCGTGTGCCCCATCTGAGGCACACGGCAAACTTGTTCGGTCACCTACGGCAACACACGCGACACACACACTCACGCGACACACACACTCACACGACACACAGCAGCTGTCCGCGCCGCCGCTCCCCACGCCGCCGCGCGCACGCCCGCTCG
>CM014276.1:61433599-61455692 GCA_004135705.1 Alloteropsis semialata
AACTTTGTTAGCGAATTAACGTGTGACGGCAGTTTGCCAAAGTATCGTAGTTGTGCATCATTTTGCCTTTTTCCCTCTAACTTTGAGAATGCTTCTGATTGCCAGGCAGGAGTACTCCCATGTGATTAATCGTGCTGCGGCTGCTGTGTCAGCAGTAGCAAGTAGTGTTGTTAAAGATTACACCAAACCAGTTAGCAAGCCTTACAAATTTGAAGTGAAGGCTCGTTGGCCTAATGGTTCCAAGTTTTATGCTTCTCTTCCGCAAATTTCTGAAGTTGAAACAAGCTTGCCATTTGATGACAAGGCTACAGATGGCTATGCTAAAGACGAGAATGAATGCTCACCAAGGAGACAGTACAACCTTCTCCAGCTAGAGCGCCCTTGTCCGAGGAGTCTAAAGCTGCACGGAAGGCACTTGGTACCATCTATGAAAAAGTTCTGGTGGTTGATAATGTCGAGTCAGCTAGGAGAGTTGTTCAGTTGCTTACTACGAAGTACAGAAATTTTATTCATGCATGTGACACAGAGGTAGGGCATGAAAACGCTTGGTAATTGTTTGAACTTTTATATATGGTCCTTCTGTTCATTTATATCTGTCATGGGCTGTTGCCTAAATATGATATTGACATATTCAATCAGGAAGTATATATTCCCCCCTTAAAATTAGGAGTCAGGGTTCTAAATATGACTACGTACCCACCATTTTTTATTCCAATGTTTGCTTCTGTTTAATATGGTTCTAAATATGGCATCCATGAAGTAGATACCCATTATCATCTTGTATTCTTTGTTCAATGGTATGGTACTGGGCAATTAAGTTAGAATGTTGAAAATATTTTTTCCCTTTTAGATGTATATCGTCTCCTTGTCAGTGTTTATAATTCAGGAGAGCTCAATGGTATGCAGGTAGATAAAATTGATGTTAAACAAGAGACCCCAGTAGGCCATGGAGAGGTCATATGCTTTAGCATCTACTCTGGCTCTTCTGGTGCTGAAGCTGATTTTGGAAACGGCGAGACATGCATTTGGGTGGATGTAATGCATGGTGGCCGGGATGTCCTCATGGAGTTTGCCCCATTTTTCGAAGATTCATCAATCAGGAAGGTGAAATGCAGCTTACTTCCTCGTTCTTTTTGTTTTGAGAGTATTGTAATTGTGTCTGCTATGTTACATCATTGTATAAGACTATTGCACTATAAATGGAACCAAGAACAAGAGTATCATTGCATTTAGTATTTAGGGGAGTACACAATATATCAGAATCAGATTTAAACTTGTGCTTACAACTTTGCAATGTGCAGGTGTTGCAGGACAATTTGTTTTTTCTCTGCCTTTACCTTTTCCTTTTGCCATATCTGCCAAACTTTGCTATTCCTGGAACTTATAGGATAAAACACCTACCTCAGTCTCAGTTATCTCATTATTTGAATCCTCTAAAGGAAGTATTTCTTATGTAGGTTTGGCACAATTATAGTTTTGACAGTCATGTCATTGAGAACTGTGGAATTAAAGTTTCTGGGTTTCATGCTGATACAATGCATCTGGCACGACTTTGGGATTCATCAAGAAGAATTGATGGAGGATATTCTCTTGAGGGACTTACAAATGATCACAGGGTCACGGGTGTTGTCTCAAAGGAATTGCAAAAGATTGGAAAGCGATCAATGAAAACCATCTTTGGCAGGAAAAAGTTAAAAAAGGATGGATCAGAAGGGGAAATCACTGCTATTGAGCCTGTTGGAATTTTACAAAAAGAAGACAGAGAAATGTGGATCTGTTATTCTTCACTGGATTCCATGAGTACCTTGAGGCTTTATGAAAGTTTGAAAAGCAAGCTTGAAAGGAAACACTGGACTTTTGATGGTGTCCCCAGAGGTTCAATGTACGATTTCTACAAGGAGTATTGGCGTCCTTTTGGTGCTGTTCTTGTGAAAATGGAAACAGCTGGAATGCTTGTCGACCGTGCTTACCTTTCAGAGATTGAAAATGTTGCTGTTGCACAGCGCAAATTAGCTGCTGATAAATTTCGGAAGTGGGCATCTAAATATTGCCCTGATGCAAAATACATGAATGTTAATAGTGATACTCAGATTCGACAACTCTTCTTTGGTGGTATAGAGAACAGGTATGGCCTCATCATTTTCTCTCTTTAAAGTTCCTTTTGGGTTTCCATATTTATAATGCTTTATTTTCCCATTTATGAAAACTTTATTTAACTTATTGTTTATTCTTCTACTGTTCTACATACATTTATCAATTAGATACTAAATGTTTCTCTATGTATATTAAATACAAAATAAAATGAGCAAAACTATACTGAAATTTTATATCCTTGATATTTATTGGACGCAACCGTATAAATTTTGACGTTCTTAATCTTTGTACAGATGCAAACCTGGTGAATTTTTGCCAGAGATTAAAGCTATTAAAGTGCCTAATGATGAAACTGCAGTTACAGAAGGCAAGAAGGTGTCAAACTATCGCACAATTGAACTTTTCAGTATTGTGCAAGGCCTGAAAACTGATATATTCACTGCAAGTGGCTGGCCTTCAGTTAGTGGGGATGCATTGAGAAATTTGGCTGGGAAAGTTCCATCAGATCTTGTTTACACGAAAGATGATGTAAATGATGATGAATGTGGTAGCGATTCTGAAATTTCTGATTGTGATCTAGAAGACACCTCCTTCTATGGAACTGCATATATATGAATCATTTGGAGGAGGAAAGAAAGGAAGAGGAGCATGTCATGCCATTGCAGCTCTCTGTGAGATTTGTTCTATCGACTCATTGATATCCAACTTTATCCTTCCTTTACAGGTGCGCTGGCTCCACATACTCTAATTTAGATTGTAGCAGACATTGTTGTACACGTGGATGTGAGTTTGGCTTGGATTCCAACTATCACACACGAGTCTTGGCTATCTATTTGTATCTTTATCCGATTTTTCTCTTTGTTCCCCTGACAGGGAAATCATATATCATGTAAGGAGGGACGGATTCACTGTTCCTTACATATAAACACAGAAACAGGGCGTTTGTCGGCGAGGACACCGGATTTACAGGTTGGTAGTTACTATTTTAGGGAGGTTGCATGTGATTATAGTTTTCCTTTCTCCAGGTCAAGAATTATACAGTATTTGGGCTGTCTTTTGACATATTATAACATTTCAGAAAAGGACTAACAGGCAGTTTGAATGTTGGATCAGCTTGAAACAAAGGCACAGTGTCATACTTACATACCAATAGATGATAGGCTAAAGCTAACGTGCCAAACTGGAAAGTAAAGTATTATGAAAATGTATGTGCAGTTAGATAAGCAAAGTGTCATCAACTCAATAAGCAAGCTGTTACTAATATTAAGTTTTTTATAATTTGCTGAGGTTTTTGAAGTATTTAATCTGATAACCAAAAGATGATAAATGATTTGTCAAGTCGCGCAAGCTGTGAGCTAGTTCCTTTATATCTTCCAGTATCGTGATACCAACATCAAATAATTTGTTGAACCTGTGATGTAAATTTCCCCATGGCAGAATCAACCTGCACTTGAAAAGGATCGGTACAAAATCCGCCAAGCTTTTGTTGCAGCTCCAGGGAACACTCTTATTGTTGCTGATTATGGTCAGGTATTGTGCTCAGTAGAGTATTCGAATATTTGTATGCTGATACTAGTACCAAGTAAGACATACCTCTTTTATGTGTAGCTGGAGCTCAGGATCTTGGCGCATCTTGCTGATTGTAAAAGCATGTTAGATGCTTTCAAAGCTGGCGGTGACTTCCATTCCAGGACAGCCATGAACATGTACCAGCATATTCGCGAGGCTGTTGAAGACGAGAGAGTAATTCTTGAGTGGCATCCTCAACCTGGTCAAGAGAAACCTCCTGTGCCATTGTTGAAGGTATGCTAGCTTTAGTGGTATTTCGGAGAATAATATTGATTCCTTCTAATTGTTAAAACTACGGTCAGGCTTACCAGTTTATTGCTTCATCTTGCATCTTGCAGTTGCAGTTTCTTTAGCTTTGCCTTTTATTTTCCATGTCTTTAAGTCCGGTACACACAATGGAGTTAATTATGGATATGGATCCAGGAAACATGGTTAGCATGAGGACATATATGCCGTGTATGGAATGAAATGTATATGTTTTGAATGAAATGGACCATAATGCTTTACTTGTGATGTAGGATGCTTTTGGTGCTGAGAGGAGGAAAGCTAAAATGCTAAATTTCTCCATTGCATATGGAAAAACAGCCCATGGGCTTGCTCGGGATTGGAAGGTACAAACCTGTCAAATGAACATAGCTCTAAATTAATAGCAACATTTAAACTTTAGTGTGCATTACACTTCGGTACCAGCTTGGACTACTGGATTTGTACCCATAAGCTAGAAACTGGAAAACAACCTGCATGCTGATTTGTCACATTTATAGGAAGTGTGGCCTTCATGTAACCTCCTCCCTTGTCAGGTTTCTGTGAAGGAAGCAAAGGATACACTGAAACTCTGGTATAGCGATAGAAAGGAGGTTCTGGCTTGGCAAATGAAACAGAAAGAACTAGCGCAGGAGAAGTGTGAAGTTTATACTTTGCTTGGGCGATCACGCCGTTTTCCAAACATGGCTCATGCAACTTCTGGCCAAAGGGGTCACATTGAGCGTGCTGCTATAAATGCTCCTGTACAGGTGATTACTGTCTATCGCAACTCATAGTTGTTGAAATTAGTTTTCTGCTGAAAATATTTTCTTTTAACACTACAGGGCAGTGCAGCAGATGTTGCTATGTGTGCAATGCTTGAGATAGACAGGAATACTCGTCTTAAGGAGCTTGGTTGGACGCTACTTTTGCAGGTATATGATGTGTAAAGTTAGGCTTGTTAAATGTTGGTACACTTTGGTCCCCCTTTGAAACTGAAAAGCATGACATTTTTTTGATTGGTGTAACTTGACCATTGGCATTCCATTTTCTGAGTTGAAATGATTGCAATCGGTGCTTGCAGAATGTTTGTTTTGGAAGTTGTTTTAGTTTTTAGACCTTTTTTTGGGTAAATACAGCATATTTTAGAGCAAGCAAAACTGACAGTTCACCTTTCAGGTGCATGATGAAGTGATACTGGAAGGGCCTCAAGAATCTGCTGAACTGGCCAAGTCCATAGTGGTTGACTGCATGTCTAAGCCTTTCTACGGCACCAATATCCTGAACGTGGACCTTGCTGTTGATGCTAAGTGTGCAAAGAATTGGTATGCTGCCAAGTAGACCTTCCCCCGTCGCCTGTGAGCGTCGACTGCCAAACACGGCAAAGGAGCACTCCAGAAGCGAGTCAATTCCTGCGGTGAAATTTTGTGTGTTTGGAAATTGGAATGTTTCTTTTATGAAGAGAGAAGATGGGATAATTTATCATATGACCATGAATTTAGTCGTTCGCGATCTTAGATCTGATGAGTATTGCATCATTTGAAACCGGTCTCTTCCTAAGAGCATCTCCGGCGGATAGGATTACATTGTAAGATAATCTTCAAGTGTTATCTCACTTCATCTTGAAAGTTAAGGAGTTAACTCCGAATGCAGAAAAAGGAACCGAATGAAACTGACAGCAGCAAATAGAACATGGTTACGTATAAGCTTCTGTTCTGCTCAAACATCTTCTAACAATGTCCATGTCAATCTATCTCTATATCCGAAATAGTACACATCGCACAGGGATCAGAACAAAAATATTGAATCAATCATCCTGCGAGCTGCCGCCAATGGTGAATCTGTCATTACCGTTGCTATGAATTGCCCTTCGAGCTGCCCTTACCTCTGCTATAATCAGGAGGATATAGCTCGAGGAGTTCAGGCGCCTGATCACTATACCTCAGTATGTACCTCTCCACAAACCTGGCCTCCGACGCTCTCACGATGTTCACCAGCCTCTCCTTGCCGACGTCCACGCCTCTGGCCTTTAAGGCCTCGATGGCGCGGCACCGTGGCACCATCCGCTTGCTGAGGCTGAGCGTCAGCAGCAGGGGGTCCATGACGATGTGGTCCGCGCCGCACCCGACGGTGTCCACCAGGAACTCCATCTTGCGGCGCAGCAGCTCCGCGGACCCAACCGGCCCACACCAGGAGGAAGCCTTGCTCCACCCCAAAAGCTAGCCAAGGGGTGAGGGACTCCTACCACTTTTAAATGTGGGACTATTCCCAACAATCTCCCCCGTCACACATTGGTGCCCCTTAGCCCTGACCGGCTCCACACACGAGCACAGGCCTCACACCCGCGGTCCTTAGCACTGACCGGCCCCACACACGGGCACACACAGGCCTCACACCCACGGTCCACTGGGCTTCGGGCCTACACCACCCCGAGTATGCACGGGCACGAGAGATTGCGGAACCAGGCTCTGATACCAATTGTCAGCCCAAAACTAGGAGAGTCGGCCCAACCGGCCCACACCAGGAGGAAGCCTTGCTCCACCCCAAAAGCTAGCCCAAGAGGTGAGGGACTCCCCCCACTTTTAAGTTGGTTCAACTCTCCCCCCACAACCAATGTGGGACTATTCCCAACATCGCTGACGCTGTGCAGCGCCAGGAGCGCCCACGCGTACATCCCGGAGCCACGTGGGACCCCGCACGCGTCGACGCGCGCGGCCAGCGCCCGGAGCTTGGCGGGCGACTGCAGGATCAGTGACGGCTTGAGCCGCACCGTGGCGGCGAGCCGCGCCTCGGGGACGCCGTGCGCCCGGAGCGTGCTGAGGTTCTGCAGCAGCACGTCGACGCTGTTCCTGAGCAGCCACGTCTTGGCGAGCCATTTCATCAGTAACCTGGGGGACCCGAGGAGGTCGAGCCAGAGCAGGAGGCGCGGGAGGAGGTTGGTGTGGACGCCCATGGAAAGCGCGGGCGGGTAGTGCGCGAAGAGGCTCGCGGCGTCGGCGCGGGTGAGGCCCAGCGAGCGCACGGCGCGGAACTTGGGCGCGATGGTGGCGTCCACGCCGCTGAGGAGCAGCGCCGGGTTCCAGGACACGACGGCGCGGACCTGCGCGCGGGTGAGGCCCCGCGAGCGGAGGAAGGCGAGCACGGCGTCGGGGCGGGCCGGGGAGCTGAGGTGCGCGAACCGCGGCGCCGCCTTCGCGGCCTTTGCCGGCGAGAGGCCGCAGGTGGAGACGAGGTAGTCGAGCATGAAGTGCAGCAGGGCGGCCTTGGAGGTGGAGAAGCGGAGGAGGAGGATGTGGCCTCGGAGCTGGATCGAGTACGATACGGGCGGCAGGGGAGGTGCGGGAACGGCTGCCCTGCGGGGGAGAGCGCAGCAGGCGAGCCGCCGCAGCGCCATGGATTCCCTCGGTTGGGAGCGCAGGGACAGTGAAAGCGCATTCCATCAATCTACCGTCCAGGTTTCTTTTTTCAAGGATCCGACCGTCCGTTCAAGTGTAAAACATGGCCGGACAACTTTTTTCTGAGAGAGGAGTGTCTGGGCCTAGGCTTGCCTAAAGCCCGTGCAAGGCCCAATCACACTGCGCCACAGGCCGTGCAAGGCCCATTCCATTTGCACAGCCCTATTCAACGAAGGCTCTCTGTACTGCCGTGTCGGTGTGGTACAGCCGTACAGGTGACGTGAGCCCAGGGACGAATGCCATGTACTACAATTGGCCGGATTCTGCCTGTACAGGCTACAGCCTGTATAGGGCCTACATGCAGGGTCCAGGATCGCTAGGCACTTGCGTTTTCTTCTTCCCGTTTCCGGTGCATTCAGTGACGACGACGCGAGATGTTTCCACGCATGAGAGCGAGGTCTTTGGGGTGCGTTTGGTTGGTTGCATATGCTTCAGTCAGGCTCTTTGGATGCAAGATGCTGGTGTTTGGTTGCTTGTATTGTCTGCTTGGTCTAGCTCGCTGGATGCAAGAGAGGGCTCACAGCCTGGCTATGCAGATACGTGGATTTTGGACGTTTCTGTGGAGCCAGGCTCGCGAGATGCAGGCACTCGTCCAACTAATGATGTTATTAGCATATAATTAGTGTATATCTATGTGTATTAATATGTTCTAAAGAGTATTACGACACAATAAGATAAAATATAAGGCTGTAAGAGTATATTTACATAAAATAAATATCATTGTATAATATTTTATCTCTATTTGTTCCATGCAACAAACTTTTATACGGACAACCAAACACCATCTCTTCTCAGACAGACTAAACAGATACATGCACCAAACAATATCCAATTACATGCACCCAGCCTGGGTGAGCTGCTAAAACACGTGGGCAATCAAACAGACCCTTGGCCTCGTACGTGATCAACGTTTGGACACAAACCGACGAGTCGCCGTCGCCGTGCCTCCTCCGTCGCCCGCTCTGGTCCGTGGTCCCCACGGAGCCACAAGCCCACAACCACTTTTAATGCCTGGCTGCCCTAAACCTACCCGGTCCACATCTTTAATAAAAACAAAGAACGAACGTACAATAATTAGAGAGTTAAATATGTGTCTGCTAGCATCTTGGCCGAAAAGATATAATAGTGATAGAGCCAGGCTTTGGAAACACGTGATAGATTACAAGTATATGACCCAACACCTAAATATCTTTTAAGCCCTGAAGTTGGGTGCTCAAACTTCTTCAAAGGCATCATGTGGGCAGCAAAGGCTGCAAAGATGGGTTTCAGATGGAATTTAGGGAATGATAGAAGCATCAAATTTTGGGAATATAATTGGATTGGCAATTCTAGCCTGGCCATCCAATTCTGGAAGCTGTATAGGATAGTAAATGAGAAATCTAAGACTGTTGTTGAGCTTTGGGATGGGGGAAAATCTCAAATGTACCTTTAGAAGGAATGTAGATGAGGAGTTAATGTTGCAGTGGGAAGAGATCTGTCAATTAATTAGTTCTGTGGAATTCTCTAATGAGGAGGATGCTCTGGTGTGCACCTTTAACACAAATGGAGTTTTCTCTTTCCAATCCCTTTACAGTGTCATTAACTTTAGAGGAATTATTCCTGTTCATACTCCTGTTGTCTGGTCTTTAAAAATCCCTCCTAGGGTTCAATTCTTTCTCTGGCTCTTGTCTAAAAACAAAATACAAACCAGAGATAATGTGAGCAAGTGGAAGACCATTGAGGATCCATCTTGTTTGTTCTGTACTGAGTTAGAATCTGCTAATCACCTACTTTTTGAATGTGTGGGAGCAAAGCAGTTGTGGGTAAATATTTCTGAGATTTGTGGTAGAACTTTGGGTACTGACTTTGAATCTATTGGTAGTTGTTGGCTTAGCAATAAAAGAATCTTAGTGGTTAATATGATGACTTCTGCAACCCTTTGGGGCTTGTGGAAACTAAGGAATAGCTTATATTTTCAGGGTACAAAATGGAGGGACATGAAAGTACTCATGAATTCAGTAGCTGGCCTTTTAAGGAACTGGATAATTCTGTGCCCAGCAGACAGAATTACTCTCGTGGAAAGCTGGATCTCACAGCTGGAACTGAAGGCAAACCAACCTGGAAGAATTTCTAGGTGAGCAAAGGCTTCGATGGGGTGGTGTTGTCATTTCTGGAAGAGAATCAAGATCTTTGGGGGCTGAAAGAGATGCCTGCACACATCGACCAAAGGATGCGTGATCAAGGATGGGTTAACTTGGCAGATGATTAAACATAATGTCTGTTTCAACCTATCGTAATTTCTGTAATAGGGAGTGCTTTGAATCTCAGCTGGTGCTGTTCGCTGCTGTGTAACCAGTAGCATATGCAGTTAAACATTCTGAATGTCTAATGAGACGGGGGTTAATACCTATTATTCAAAAAAAAAAAGAACGAACGTACGCCGGCCACGACCACAATAATATCTTGGAAAACAAATGCCGAGTTGGAGAGATGCGACAAGCAAATTGTTTGTGTACAGCATCATCCGAGCAGCTGGAAGAATTCCGACTTGAACGCGTCGACATGCGCCCGCTGGAGCATGGACACCGACGCCTGCACCCCGCCGCCGTCCCTGGCACGGACCAGCGCCACCTGTCCGTCGTGGTTCATCCTCACATTCTCCGTCCGCCGCGGCCTCCCCCACCCGAAGTCGGCGACCTCGTACACCCTGAAGCTCGACGACCCGGACACGGTCATCGTTCGTTCCACGGGGATCGTTTGGTCGCCGCCCAGCTTGAGGAACTCCCACCCGGGCCAGCAGCCGAGCGGGTCCTCCACCATCTTCTGGACCGCGTCCTGGATAGCCGACGCCGCGGCCGCCAGCGCGCCCTCGCCATGGAGCTCCCGCGCGGGCAGCTTCACGAGGCATGAGGTGAGGCACGTGCCCAAGTAGTCCGCCCCCGCGGGAGGGTCGAGGCGGTCGCGGGCGTCGGCGAGGAAGAATAGGAACACGTCCTCGTCCGCGGTGAGATGCCTGCAGCGGACGTAGCACGTCCAGGCCAGCGCGACGACGGCGACGAAGCTGGACGGAGGCCGGCGCAACGGGCCCCCCTGGGCTTCGCCGAGGCGGACGATCCGCTGCTTCAGCCGTTCGACGTGCGCCGCGTCCAAGGTGAGCGTCCGGCGGGTGAACCGCAGGCGATCTTGGTGCAGAACCGCGGGCATGGTCACCTGTTGGTGAGATCGACGGAAAAAGGAAAAACCAAAACCAATCGGATGCATCACAATCGTCAAAACCCAAATGAGTAAGCATGTGCTTCGCGGGAACGTACCACAGGCAAATCTGGCACGTACTTCCGCAGGACGCTCCGGGCCAGTTCCTCGCCGCCGGGCAACTTGACACGCGAGCGGTCGAACACCGGCGGCGCTGGCGGCGTGTCCCCACGGCACGCCGCGGCCCACGCCTCGACGAACCTCCACAGGGACCGCCCGTCGGCGACGGCGTGGTGCGCCGTGAACCCGAGAGCCACCCCGCCTCCCCCGAGACGCGTGGCCTGCACGGCCAGAAGCGGCGCCGGCAGCAAGGTCATGTCTTCCTCCGGAACGAGCCCCTCGAACGTGAGCACGTCGTGGTCCTCGTCGCCGGCGAGGCTGCGGACGTCAGCGTCGGTCTCCGCGACGACGAACTTTACGCCTTCGTCGTCGGTGGAGCGGCAGATGGCGACCTCGCCGGTGTCGGCGAGGTAATGGAGCTTGCCGGTGAGCGGAGCGTAGTAGGTGGCCAGGGTCGCCGCGAGGGAAGACCGGAGGGACCGCACAACGTCGTCGAAGGGCGGCAGCTGGTCGCCCTCGAACAACAGGAGGTGCTGCAGCCCCGGGTGCACGACCCACTGTGCCTCCATGGCGTTGAGCTTGATAGGCTCGGGCGGCGGCGCGTCGGCCGCTGCCGGCCCAGCGACGTGGCTGACATCGATGATTCTCACCGGAGCCATGGGGGTCTGAGCGGCGCTTGAGCAACAAGTGGCGGATAAAATTGCGGATAGCAGCGTGACCTCGGATTTTTTTTCCCGAGCGTTCTGAGTGTGGAAGCCGTAGAAGCACCGGTGGCTGAAAGTCTGAGACGAGTTAGGCCATCAATGTCACATCACGTAGAGCGCCATCCCCGTGTGTCCCCCCCTGCATTCTGGTCCACGGATGCACGGACCACGGTTGTCTGCCCAGCGATGGTGGCTTCATTCATTCAGAGGTTGAAATCAATGTTTAATAGTTTATCACTACATCTCAATCGGCTTTTCTTTTTTTGAAAAGAAATCGGCTTTTCTTTAATAGATGGAAAAAAGGACATTTCCATTAGCTAGAGGGCCCAAAACTAATTGAATGATTTCTTTTTGAGACAAAGATGGACTGGAGCAGAATTGAATATCCGGATTGAGATGGCGGCTAGGATTGACGAACGTGGTTTGGCCGGCTTCCAGCTGCTGCGGCTTCACGGAAGCCAGATCCGGAGGAGCCCGGAGCGGCAGCTTCACCGGCTCCTTATATTTTGGCCAGTTCATTTTCGCACCCCATCGGTAAACCGCTCCTTGCTACAACTCGACAATAGTAGCGCTAGAGTTCGGTGTCAGATGGAACCGGAGCTGCCATCCCATGTGCTTTCGTAGATCGAGCCGCCATCCCATGTGCTTTCGTCCTGATCCACGGGGCAAATGAATGGTGGTTTCGTCCATGTTGGAGCCGTTGCCAATCACCAATTCACCACCAGTAGCGCATTAATCAGCGAGATGCATGGGCCCAAACATGTTGGGGGGGAGAACCTCCATGAAGTTGTAGAAATAAGTTTGCATCCCGGGGGTGAATACATGAAGCACACTGACTGACACAGCGAGACTGAATACCACTTGTGATCAAGTGATGGGAGCTTTATATCGAGAAGATGATATTAATTATAGGCAAAACAGGCGTTTTCGTTCATAACTTTGCTCCATCCCTCAACTCTCAAATTGGCCTATCTAATACCTGAACCTTTAATTTGAGGTCAAAATTCATCCTTTCGCATAAGAAACTCTATGTTCACATGAGAATAGTGCGAAAAGTCCTTATTGCCGTTGGCTCTTTCCCCATAAAAAATTGGGCCGATTTAAAATACAGCTCCCTCACATGAAGGCAACACAGATGTTCTAGAAGGTAAGTCACTAAATTATCGCTCTCTCATTAGTTATATTTTACATCAAATACAAATTAATTAAAATAGGAGAGAAAAATATTATTAAAATTATGTATAAACCACTGACTCGTAAATCGACATGCACATGGTGCTCCAAGTACGAACCATGAACTTGCTGGTACCACTTGGTTCTCTTCTCAAATTCAAGAGCAAATTTAAACGCTGCTGATACTGGAATTTCAATTTCTTTAATAAGCTAGAGGTGTTGTTATATAGAGGACATCTATTTCTAATTGCTTCAAATTAGTTCAGCGGTCCAGAATAGATAAAAGAGTGCACCAAGATGACATCTAGCCTTATGTGCGAGCTTAGTTAATTTTGTTGTTGATACTTAAGAATGGGGAAGAATAGCCGAGAGCAAAATGACTTTTCACATTAGTCTCGTGCAAGTATGGAGTGCCACATCAACAATGGACGAGTTCGAACAGTCTAAATGACATCCCCAAACTGTGCAAACAGGATATGCCAACCCTTGAGACCAGTAGGTGCTAGTTTTGATCCAAGGTGGCGTTCGCGTCGGGCTTGCCGGTGAGTGCTCACTTGCCGTAGAGGGACATGTAAGTGGAGAGGATTCGACGAGGTGCCATGTACGTTGATGACGAGGGTTCGATGTTCCATGCTGCCCATTACAACGAGAGCTCCTCGGGGCTCGGGCGACGCCCGCGCCATGGAGGCGACCCTACTTGGAGAATGCCTTCGCCTGCCAAGATGCCACCTCGTCGCTCCTACAGCAGGACGCCGAGCCCCGTGCTCCACTTCTGTCGCCTTCTTCTGGAGCCGGTGCACGGTCTGCCCTTGTTGGAGACAAACCAGAAGAGAAGGAAGGATCAGGGGCCACTTGCCTGTGGCGATGCAGCTGCGGTGGTGGAACGGCGTGAAGAAGGCCTCTGTCGCTTCCTCGCTTCGGCGCGACGTATCCTGGTGTAAAGGGGTGACGACTTTGCTGATGTACGTGGATGGACGGCCGACCGACGTGGACGCCAGCATGGATCAAAACTTGCCCGGAGCGGATTCGAGGGGTTAGCATGTTAGGTTTAGACAGTTTGGAGGTGTCATTTGTCTAGGAGCAGCGGATTCGAGGAGTTAGCATATTCGGTTTAGACTGTTTTGAGGTGTCATTTGTCTAGGAGCAGCGGATTCGAGGGGTTAGCATATTCGGTTTAGACTGTTTGGAGGTGTCATTTGTCTAGGAGCAGTGGATTCGAGGGGTTAGCATATTAGTTTTAGACTGTTTGGAGGTGTAATTTGTCTAGGAGCACAGGCCAGAGCAGTTGACAAGATAGTAGACATCAACACACTCTTTCTTCATTTAATGATGATCACGTCAGCTTTTACTGATGTGGACTTATACAGATGGCCACTGTCTAACTTTTGTACGTACCTTTAGTTAGTTATGAGTAAAACTTTTATGAGAGTTTATCGGGTCATTTATGTTTAATGTAATATCGCCACTGTAACAACTATCATTTTGCTTCTTCTTAAACGAATTGCAGTGCTCCTACTTTAACTTAAAAAAAACAAATGGGAGACATGTGACCTGAGCCCAGGCACGAAGAGCATGCACCGCGGTCATCTTTATTAAAAAGAAAACTTACAGGGAGAGACATACAATACATCTTTACAACGCGTGCAATGCGACAAACAAATTGTATGTACAGCATCATCATCCGAGCAGGTCGAAGAACTCTGACTTAAACGCATCCACGTGCGCCCGCTCGAGCATGGACACCGACACCTGCACCCCGCCGCCGTCCCTGCCGTGGACCAGCGCCACCTGCCCGTCGCGGTTCATCATCGCGTTCTCCGTCCGTCGCGGCCTCCCCCACCCGAAGTCGGCGACCTCGTACACCCTGAAGCTCGACGACCCCGACAGGTTCATCACTCGGTGCGCCGTGAGGGAGAGCGTTGGGTCGCCGGCCAGCCTGAGGAACTCCCACCCGGGCCAGCGCCGAGCGGGTCCTCCGCCATCTTCTGGACCGCGTCCTGGATGGCCGACGCCGCGGCCGCCAGCGCGCCCTCGTCGTGGAGCTCGCGAGCGGGCAGCTTCACGATGCATGTGGTGAGACACGTACCGAAGTAGTCCGCCCCTGCGGGAGGGTCGAGGCGGTTGCGGGCGTCGACGAGGAAGAATACGATTACGTCGTCGTCCGGAGTGAAATACCTGCTGCGGACAAAGCTCGTCCAGGCCAGCGCGACGACGGCGACGAAGCTGGATGGAGGCCGACGCAACTGTGCGCCATGGGCTTCGCCGAGGCGGACGATCCGCTGCTTCAGTCGTTCGACGTGCGCCGCGTCCAAGGTGAACGTCCGGCGGATGCAGCGCCGGTGATCTTGGCGCAGAGCGGGCATTGTCGCCTGGTGGTCAGGTCGACGGAAAAGGAAAAAAAAACAATCGGATGCAACACTATCGTCAAAACCCAAATGGGGATGCATGTTCTCGCGGTACGTACCACTGGCAAATTTGGCGCGTACTTCCGCAAGACGCTCCGGGCCAGTTCCTCGCCGCCGGGCATCTTGACACGCGAGCGATCGAACACCGGCGGCGCTGGCGGCGTGTCCCCACGGCACGCTGCGGCACACGCCTCAACGAACCTCCACAGGGACCGCCCGTCGGCGACGGCATGGTGCGCCGTGAACCCGAGAGCCACCCCGCCTCCCCCGAGACGCGTGGCCTGCACAGCCAGAAGCGGCGCCGGAAGCAAGGTCATGTCGGCCTCCGGAACGAGCCCCTCGAACGTGAGCACGTCGAGGTCCTCGTCGCCTGCAAGGCTGCGGACGTCGGTCTCCGCGACGACGAACTTGACGCCTTCGTCGTCGGTGGAGCGGCAGATGGCGACCTCGCCGGTGTCGGCGAGGTAATGGAGCTTGCCGGCGAGCGGAGCGTAGGAGGCTAGGGTCGCCGCGAGGGAAGACCGGAGGGACCGCACAACGTCGTCGAAGGGTGGCAGCTGGTCGCCCTCGAACAACAGGAGGTGCTGCAGCCCCGGGTGCACGACCCACTGCGCCTCCATGGCGTTGAGCTTGATAGGCTCGGGCGGCGGTGCGTCGGCCGCTGCCGGCGCAGCGACGTGGCTGACATCGATGATTCTCACCGGAGCCATGGGGTTCTGCGTGGCGCCTTCGAGTGTGGAAGCCGTATGAGTAGCCGTGGCTTTTTTTTTCTCGAATACGCAGGAGAGCTGCGTATCATTGTATTAAGAAGAATAACAAGTTTGAGAACAAACAAACAAAGGGACTGGGCGGCAGAGGCACAATGCCCGCCGAAGCTCCACAGGTGGAGTGATCCCAACACAGCAACCACACTACATTAAGAACATGGACTACTCGCGTCCTAAACAACCTAGGTTCCTCGCTCCTGCCATGATCCACAGCTGGCGTTCTTGCATTATCTTGGCCTGTAAGTCAGCCGCTGTGCTGGAGACACGATCAAACAGGCGTGCATTGCGTTCTTTCCAGAGATTCCAAATTACGAGAAGGAACAAGGTGTCAAAACCTTTCCTCTTGTAAGCCGGCTGCTGCAAGCGGATGAAGTCCCACCAATGTTGCAGGGATATCCGATCAGCATTGAAGGAGCAAGCGCAGTTCAATGCCGAGAGAGTTTGCCACCAGGTTACCTTCGCATAGCTGCAGTGCACCAGTATATGACTTGCATCCTCGTTTTCTTGATCACACAGCCAACAGGTATCCCTCGCCTCGAGGCCATGTCTCCTACGCCTGTCCGCCGTCCATAATCTGTCCTTGGACGCGAGCCAGGCAAAGAACTTCACCCATGGCGATGCCCACGATTTCCATAGACGAGCAGCACCATGCATCGTAACCCCACCGACATGCAACTGTTTGTATGCTGAAGATGCTGAATACTGACCGTCCGCAGTCCAGCGCCATCGATAGGTGTCCTCGACGTCCGGCTGCAGCCGTAGCGACAAGACATGATGCCGGATGTCGAAGTATTCCAGGATTACTTGAACTGTTAGACCGCCCTGGATATCCGAGATCCACCGATGACCAACCAGTGCTTGTGCAACCGTTCTTGCCTTCTTTCTTCTTCCGGATACAGTTGCCGATAGATTTGGAGCCCGGTCGGCAATTGAAGAGCCATCAAGCCATCTGTCCGTCCAAAAGAGTGCCCGGTTGCCATTCCCCAGTTGAACTGTCACGGACGCATCAAACAAGGCTTTGACTTCTGGCTCGGTGTTGATTTGCAGCGCTGCCCAAGCACGGTCCGAGTCGGTCTTCTGAAGCCACATCCAGCGAGTGCGTAGGGCGAATCCAGCGAGCCTGAAGTCGATGACACCAAGACCGCCCAAATTTGTCGGACGGCAAACAGTTTCCCACGCCACCGCGCTCTTCCCCTTCACGGCTGCATCCGATCCAGACCATAGAAAGTTTCGCCTGATACTATCAAGTCTTTCAACTACCCAAGTTGGTAGTTTGTCTGCCATGATCAGGTATATAGGCATCGAAGACATAGTGGATTTGATCAAGGTGAGCCGGCCACTCTTGTTCATCAACGGGCCTTGCCAGACGGGCAGCTTGGCAGCCACCTTCTCGATGATCGGCCGGTACTGAGATCTGGGCAGCACTTTGGTGGAGAGAGGGATTCCAAGGTAGGTGATGGGGAACTCAGAAACCGCACAGTTGAGTACAGCTTGAAAGTCCGAAATGCTCTCATCGCATCCAAAGATTGGGGTGATGGAGCACTTGTCAAGATTGGTCGACAGTCCTGAAGCATCTTCAAAGATGTGCAAGACACGATCAATGGCAGAGGCCTCTTGTGCCGTCGGTGCCGCCAGTAGAATGACATCATCAGCATACATGCTACATTGGTGCTTAATCGCCGGTAAACCAGCAGGCTGCATTGCACCAGACTCCACCGCCTTGACAAACAGCCTGTTCAACCCATCCATGGCAAGCACGAAAAGCATCGGAGACAAAGGGTCGCCCTGACGCAGCCCACGACGGTGCACGATCGCCTGACCAGGTTGGCCATTGAGCAGCACTTTCGTTGAGGCCGTTGAGAGGAGGAGCGAAATCCAGTCACGCCATCTAGTACCAAAGCCCCAAGCTTGGAGGATATCAAGGACAAACTGCCAAGATACCATGTCGAAGGCTTTCGAAATGTCCAGTTTTAGTAGCAACTTGGGCACCTTACGTTTCCGGAGCAGGACCGCCGAACGTTGGACGTACTTGAAGTTGTCCAGTATGGAGCGGCCCTTGATGAACGCGCTCTGGTTGAGCAGCACGAGGTCACCAGGCAGGTGCTGAGGCGGTTGGCGAGCAGCTTTGCAATGATCTTTGGGAAGCTGTGTATGAGGCTTATCGGCCGGAAATCTTTAGGCTGCAGTGCATCCGCCTTCTTCGGGATCAGGATCAGATATGCTCCATTGACGCAGGCAAAACCCCGGTGATCAGCAACAAAGAAAGCGTTGACAGCGGCGATGAAATCATATTTGATAATTGGCCAAGCTGACTGGTAGAATGCCGCCGTCATACCGTCTGGCCCCGGCGCACGATCTGCCGGCAAGTCCCGCACAACATTCCTCACTTCCTCTTCCATCAAAGGTGCTTCCAGGTGGGAGAGATCGCGCGGCAGAATGCCAAGGGATTCAAAATTCAACGTGGCTGTCCTTGCCGGATCAAACCCCAGAAGGTTGTCAAAGTAGTCGAAAAGAACATTCCCCATGTCATCGGCTGTGTGCACAAGTCCCTGAGGCCCAGAGAGCTTGGTGATGCGGTTCTTCCGCTGTCTGCCATGCGCATGCTGATGAAAGAAGCGAGTGTTGGCGTCACCTTCACCGAGAAACAGCAGGCGTGAGCGTTGGCGTGCAATGGTGCGCTCGAGGGAGGCCAGGCCCAGGGAGAGGTGCTTGAGCCGCGAGCGTAGGTCCCGTTCCTCCTCAGAAAGGATGCGGCTATCTTGAGCACGGTCAAGTTGGAAGACAACCTCCTTGGCTACCAGGAGTTGCAGACGAACTGATCCAATCTTCTTTGCAGACCAGCTTTGTAGCTCCCTGGCAACATTACGCAGCAGCGCGTCTAAACGACGGAATGGACCGGTGATGTCGGCCGCACATACCCATCCACGAGCAACGGCCTCCAGATAACCGTCCAGCTTGGGCCAGAAAACCTCGAAGTGGAAACGTGGTTTACTTCTGATGGAGCCGTGGGTAAGCAGCAGAAGTGGACAGTGATCAGAGCAGTCCGAAGATAGTGCCTGGAGGAAGCACGCCGGGTACAGCTCCTCCCAATGGACCGATGCCAGCATGCGATCCAGCTTGACGAGTGTTGGGTTCGAGCGCTCGTTGCTCCACGTGTATGTCCGGCCGTGTAAGTGGATATCACGGAGCTCCAGGATGTCCACAGTCCTACGGAACCTTACCATGTTCCTCCTGTTGACACGGTCATTGTTTTTATCAGACGGGTCAAGGATCAAGTTAAAGTCGCCCGCTAGAAGCCAGGGGCCAGGGCAATCGTCCCGGATCGCAAGCAGCTCGTCAAGAAAGAGGGTTTTCTCCACGTCGTCCTGCGGGCCATACACCGTGGTGAGCCACCATGCGTCCACGCCAGAAGAGGGGACGACGCGGACCGTTAGGGTGTAGCAACCGACCCTTGGTTCAGTAATGGAGCCAGCATCACGACGGCAAGCGATGAGAACACCTCCACGGGTGACAGACGCCGGCAAGTAAGAGAAATCAGCAAAATCAGCACCAAAAGTTGACAGGATTACATGACGCGACACAGCATGTACCTTGGTCTCCTGCAAGCAGACCAAAGACGCCCTAGTGTCGGCAACCATGATGCGGACAGCATCCCGTCTAGCCTAAGAGTTTAGGCCCCGGACGTTCCAGGACACAATGGAAAGCGTATCCATGTAAAGTTCCAACAACCAACCGGTGCCGTCGCTCATCAGGCCTGGAGGCCGAGAGCCGGGCTGTTATTGCGGAGAGC
Source organism: Alloteropsis semialata (assembly GCA_004135705.1). Taxonomy (NCBI): domain Eukaryota; kingdom Viridiplantae; phylum Streptophyta; class Magnoliopsida; order Poales; family Poaceae; genus Alloteropsis; species Alloteropsis semialata. The sequence continues at coordinate 61,453,091 of CM014276.1, forward strand.
CGGCAGCAAGTCTTTGATTGCTTCATGGTGTTGCCCGCGTAGGCCTTCAGCGTATAGCTTCTGGTAGTTCATCCTGGCGTCGTTGCCAGGCGCGGCAGCGTCGGTGGCAGGCCGAAGCGTCGCATGAGGACGACCTCCGCTCGTCGGGAAGAGGCCACGTTGGCCAAGGGGTGGGCAGCAAGGCGCTCACTCCGTTTGGGGAGTTCACTACGGGAAACCAGGGGTTTGCCGAGTGTCCCAAACACTCGGCAAAGGACGATATACACTCGGCAAAGGCTTTGCCGAGTGCTACACTCGGCAAAGAGCACTCGGCACCGCTAGGGACGGCAAATGGGCTCTTTGCCGAGTGTAGTATTACGGGCACTCGGCAAAGACTTTGCCGAGTGCCCAGGGCCACACTCGGCAAAAGCTGGGCCTAACGCCCCGCGGACGGCTCACCGCCGTCTGCTGACGTCACGCCGACGTGGCGGCGACGGCGGCTGACGGCTGACGGCCGAGCTTTGCCGAGTGCCAGGTGGCAACACTCGGCAAAGCCGTGCCCTTTGCCGAGTGCCACGTGTCAGCACTCGGCAAAGCCGCACACACCGATTGACGTGGCGTGGCAGCTTTGCCGAGTGTTGCCACGGGACACTCGGCAAAGGGCCAGGCTTTGCCGAGTGCCTCCACCTGGCACTCGGCAAAGCTTGACCATTAGGTGCTCCTGTGTCACCCTTTGCCGAGTGCCCGAAAAAAACACTCGGCAAAGACTCGGCACTCGGCAAAGGTGACCATAAAATAACAGAAATGGCACCTTTGCCGAGTGTACACTCGGCAAAGACCCTTTTTGCCGAGTGTACACTCGGCAAAGGTGCCATTTCTGCCCTGTTTTATTTGTTGCTTCAGGTATAAAGTGCCTCCACTCAATACACATCACAGGCAGTTCAAATAGACATATGTACACATTACAGGCAGTTGATATAGATAAAATCCACAAGCATAAATCCACAATAACCATAACAAAGTAGTATCTCATCCACAACTAGTATCGCATCCATAAGTTCACAAGTAACAAGCACAGTAAAGTTTAAAGTTCACAAGCTCAATACGTTCATAATCACAAAGTTCACAAAGCATCACTGAGTAGGCCCAGGCGGTGCGCTGGTTCTGGCTTGCTCTTTGGAGTACTTTATGCCTTTGTCCTTCCAGTAGTCAATGACGGCCTGGATCCGCGCCTCGTAGTACATGTCCTTGACCAGTTTGTGAGCCGCCCTCTTTGCCTGCTCACCCGCCTCCACCTCGTGGCCCGGGGCGCATCTGTAAAAATCCTGCATATATATATGCGATATAGTGGTGACAAATGTAGAAAGCATGCATATATATATATATATATATATATATATATATATATATATATATATATATATATATATATATATATATATATATATATATATATGTGTGTGTGTGTGTGTGTGTGTGTGTGTGTGTGTGTGTGTTGAAATATGTATTGCGGGAAACACTTACCCACAGCTCGGCAAGCACCCTCTCGGCCTTGTTGGGGAAGCTCCTGCCCTCCCGGTCCTCTTGGTCGTCCGTGGCGTCGTAGTAGTGGGCGAACGATTCCGCCGGCTCCTGGACTCCTTGGTGCGTAACTATGCCAGGGAAGTTTGCCCTGCACAGAAGACCCAGGATGCCGTTGACCTTCCGGCTGTGAGCAGCACCCCGCTCTACCACGGACCAACCCCTGCAAAGTGATCAAGATAGATTGTTAGTTTCTATAGTGATATTCAACATATTAAATGAAAATGGAATGATAACATATAAAGTTTATTACCTTGCACTGCTAGGTCGGATCATCGGACGGTGTGCTGGGGGTATCGGCCGCCTCGGGAGTTGGGAGGGACCGCGCGCCCATAATCGGGCGTTAGAAGCGGAACCCTCCCCGGACCCCTCCCCCGCATCCCCCTCCTCCTCCGACGACTCCACCTCGCCCTCCACCACCGCGGGAGGAACCTCCTCCTCAGACGAAGACGAGGACGAAGGTACAGGGGTCGGTACCTTGCCCTTCCGTCGACCCCTGCGTCCACCCTTCCCTCGCCCCCTGGCTCCACCGCTCCCAGACCCTGAAGGTGCCTCCTCCTCACGTGACCCCCTCCGGTAAAGGGACTTCACGTTCCTAACTCCGCCCACCATCTGCATTGAAAAAGGCAAAATAAACATAATTAGAAAGATATGCAAAATATAATGAGAAATAGAAGCAAACTGAGCAAAATATATAAAGTAATTAACATGCATGGTATTACAAATAAAAAATAGCTAGGATCATACATGTATTAGAAATAATCATCGTGATAGAGATTTTCTTCTTGGTTCTCATCATCACTATCACGCATTTCGAGATCCTCATGCCCGTGCTCCTCAGGTTCTTCCATCTCATCATCACTCCCAATGCCTAAAAGCATGTTTTCAAGTAACTGCACGTCCTTCAAGTTAAGAACCACATCTCCATTGTCCACTTGTTCATTCATTTGCTCTACTTCCATTTCGTCCGCTTCGGTTAAGTCTATCACAAAACTCCCTTCTAGCCCATCTTCTTGGAAGAACTCTCCGGCATATGTGTTTG
>CM014276.1:61456692-61505805 GCA_004135705.1 Alloteropsis semialata
AAATTGAAATTCCAATAACAATATATTTCCTCTCAAAAAACAATAGTAAAATATTCATCTTTATCTTTACCTATTTCTAAAGAGAGGATTGCTTCTTCCTTTTTTGGTCCGTCCTGACATGTGGGTCCCACTTGATCCATCAAACTATAACCACGACTCCATATTGGTTTTCACACATCAGGTTAGAGTTCTAATTAAAACCATCAATATTAATCTATACCCTAATCTATTTCTATTTCTATTCCTCTCTACCTAATATTAAAGTGTGGTGCATTTGGTACGTTTCCCTACGTTCGCGCAACATGTGCTTTCGTTACCTGCTCGGTTCTTTCTTCATCCCCGTGCCATCTCCAAATCAGAGTCGAGTCCGGCTATTGTTTTTCTTCCCCGCGCAAACTTTGAGTCCGAGGCGAATTCAGTGATTCCTTCGCCTCCCCTTGGCCATCCCAGCTTCCCTGACGGACAACTTAGCTTGGTGCAGCAGGGGGGTGTGAGCCAGGGTTTTTTTTCCCGACCGTTACCGGTCCGGTTACCGCGGTAACCGGTGTTACCGGTCCGGACCGGTAGCGGTACCGGGCGGTAACAACCGGTTAAATTTAAAAATTTGAAATTTGAATTCAAAAAATGAAAAAATAGAGTAAAAATTTCAAAAAATACTTCAAGGTGCGTATAATCCAATGGTGTAAAAATTTTTCAAATATTTGTTCATTTAGTATTTTTGGCGGGCATTACAAATTAAAAAAAAAAAGAAAAAACCGGCCGGCCCATTTAGGGCCCAACGCCCCTAACACCTCCCCCGGTCCCCCCCCCCGCCCGCACGAACGGCCAGAGGCCTCTCCCTCGCCCTCCCGTGCTCGCTCCCTCTCCCTGACCCGCCGCGCGCCGCAACCGCCGCGCGCCGTCGGCCCGCCGCCCCCAGCCAGCGGTTGGCCGGGCGGTTGCGCCGGTTAGCCGACCCGAGCGCGGATCTACCGGCTCCGGCCCGGGTAACCGCTCGGCGCGGCGGTAAACCGGCCCTAGCGGCGGTTGACCGCGGCGGTTGCGGCGGTTGCGCGGCCGACCGTTGAAGCTCAAGGTAAGAGCTATTTAATGTCTAGTATGAGCTATTTAGTGTTTAGGACTTTAGTATTTAGGCATATATAAGTTGCAAGAATTTAGGTATTATTTGATTTAGGTATATTGTGATTTAGGTATTATTTGATTTAGGTATATTGTGATTTAGGCTATTGTGATTTAGGTATGATTTGATATAGGTATGTTGTGATTTAGGTGTATTGTGATTTAGGTGTTGCAAGGTTTTAAGTGTATGGTCATTTAGGTATGTGTTGGGTACTTGTGATTGATATGTTTATGTTGGTTCCATGTTTGCAGATTGAAAATGTCAGGCAGAGAGAAAGATATTGTATGGGAACACGGTGAAAATCTTTACCCCGGTTGGACATGCAAATATTGTCATACGTCCAAAGGAGGAGGTGGTTCCACTAGATTGAAACAACATTTGGCAGGGCGCGGGACCGAGGTCGTCCATTGTAGGAAGGTTCCAAAGGAGGTGCGTGAATACTTTCAGCGTGACATTGAAAGGGTTCAGAAGGCAACTGCTGACCGGGCTCGAGAGAGGTTGAGAAAGGAGAAGGTTGCAGCGGAGGGTAACTATCCCGGTGGAGATGAAAGATATGATGAGGAGGCTGAGCTGGAGCGTGCCCTGCACCAATCGAGAGCGGAAGAGGAGTTCCGTCGGGGGGTGCAACAGAGAGGAGGTGCATACGAGCATGGAGGGGGTAGTGGTTCGAGGGGAGGAAATCCGGTGCAGAGGATTCTTCGAAGGGCAACTTCGGGGAGGGAGACTCCTGGGGTTAGGGACTATAACTTGGCGGCGGGCATGAGAGGAACGACGCAGCCAAGGATTGACACAGGCTCCTGGACGCAGAAGGGTAAGAATGCAAAGGAAGCTATTGGGAAAGCTTGGTCAAAGTTTTTCCATATTGCGGGAGTACCTGGCAGACAGGCTGACAATCCATACTTTGTCAGCGCGGTCAGAGAGACTCAGAAGTGGGGTAAGTTTTTCTTTTAATGCGAATGACACCTATGCAACTGCATGTCTCTATCTAATCTCATGATTGCCATATGGTTGCAGGTGAAGGTATCGCGTCACCCACTGGACGGGATATTGATGGCAGGTACCTGGATCAAAACGAGCAAGACTTGAAGACTCAGTACGCAAAGTTTCAGCAAGAGTGGCCTCTCTTTGGCGTCACGTTGATGTGCGATTCGTGGACTGGCCCGACGAGGATGAGTGTCATCAATTTTTTGATATATTGCAATGGGGTCACGTGGTTCCACAAGTCTATTGATGCGTCTAGAAAAACTCAAGATTCCGAATTTTTGCTCCAGGTAACCCCTTACCTAGTTCCTTTCAATCCGAATATGATTCAGATGTTGCTAGAGAATCTGTTGATGCGTCTGAAAACCGCTAAAGAATCTGTATATTTTACCAGGAGCTTATAAAGGTGGTGGAGGAGATTGGGCCAGAGCATATCGTTCATGTTATCACCGACAACGGCTCGAACTACAAGAAAGCATGCAGGGAGCTTTCCGATGTGTATGCACACATTGCTTGGACACCTTGTCTAGCACACACTGTCAATTTGATGTTAAAGGATATCGGTGCAAGGTATGAACATCAAGGTATGATCGATCAATGCAAGAAAATTTCAGCTTGGTTACACAATCATGGTCAGTTGAATCATATGATGAGGCAAGCGATCGGTGGTGAGTTGGTCAAGTGGAATGCAACTCGCTTTGGGACGAACTACATGTTCCTAGACAGCATATATCGGAAACGTGATCGTTTCATGCAGTGGATGGGATCTCCTCAATTTTTGCAGAGCAAATGGGCAAATACAAATTTGGGTAGATTTACTCATGCCAGATTTGCAAGTATGGAGTGGTGGGATGGAATGAAATTTATCATTGACTCAGTTCAACCATTATACAAGTTGCTTCGCTTTGCTGATCAGGACAAGCGGCCCAACTTGTGCGAGGTGATTATGACCTTCCAGAATGTGAGACATGAAATGGAGTCTTTCTTCGGTCAAAATGTTTCCACCTGGAAAGAGTATGAAAAGCTTATGAACAGCAGGATGCAGAACGTCATCGTACAGACGTATGCGGCTCCAGGTAAGACTGTCACAAAAGTTTGTACTTTCACGTTCCATAGACTTTATGCTCATTGGCGGTATTTCCATTTTGCAGCTTCTGTGCTAAATCCGAGGTACGCCTATACGTATACTCCAACTTCAGAAATGTGGCGTACACTCAAGGATGCATTTCAGCGCATGACGGATATCCAGAGCGCCATCCAGGCATTGAACGAGGCTGAGATGTTTCGACAAAGGCGTGGTGAGTTTGCCTCAGATTTGGCAATGAAAATGGCGCTTGACCCAAAGACAACTGCATCTTCATGGTGGATGGTAAACGGCAACACCACTCCTAAGCTGCAGAGCCTTGCTTTGCGGCTTGTTTCTCAATGTTGTTCGTCAAGTGGATGCGAGCGGAACTGGAGTACTTTTGCCTTGCTGCATACAAAGGTTCGCAATCGGTTCCATACACTGTCACAAAAGTTTCTACTTTAACGTTCCATACACTTTATGCTCATTGGCGGTATTTCCATTTCCAGGTTCGCAATCGGTTGTCGCACAAGAAACTGAACAAGCTTGTCTATGTCAACTACAACCTACGCCTGCGACTTGCGGATGTCGGCAATCCCGTGCGTGATGAAGGTGATTTCATTGACCAGCTGTCCCATCTTTCATTCTATGATGAGAAAAATCCGGTGCGGGAGTGGATGGAATATGGTAGATCAAACGGGGACCCAGTTCTGGACGAGGACGATGATGACGGAGACACCCCGCTCCCGTCCCATATTGTCACGGATCATATAAACCCATCAGACCTCCGGACTTCTACAGGGGATGATTGCATCAGTGATTGGGCACGTCGAAATGTGGGTGACACTCACCTAGGGAAGAGGAAGCACCACATAGGGCCTACGAAGGGTGACCCGAAGCGCCAACGAGGACAGGCCACGGGAAAAGGCAAAGGCAAAACAACACTAGTGCTGAGCGACGACGACACTGATGATGGCGAGGGTGATGGTAGTCCACCGTATCAGGAGTCTCAGGATAGCAGCTCCGCTGATGATGATGATGATGATAGTGATGGCGGTGTTGGCGGCGGTGGTGGCGGCGGTGGTGGCGGTGGCGGTGCCGGTGGCAGTGGCGGTGCCGGTGCCGGTGGCAGTGGCGGTGGCGGTGCTGGTCTTCGTTTCACAGGTTTGAAGTGCATGCACTTCAATATATATATGCACATTTGTTTTTCACTGTGAGTACTAATTATGCTATATGGTTGGTTGCAGGGGAGACTGATTTCACGCATGCTACTCAGGACATTGACCATGGAGCACCGGAATCCCAGAGGAGAACGGTTCAACCGACGGATTACAACACTCCACACTTTCCACAGTACTCTTCTAGCTCATACAGCGATTCCTCCCAGTCCAGTTATCACTATCCTATACCTGATTTGAGCACGCAGCCACCGATGAGATGGGTGTACGAATGGGAAGACCCCCATTGGTACAATATGTTACTTCAGGAATGGCAGACGACGTCGGCGTGGACGGGCCAAACTTGGCAAGAGTACAAAGCTGAGCTGCTTCTAAGGCAAGGTTTGAATGTGATGTCCACCGCCGAGTACGAAATGGCTACGCAATACTACCGTTGATCTATTTCTATGCACAACTATTATTTCTATGCACAATTATTATTATGTATCCATGTTTGTATCTATTTGTGGTCATTTTCTATTTCTATGTATAATTATTCAATTTTTTTTGCAACCGGCCGGCTAACCGGTCCAACCGGTCGTCTAACCGGTTCTACCGATCGTTCAACCGCCCGACCGACCGCCTCAACGCCCGACCGGTTAACCGGTAATACCGACCGGATTACCGTTATTACCGTCGGTTAACCGTCATTTTCCGTTTGTATGGCGCGATTTGAATTTGGATTTGAATTTGTTCGGTTTTTAGCGGTAACCGCGGTTAACCGACCGGTTAACCGCTACCGCCGGCCGGCGGTTACAGGTCACCGGTCGGTAAATGAAACCCTGGTTGCACGTCCCACGGCAGGAGCAGATGAACAGGAGGGCCGAAACTAGTGGCGCGGCCCCCTGCATTCCATTAACTAGAGGGCCCAAAACGAATTGAAGGATTTCTATTTCAGACAAAGATGGACGTGAGCACAATTGAAGGTCCGGATTGAGATGGCAGAGTTTCTTAGCTTACACACACACACTCTCTCTCTCTCTGATTTTTATTATAGATGTCACATTAGGTTTGTCCTAAGTTCAAGTTGTACAAATTTAACAATGTTTACAGAAAATATAACAACATATATACTATCAAATATATGTACTATCAAAATATATCCTGTAGTAAATATAATGAAACAAATTTGGTATTGTAGATGTTGTTATATACTTGATCAAAATTAGATGATTTTGACTTAGAACAAACCTAATGTGATATCCAATAAAAAAACAGAGGAGTAGTTCCATATGTCGTTCTGTTTTATCAGAACATGCCTTTGCTACTTCTTTCTAGCATGAGATTGGAGTACGGAGTACTGGTAGTTGCGTTCTGTTTCACCAAATCATGCCTTGCTAATTCTTTCTAGCATGCTGAATTGTGCTTCTGTGGATACATGTTTCATTCTTTGTGGCATAGTAGTGCTCTATGATGGTGTTTGGGTTGTCATCTTTTGGGGACAAAGGTGAATCGGAACTGCAATAGTGCACTTGTCATCTTAATATGCACATGCTGGAATCTGGATAGTAATGGTCTCTTGTAGTTTGTGAACTTTTCTTTCATCTACAATTCTTTGTCCATTCTGCTATATGTAAACATAATGAAATTCTCATATTATGCATTTTTTAGGTAAATTCTCATATTATGCTGATGAATGACCTTAGTAACAATTTGACCTCAAAATAACGAGAAGATTGTAAGGATAACAAATCTATTTCTTCATAGTTGAGTTCTCATTGACACTGGATTCAATGAACATCATCTGAGACTGAGACTAATTTTGCTTTTCCATGAATTTGAATGAGTCTTACATAAATTTCGTTTTTCAGGAGCTTTTGAATGTTCATTATATTATATAGCTAGATCCCATTACCAATTTCAAATGCAAGTTATTTACTGTATGTAAGAAACTGATGATCTCATCTGCCGAGACCGGGAGGACGGGATAAGCGTGGAATATGTCATAAATCGTCTTAAACTATCAGAGCAAACGGTCAGGTATTTGCACCATAATATGTCAGCTTGCTCTATGTTATTAATATGATACAAACAAAATGTACTGTTATTTTTTTTTTCCGATCTTGCTTCTTTCTCACAGGGAGGTAATCCAAGGACATGTTGGCTCTGGCGACATATAAGACCTCCATTACAGGTCTGCCTTTAATGAATGATCCTGTTCCAAGTTAAGGCATCAGGCTCCACATGCATGTGTAGTGTGTGGAGCCATTTGAAGGAAGAAATGCTAGCAGTCTGCAAAGATTTGCCTTGTGCGTCTTGCTGATGTCATAAGGGCATCAGGCTCCACATGCATGTGCGTCTTGCCTTGTGTGTGATGTCATAAGGACAGTGTTGCCGAGGCTGAAAAAAGAATGGACATGCCAGCTCACGTCGATGCTGAGAGCAGCTTTCGGCTGCAGCATCGTGCATCGATGCTGAGTTGCTGATGGGCCCAGGTTCTAGAAGCAGCAGCCTCTCATTTTTTGTTTCACGTGATGCATGCAGACACACACAGGTATTAGTTTATTCCCTCAGCACCGATGCATGTACATGATCTGCAGGCCTTGTTTCAAGTTTCAGCATCGCCTTCCACAGCGGCATGCATCGATGCTTGAACAAGAGAGAGAAGATTGAGGCATCGCCTTTTGCCCACGCTGTGGACAGTCTTACGCAATTTTGTATGAATTGTGAGTAGGCTAGGTCTCCCTGCAGAACATCTGTTGTGTTTGCTACTCCAGCAACTCTGTGTACCACCCGTGTTATGTTTTTATGCCCTTTGTGTATTTTAATTTTTAATGTAGGCTTATGGCCGGATATAAGAGTTCTCACACGACTCGGTACTACAGTTACTAAATGAACAGTCTGTGGGAAGAAGTATGAATTGTGAAAGCCTCGTCTTACGAATGAGGTCTAAAATGCGAAAATTTTTTTTGAAGAAAAACGTGGTCATGAATGAACTCAAAATATGTAGCATAGGGTGAGGCAGTTCTTCGGCAGTGAGCTGAAGTCGTCAACGCCGACGATGGCGTAGGGCGCCGGGTACTCTGTCTCGTTCTCGCCGATGTCGCCCAACGCCTTGTAGAACAGGCAGAAGATGCAGCAGGGCGCGATGACGGAACCCATGCATCCCGGTGCCGTTCACCTTGGCTGATGAACATAGACGTCGGCGAACCGTGTTTAGATGGCCCCTGGAAAATTTTTCAGGGTATTAAATGCATCTTTGACCACTAATTAGGGGTATTAAATAATGTCAGTTTACAAAACTACCTCCACAACCTCTAGTAAATTTCCGAGAAAAATCTAATGAGGCCTTTGACCGCATGATTAGAGGATGATTAGAAGATGGTTACTATAGCATCACTGTAGCAAATCATGGATTAATTAGGCTCATTAGATTCGTCTCGGAAAGTTACGCTCATCCGTGGCTGGGTTTTGCAAATAGACTTCATTTAGTACTCCATGCAAAAAAGATTCCCTTTTGCAAAATTTTTCAGGGGCCATCTAAACACGGTAGCCAAGCGTTGGATGTCGTCGGCACGCCAACAATGGACATCAATCCAAACATACGCTGCGTTCTCAGTCAACGACTAAATTAAGTGGGACTGACGTTGGCGTCGATCCAAACGACCTGATCCAGCCCAATAACCGAATGAGTGAGGGCCTGTCTAATTACTGGGCTACTGAAACTATAGTCAATAAGGCCCAAAATCCATTAAAACACAAAAATTGAACAAGGGCCTGTGCCCGTAGCTTGTCATATGCTGCACATATTTCATAAAATGAAAACGCATCTACTGCATACTAGACATGTAGTTTTCCTACATTTTTGTATTCAGTTTTTGCGTAACAAGGTTGTACAAGACTCGGTTGGACGTTTCATATATATCTTGTACTTTTGTAACCGTGCGGAAACAAAAAAGGCTCGCTGCCCCCATGAAAAGCTGAATCCGGGGATCCATATTCACAATTCAGAGTTTCAAACATCACCAATCGACCATGCATCGGTGTTCAGCGCTCGACCTTTTCTGGGCGTGTGCGGGCGGCGATTGATCTGATCTGTGCTTTGTTAGAGTTGATCTCTCCATCCAGTGGGCCCAACGGCCCATTGGGCCTTAGATCTGCGCCCTGATCGGGGGCGCCCAACCCTACATGGTTGGTGGGCCCCTGTCGCACAGCGCCATAATAAATAGAGGGTGGGGGCCACCGGCTCGAAGTACGAGGTTCACCGCGAGTCGCCTTTTCCCACCCACAAAACCCTAATCCGATCTAGAGAGGGGGCGCTGGAGCGACGGGAAGTTCCACAAAACCGTCGTTGCCTGTGCGCAGATCTGCACCAACGAACCAGCGATGGCCGAGTCCAGCACGTCCCTAGGAGGGAGTTCCCTAGGAGGGGGAGAAGTTCGATCTATAGTTCATCTGTTTTAGTTCTTGTTCTTAGATGTATAGACATGTTCAATTCAAGTTATTGCAAAGATTCTCTATCCGATTTACTGCTAGAGGTCCTCGGGATCTAACAATGGTATCAGTCGCCTATCTAGCGAGTAGATCGAGATGGGGAAGAGTAAATCTCGCAAGAGAAAAAGAAATCGTCGGATTCAAACTCGAATCGAAAGAAAAGAGTGGAGAAATCCGCAAGAAAACACCGTTTTGGCAACAAATCGGCAAAGAACAAAAAGCAAACCCTAACCCTAACCGCGCCATGGCCGACGCCGTGGAGCTCCTCGACGGAACCGCGCGCACAGTGCACGCGGCGCCGGCGAGGAGTCCCACAAGGTCGGCAGCGGCGGTAAAAGTACAGCAAGTGGCCGGGCCGGCCGGCGTCCGGCGCGCATGGTGCGGCTGGGCGCGCGGGATACGCGCCCTGCTCTATTGGCCAGCGGCCGGACAACGCGGCACCTGTAGCCCAGGCGGCCGGCGCTCGGCTCCAGCCAGCATGCGGCACAAGGCCCAAGCGGCCAGCTGCATCGCGTACAGCAAAGCAAAAAGGCCCTCATGGCCTGAGGTACTTCTGCTCAGGAAGGAAAGAAAGAACCAAAAAAAAAGAACAGCGCCAGAGAGCCACGCTCCCTGTGACGGAAAAGAAAGGAAACCAAAAACAAAAAGCCAGAGGCCCGGCGGCCACGGTAACGAGACCGACGGCCGGTGGCCCGGCGACAGCTGCACGCAGGGCGCGTCGCGTCCTCGGCTCGCAGAGAGCAGGCTGCGGCTGCTGTGCCGGCCAAGAGAGAAAGAAAAGCGCTGTGTGGCTGCTGGAAAGGGAAAGAATGAGTTAGGGTTAGGTTTCCCAATAGCAACCGGATATTTATACTCCCCGAAATGTACTCTGGACCGTTGGATGAAATGGACGGCTCAGATCGCATGCGCGGGTGGAGAGCTGGTGCTGCGCGCGCCGGGCCAAATTGGTGGCCCGGTCGTCGGTTTTTGGGCCCCAGGCCCAGTCGGCCGTGGGCTAGTCTGAAAGTCCGCGGCTATGGGCCAAATGGGCTGGCCGCAAAGTAACATTTTTGAATTACGTTTCGCATTTTCAGAAGCCTTTTTGTTAATGTTTTATGTATAGCTTTATCTCTATTACAATTTGAACCAACGGGATAATTGTTTTAGAGAATGGATAAAGTATTATGCTTCTGAAAAATATGTTTCATGTTTCCGCTGCGAATGTTTAAATTGTGCTCTTTTATTTTAATTCGAACCAACGGGAGAATTAAATTTTAAGAGCATGATTAAAAGATATTATTGTGTTAATTATAATGTTGTTATTTTCTGACCAACGTTGTTAATAGCAATATTATAATTCTGATGGTTATTTCTATTTCTGCCCAACGGTGATTTAGATTTAATGCATTAAACAGTTGTATGGTTTTAATCAGGCATTCTATTGTTGTTATTGTAATGTTCTCACATAATTGTGATTTCAGGAGGTGCTTTCCTGATGGCCTACATCAGAGAGATTCCAGTTCTCAAGGGGGACAACTACGCTGAGTGGAGGAAAAAGATTGACTTGGCCTTCACTTTGGGTGACCTGGAATGGGTTGTCACCACACCGCGTCCCACTGAGCCTCCAAAGCCAGTGAGGGACGAGAAAGATAATGATGCTGCATGGCAAAAGAAAGAGAGGGACTATGCTCCTTTAAGAATGTCATATGATCTCGATCATAAAAAGTGGACCAGTGCCAACAAGAAATGTCTGGCTATGGTAAAGAACACGATTGAGTCTGCAATAGTAGGCTCAATCGCAGAGTGTGACTCGGTCACAGAGTACCTAGAGAGAGTAAAGAATCAGTTCACTGGTTCTTCAAAGGCATATGCTACACAGCTGATCAAGCAGCTAGTGACACAGAGGTACAACGGTGATGGTATTAGAAGCCACATTCTGAGAATGAGTAACCAGAATGCAAAGCTCACAACTATGGATCTGGGTTTCAAGGATGAGATCCTTATCCATTTGGTTTTTGCTTCTTTACCTAAAGATTTTGAGTCTTTTGTGATTAACTACAACATGTCTCCCGAGAACTGGGACATGGAAAAGCTCATTGCAATGTGTGTGCAAGAGGAGGAGCGCATAAGGGCTTCACATGGTGATTCTATCAACTATGTGAAAAATGGTAAGAAAAAGTTCAATCAGGCTAACTCCTCCTCTAAGGCAAAGGATAAGCAAACCATGCAGCCACAGTATCAGTCTCAGAACTTCCCAGTGGAGAAAGATCAGTGTCTCTACTGCAAGCAAAAGGGACATTACAAGAAAGACTGCCCTGCTTTCTTAAAGTCCATCATGCAAAAGAAAGGTGAGAACATTATAACATTTGTAAATGAATCCTTGTATGTCAATTATTCAAAGTCTACTTGGTGGATTGACTCAGGTGCAACTATTCATGTTGCAAATTGTTTATAGGGATTCCGTTCGACGAGGACTACGCAAAGAAGCGAAAGATGCGTTAAAGTCGCAAATGGAGTCCAAGCTGATGTGGAGGCTGTTGGCGACCTTTCTCTAGAGCTAGCTGATGGCTTTACACTTTTATTGAAAGATGTTCTTTATGTTCCTACGTTACAAAGAAACTTGATTAGTGTTTCACGCTTGGATAATACTGGTTATAAATGCCATTTTGGAGATGGCAAATATGAGATTTGGTTTGATAATGATTGTGTTGGTGTTGCTTTCCAACAACAAGAGCTTTATTTACTATCACTTCGTGAAAATGTGAATTCCGTCTATGATGTGAATATGAATGTGAATGTGAATGAGAATGTATCCTCGTCAGTGCATAGAAAAAGAAAAAGAACTCAAGATGCATCGTCGAAATTATGGCACTGTCGTTTAGGCCATATTTCGAGGGGGAGAATAGAAAGACTAGTAAAGAATGATATTCTTCCTCCATTAGAGTTCTCAGACTTAGAACAATGCGTTGAATGTATTAAAGGAAAGTATGTAAAGCAAATTAAAAAGGGTTCCAAAAGAAGCGCAGGGATTTTAGAGATAATCCACACAGATATTTGTGGTCCATTCCCTGTGCAAAGCGTGGACGGTTTTGATTCGTTCATAACATTCACAGACGATTACTCCCGTTTTGGTTACATTTATCCAATTAAAGAAAGATCAGAAGCATTGGATAAATTTAAAGTATTTAAGGCTGAAGTTGAAAATCAGCATGATAAAAAGATTAAGATAGTCAGGTCTGACCGTGGGGGAGTACTACGGTCGACATACCCCATATGGCCAGGTTCCTGGACCTTTTGCTAGGTTCCTACAGGAAAATGGCATAGTTGCCCAGTATTCCACACCGGGTGAGCCTCAGCAAAATGGAGTAGCTGAAAGGCGTAATCGTACCCTTATGGACATGGTGCGCAGCATGATGAGTTACTCCACATTGCCATTGAGTTTGTGGATGGAGGCGTTGAAAACCGCTATTCACATTCTCAATAGAGTACCAAGTAAGTCGGTGCCCAAAACACCGTACGAGCTGTGGACAGGAAGAGTGCCCTCACTAAACCATTTGCGTGTGTGGGGGAGCCCAGCTGAGGCTAAAGTATTTAACCCAAACATTGGGAAACTGGATCCCAAAACAGTGAGTTGCCATTTCATTGGCTATCCAGAAAAGTCAAAAGGTTTCCGTTTCTACTGTCCTGACAGACATACAAAGTTTGTAGAGACGAGACATGCAGTTTTCCTAGAGGATCAGATGATCAGGGGGAGCATGGTAGCTCGAGAAATCAGCCTTGAGGAGAGCGGGTGTGTGCGCCTACTTCAATGATTCAAGAGTCGTTCTTCTCTCTACCTGTTGTAGCTGCACCGCCAGTGCAGGACACTGTGGTGACAGCACCTGCTGTGAGTTCACCTATGGCAGCACCAAATGAAAATGAGGAACCTGTCCCTCAGGATCCAATAGAGCCTGATGTCACACATGAGGCAGAGCCACAACAGCCCCAAATAGAAGATGTGTCAAACGATGAGCCTCCCAGGAGGTCTCAAAGAGTTAGAAGATCAGCTATATCTGCTGAATATGAGACTTATAATACAGAAGAGATTCAAATGGAGGGTGATCCCACCTCATTTGAAGAAGCCATGAGAAGTGCTCACTCATCGAAGTGGCTGGAAGCCATGGAAGATGAGATGAGGTCAATGAGTTCCAATGGAGTTTGGGACTTAGAGGAAATTCCTAAAGGAGCCAAAACAGTAGGCTGTAAATGGGTCTACAAGATTAAACATGACTCTAGAGGGAATATAGAAAGGTTCAAAGCACGACTTGTGGCGAAAGGTTTTACACAAAGAGAAGGGATAGATTACAATGAGACCTTCTCTCCAGTCTCATGTAAGGATTCCTTCAGAATAATAATGGCATTAGTGGCACATTATAACTTAGAGTTACATCAGATGGATGTAAAGACGGCGTTCCTCAATGGAGATCTGGAGGAGAATGTTTACATGGCACAACCGAAATGTTTTGTCGTGGAAGGAAAAGAACGAATGGGATGCCGCCTTAAGAAATCTATTTATGGATTAAAGCAAGCCTCTAGGTAGTGGTATTTAAAGTTTGATGAAACAATAAGGAAATTTGAGTTTAAAGAAAATGAGGAGGACAATTGTACTTATGCAAAGTTTAAGAGTGGGAAATTTATTTTCCTCATTCTGTATGTGGATGATATCTTACTTGCTAGTAGTGATGTCAATCTACTTATGGAAACAAAGAAGTTTTTGTCCTCAAATTTTGACATGAAAGATCTTGGTGAAGCTTCTTTCGTTTTGGGAATTGAGATTCACCGAGATAGAAGAAAGGGGGTTTTAGGACTATCACAGAAGGCATACTTGGAAAAGATTTTAAAGAAATACAGTATGCATGCCTGTAAGCCTTCACCTGCTTCAATAGTCAAGGGCGATAGATTTGGGAAACATCAATGTCCCAGGAACCAGTATGAGATCGATCAAATGAAAGCGGTTCCATATGCTTCAGCTGTCGGAAGCTTACAGTATGCTCAAGTGTGTACATGCCCTGACTTAGCGTTTGTTACCGGGATTCTTGGCAGATATCAAAGTAATCCAGGACAGGAACACTGGATAATGATAAAGAAAGCTTTGCGTTATGTGCAAGGCACAAAAGGCCTCATGCTAACGTATAGAAAATCTGATTCCCTAGAGATAGAAGGGTATTCAGATGCGGATTTTGCGGGAGATCCGGACGATAGAAAGTCCACGTCCGGATATGTTTTCACTCTCGCAGGAGGAGCTATATCATGGAAAAGCTCCAAACAAACTGTCACTGCATCGTCGACAATGTATGCTGAGTTTGTTGCATGTTATGAAGCCACGGGGCAGGTCGAATGGTTAAAGAAATTTATACCCGGTTTAAGAGTGGTAGACAGCATTCAAAGGCCACTCAAGATGTACTGCGATAATGAACCCGCAGTGTTTTATGCTCACAACAATAAGTCAAGTGGTGCTGCCAAACACATTGACATAAAGTTTTATGTTGTGAAGGAAAGAATCCAGAATCATACCATTAGTCTTGAGCATATAAGCACAAAGGAAATGCTTGCGGATCCGCTCACAAAAGGCTTACCACCCAATGTGTTCAGAGAACACGTAGCCGGCATGGGTTTAAGGGAAAGCCTATGATTTCTGGATAATAAAAGGCCCAAAGTTAAAGAATTTGTTTCTGAACAAGAGACGTGTGTAGTAGCTGTTAAATCTATCGGCGATGGACCGTGATGATATAGCATGCTCTATGGACTAATCTGTGAGGGGACAACTATGGTTTGAATCAAAGTACAAAGATAAAATTGCAAAGTGAGATCAAGGGGGAGAATGTTAGAGTTGATCTCTCCATCCAGTGGGCCCAACGGCCCATTGGGCCTTAGATCTGCGCCCTGATCGGGGGCGCCCAACCCTACATGGTTGGTGGGCCCCTGTCGCACAGCGCCATAATAAATAGAGGGTGAGGGCCGCCGGCTCGCAGTACGAGGTTCACCGCGAGTCGCCTTTTCCCACCCACAAAACCCTAATCCGATCTAGAGAGGGGGCGCTGGAGCGACGGGAAGTGCCGCCGCCGTCGACACTCGTACATCGCCGCTGGTGCCACCGTCCGAGTCTACGATACCCCGCTACATCAACCGTCGCTGCCCGTGCGCAGATCTCTACACCGACCGTCGCTGCCTGTGCGCAGATCTGCACCAACGAACCAGCGATGGCCGAGTCCAGCACGTCCCTAGGAGGGAGTTCCCTAGGAGGGGGAGAAGGTCGATCTATAGTTCATCTGTTTTAGTTCTTGTTCTTAGATGTATAGACATGTTCTATTAAGTTATTGCAAAAATTCTCTATCCGATTTACTACTAGAGGTCCTCGGGATCTAACATGCTTTCCCTTTTCCTTTTACACAAATGTGGAACATGCAGGCATACAATCGCGGTCGATCGGATAATGTTCATGGGGACGTAGCTGACTGGCGGTTGGACAGTTTACATGCACCCCACCCCAGACGCAGCAACAAACTAATCTGAAGAAACTAATCTGAAGAATTGCAGCTTAAACATACGCGAACTTCAACTTTAATTTAAGCCACACCCAGACACCCTTGCTCTACTTTATACTATACAAATTAAAGTTCATCGATGCTACGTACTACACATGGAAGTAGACGGCCACAGATTATTTTCGACGAACAGAACAATTAAGCTGGCGCGGAGGCCGAGGCATCACCGTTCAGCGTTCATCCTTGTTCCTGGGCCGAGGCATCGCCGCTGGTGAATACGTCCTAGTGGTGTACTCCTCCATTGCCGCCGCCGCCCTCCCTCGGCCGGTTGTCCGGCGGCCGCGGCATCCTCACCGTCCACACCCGTGTGACCACCTCCTCCTGCATGTACAAATACTGCAACATTTGCATATTTTTTTTAAACGAGCTAATCAATGAACGAAAAAATAACTTCGAAAAAAAATGAACGAAAAATCGGCTGCCGATAAATGCGCGTACAAATAAATCAAGCGGTGAGAAATCGATCCACTTACGTTAGCCTTCTCGCCGCCCTCTCCTTCCTGCGACGAGTCCGCCGCCGCCGGCGCAGCAACAGCGGCCGGCTTCGGGCCGCTGCTGCAGTAGCCGTCCAGGCCCAGGCAGCCGACGCAGGCGCGGAGCAGGAGCTGCAGCAGCGAGCACGGGTGCGCCAAGAGTGCCGGCGATGCTTCTCCAGACCCCACCTCATCCTTGGTGAGGAGGTTACCGGCCGCCGATTCATCCGGCTTTTGCCCCTCCCGCCTATCCGCCGCCGCCGCCGCCGCCGCCTCGTCTCCGCGCTGCTCCGCCGAATCTCGCAGGTTGTTATTCTCCGCATCCTCCTTTTCGTCGTGGTGATCCATTATCGCCTCTGTCGCTGTAGTGGCCGCTCTAGATGCTGGCTGGGAGCTTCTGGAGATTGGAGAGCGGCGCCTCTAGAGGCTAGCGATTGTTTCCCTTTGGCCTTTGCTCGTCAACTTTTGGGTGCTGTCCCCTACTACCCTTTCCCTATAGGTGATGCTGCGTTCAGGGGTATTTACTCCCCTCTCTGTGGCAGATTCATACGGCGTCGAGCCCTGATTTATTGCGGCGGAGCTAGGGCAGGTGGGCCCCGCAATATTTCCAGTAATACCCCTGGAGAGGTTGGACTAGACGCCTGTATAAGTCGTCGATTCGGCAACCAATCAACTATACAGGGGTAATCCTGTAAATGGCCGTCTTGGTCGCCATGGCAGGTAGGACGCCCGCCCGCCGTGTCGAGAGAGCAACACGAGAATGCCGACGTGGACACACGCGTTAACCAGCTGCAAGGGCATTGAAGGACACCTCACCATCCCGGCTTTTAATTTGTATAACCGTTTAATTCAGCAAGATAAGTTTAAAAAATTTACTGTAGCAATTTTAATTTGAAGATTAGAAAGGCCAAACATGATCTAATTATAAAATTAATTACACAGATGGACGGGAAATCTCGAGACGAATCTATTAGACCTAATTAATCTGTTATTGGTCCTGTTTGGATCCACCAGTTATAAAATTTAGTACTACTGTTTATAACTTTGACCACTAATTAGGGGTATTAAAATAAAGGCAGTTTACAAAACTACCTCCACAACCCCTGTGCTAATTCGCGAGACGAATCTAATGAGGCCTTTGACCACATGATTGGAGGATGGTTACTGTAGCATTACTGTAGTTAATCATGGATTAACTAGGCTCATTAGATTCGTCTCGAAAAGTTACGCTCATCCGTAAAGAGGTTTTGTAAATAGACTTCATTTAGTACTCCATGCAAGAAAGATTCCTTTTAGCGATTTTAGAGTTATAAAAATCCAAACAAGACCAATCCACATTTAATATCCTTAATTAGTATCTTAACATTTGATAAATAGTGATGAATAGGAAAAACTTATGAAACTAAGCCTATATACAGAGCCTTGCTGCTTGCAGAGAGATACTGCCAGCGCAGTACGTAAACTTTCATCTAGCGTGTTTAGATGCCCGGTTACGTAGTGTTTATGCGTTGAGCCGCGTGAATATAATGAAGAAATAACTTGACATGATTTTTTAGATAAAAATTTTATGTGTTTTTTAGTGGAATTAAACAGGGCTTCAGTCGGTGGGTTGATGCCTGGGCCCTGACACCGGTCAAACATCCGTTCAGAGTATAGTAAGCTGTTGATTATTCAGCTCCGGGGTTCTCTAATCTGCACACTTATCCAGTTCGAGAACAGTTTTGTCCATCTTATTTGTCGCGTTTTCGGGCTTGAGAATCCTGGAGTTGCGCCAGCACAAGATCGATGTGAGCTCGCAGCTACCTGCTCTTATTTTTATTCCTGCAATATGATCAGTCCGCAGAATTATGAGACTTGTGTTCGACGAAACGATCACCCATAGTCCGATAGTACCTCTGCCTTCTGGCAGTATCAACATCACATTGCATTAATGTTGATCTTGATCATCACCTCCCTTGATCGATTAGCCAATGGCGAC
The DNA here is from genome assembly GCA_004135705.1 of Alloteropsis semialata. Lineage (NCBI taxonomy): Eukaryota > Viridiplantae > Streptophyta > Magnoliopsida > Poales > Poaceae > Alloteropsis > Alloteropsis semialata. The sequence goes on from CM014276.1 coordinate 61,474,525, forward strand.
GCCGACGTGTCCCGTTTTGTCCTACGGCTGCCCCCTGGCTTTAGTACTACCTGCTCCCCGACCCCGATCTTAGCTGGCCTGCGAGTTTGCAAGCCCCACATGTGCACGACAACTCGTGTCCCTCTCGTCTCCGATGGATTGGGGCCGAAACCGCCAGAAACCTATGATTGGTCCTGGGCTCTCCCGTTACGAAATGGAAAGCCTTTCCCAGAATATATGGGCTCCAATTATATGCACGAGTTAATTTCGGAAGCCCAGAATACAGAACCGGAACGCCCTCAATCTGCGCGCGCGCTAAACCGAGTCGCCGGAGGACTCGGCCGCCGCGCTGGCGCGTTTGGCGCCACTGGCTCCTAACGAATCGCGCAGCAAACGGCGGCCTAGCCAAATTCAATCGCGACCGCAAAGCTCGATCGCGTCAAAACACTTCGCCATTGCTCCTCCGATGGGTAGCGCAAATCCACAGCCTCAGGCTATCCATCGCGCTCGGCTGATCGGGGGGAGCAGGCGGGCCGCCGGCTGCCGTAGCACCGGTAGCGCGGGCCCAGCTCGTCTCCCTCCGTGATGGCCGACGTCGACGCGGGTGCCTCGGCCGACGAGCCCGACCGCAAGGCGCGCGCGGCGTCCCTGCCCTCGGAGCGGATCGACCACGACGCCGTCAGCGAGAAGCCCATCCTTTGCCCGTCCCCGGCGCGCGCCGCGGGCCACGCGCTCGAGGAGCCGCCGAAGAAGCGGCGGGCGCCGGGCCGCCGGTCGCGGCCGATGCGGCTGTTCCAGGGCGTGTGCCGGTCGCTCCCGCTGCTGAACCCGCGGTGCGGGCGGCCGATGCAGCCCGGGGCGTGCCGGATCGCGACGCCCGCGCGGCTCACCCCGTCGGACTCCCTGCTGTCGCAGCTCATGGGGTCGTCCGCCAGCGGGGGCTCGTCGCGCCACCGCCTCACCGGCACGCTCTTCGGCTACCGCGACGGCCGCATCTCGCTGTCCCTGCAGGACAACGCGCGCTGCCAGCCCACGCTCGTCGTGGAGCTCGCGCTCCCCACGCACGCACTGCTCCGCGAGCTCGGGGCCCACGCGGGCGCGCGCATCGTGCTGGAGTGCGAGAGGCACGCGGAGCAAGGCGACGCTGGCGACGGCGACGGCGCCGGCGCCGGAGTGGGCAGCGCCAGCTTCAAGCACGACGACGACGGGTGGGTGCTGGAGGAGCCCATGTGGACCATGTTCTGCAACGGCAAGCGCGTGGGCTACGCGGTCCGGCGAGAGCCCACCGAGGAGGACATCGCCGTCCTGGAGACGCTGTGGGCGGTGACCATGGGCGGCGGCGTGCTCCCCGGCAGGTCGGACGTGGACGGGCCCGACGGCGAGATGGCCTACATGCGCGGGAGCTTCGAGCACACCGTCGGCTCCCGGGACTCGGAGTCGCTCTACATGGTCGGCCCGCCCGGCGGCGACGGCCCCGAGCTCGCCATCTTCTTCGTGAGGCTATGAATCCAACCAATGCAACTCCACGGTGTATCTTCACGCCCGCACTCGTGGCCAAATTTTCTACCCTCCTGTCTGCTATTGTCTCCTTCAACCTGAGCGTCCGTCAGAATTTTGATTGCTATCTGGCCATCAAAGATTTGTTATACAAAACCAAGAAAAAAAAGAAAAAATCACCACAAGATGGCTTTGGCTCATTGAGCTGACATGTCATGTCGAGCGATGATCACGGACACGTAACCTGCAGGTAGCAGAGGGCCTGAGAGAGACTATAGCCTGACGCCTGTCGCCCGTGTCCGGCTGGGCTCTGCATATGCACGAACCGATCGAAACGATGCGCGCATACAGACGCACAGTGGCGGACGTGCACGCTTTTGGCAGGGAGCACTGCCTGTCAAGAGCATAGTTTATGTCACGTGGTTCCACGAATCGTCGTGCACGGCTCCGCACGCAAGAGACACCGCGGCATCGATGGAACAGGCAGTTAGCCCTGTTCATCTCGTGGACTGGGGGAACGCCGAGACGCGACGTGCGGCGCACCATGCAGGCAGAGATGCTCGGCCGGCGACGATGCTGCCCCCCTGCCCTGCGTGCTCGCCGCCGTGCCCGTACCCTGCGGCTGCGGACGCCAGCAGCGTGCGTGCAAGTGCATGTTGCCCACGGGTTGCCCTACGCGGCCGCCGTACAGCGAAATCTCCGAAATCTGCCTTGGGTAGGGCAAAGCAAACGCTGCGCCGCGACGCTGACGCTAAAGCTTGCTGAAATCTCTTGCGTTTTCGCTTAGTGCATGCATGCATTGCATGGAGCATCATCAGATTTTCGATGTTGAGACGACGGTGAATCGGTGATGAGGCGAGATGAAAGATGGGCCATGGGCCATGGACATGGACGGCAGCTCTGCACTGCACATCGATCTACGAGCACATGGACGCACAGCGGCGCTTGTCTGCCGCTGCGCATTTTCACGTGCGCCCTGCGAGGAGGATGCACTGCAGTGACTGCTGCTGGGTCACCCAAACAAACTACTGTACTTCTGCTACAGAGGCTTCAAGATTGAGACCACTGGCTAGCTAATCACGGAGCTTAATCTGCCTAAACTGGCTTGTGTTGGTAATTGGGGGAAAGATTCCAGCCCGGCTCCATGCATTACGTGCCGCGCCTCGCACTGAAACTGAGGCTTGCACGGAACTAGCGACCTGCGCGTGCGTGCAGGGAGATTCTCGGGTCTTTTCTGGCCAGGCGTCGTCAAAGGACAAGGCCTTTGCATGCAGCACACGGGAGTCAGTGACAGCATGATCCCCAGCAGAGTCAGATTACCCAGAGACTCAGCAGCAGAGGTCAAGGGCATGGCAGCCCATGCCCCCCAAGCTCGCTAGGTCCTTGCTATAGCCGTCCGCTATCGCGTAGCCCTGCATATACTAATCCTCGTTTCCATCGGCAAAGCTGCAGTATAAATTCAGCCGGAGCTCCAGGGAGGAGACCTTTGGGGGACCAGGGAGGGAGAGGTCCCCTGCTGGTCTCCTCCTCTCTTCTATCCAAGCTCCAACTAGATCGAGCTACCAAACATCCATGCACGCGTCGTCATCGATCTGCTACAAGAGACTAGTCTTGGGAGGCAATATGATCTGGTAAGGGTTGGTTCTTCCATGGTTCTTCACTGATGTTTTCTTGATCCAGTCATGTCTGAACTTTTGCGATTCTGAACATGCATGGCACTGAACTTCTAGTTCTCTGAATCTGTGTGAAGGATACAGGCAGCAAGCAGGGTTGTCCATCAGTTCGCACAGAACTTTGCACTGGGCGGCCTGCGGCATTGACGCCGGTGACCAGAGCTTGGTTAGAAGCAGAAGGAAAAACGGGTCATGTGGCTAGCAGCTTCTGTTTTTTATTTTCACTTTAGTCGATTGCCATTGTTGTTTAACTGCAGTACTCACACCAATATTTCTAGCTTTTTTTCTTCGCTGTTGGGAGACGACTTCTAAAACTTGTCTTGCAAGATCTAGCTCCCAGTTCCCTCCTAAGATCATTCTATGATTCTATCCTTGCCAAATCTATGTCGTTCATGTGTGATGTGTCCTCATGCGTGTTCCAGTACTCTGTCTTCCATTGTGCAGTTTATGCCCTTTTATCACGTCTCACGTTTAAGATACTTGCAAAGCCTATGCTTTATGTGCAGTATCTGTCCGTTTGGAAGAGCTTCTCTGGAAGTGTTTCTCTGCAACAAATGAGGATTTCGTGAGGGAAAAAGAATATATTGTTGAAAGTGATTCTCTTGATAAATTTTATGGAGAGTGACTTCGGGTAGGAATTGAATGATATGCTAGTTTTTTCAGCTTCTGGCTACTCTCTCCGTCCTGAAATAAAAGACCATTTGGTTTGTGCTAAGTCAAATTAGCCATTGTTTGACCAATTTTATAGAGAAGTATTGATATCTAACACATCAAAATAAGTAAACTATATAAAAATAAATAAACTTTATAATGAATCTAACTATATTCATTTGATATTATAAATATTGTTACTCTTTTTATAAAAAAGTTAAAATTAGACTGATTTGACTTAGAACAAAGGGTCTTATATTTCACCACGGAGGGAGTAGCTCATTTACGCAAATCGTTGTTTGATATAGCTTCTCATCTGATGAGCCCATGGCTCCTCATAAATATTCATGTTCAAAGTCCTTTCATTGTGGCTCGTATGGTGGTTGGTATTTCTAGAAAAAAACCATTTTTCTTCAATTTGGTGCAATTCCTTTTGATTAGAAATATAGAATGAACGATGTAAAATTTACTACTGCCGGCCTGTCATCAAATATTCAAACATTACTTTTAGGTACAGTATGTTGGGAAAAGAGGAGAAAAATATACCAAAGAAATAAGTCTATATTTGGGCTTTGCATATCGAGATCACAAATGATTTTCCAACTTAATGATGGCCACCATATATGAGTTTAATTAGACTTGGTTCAAGCTTGTCCTCGTCTAGTTCGGTGTGTTGTTGTGCCTGTGTGCACCTAAAAAGGCTAGGGTCTCGCCCATATATACTAGCACACGGCAGGCACGCTACGCTGCGCCCGTGTATGGCACTCTTGATCATGCACATTAAAAAGGGCTAAGTATCATGCATGCTTGCTTCATTAAGGACAATATTTTTAAAGAACCTGCACGTTTTGGGAGTTTAATGAGAAAGATAAATTGTAGGGTCACTTCATTCCATGCGGCTGAACAAATCTCCTCCGCCGAACAACGAGAGGACGGCGTCCACTGACTAGATAGACCAGCAGCACCGGCCTCGATCTACATCTCGCCCCTCTGTTTTATGAGCTGCGCAAGTCGGTGCGACTGCGTGCCGCAACTGCTGCTGTTAAAAAACATACCGACTCTGGTTCTAAGTTCAGTTGCTGTGAAGTGAAGATGACCGAGAGTTATAATGGGCATGCCGGACGCGCGTGGCGTGGTGGCGGCTTTGTATATCTTTGCTTCACGTGGATGGAGTTTTAGTCAGTTGATTGGCTTTTGGGACATTTATTCAGTGCCATGAACTTTTTTTAAGCGTGTAGCAATGAGATGCTACGGAACTTTTTTACGGTGCTTCATACTACCAGTGAGTGTACAAAATATAAACCTTTTTAGTAAGGGGTAGTTTAGTAATTTCACTTATACGAAAATAAAATTGGAGATGTAAAAAAATCAAAAATCAAAGTGATTTTTTCAAAATAAAAATATTTCAGTTACATCAATTACTTTTTTTTAAAATGTCCATATGCTACCATACTACAGATAAAATCTCCACTAGTATACAATTAATTTGAATCATATGATCTTTTTATACTATTTTTTTAGACACTAGTAAAAATAGTATAGAGTATCGTAAAATAACTGGTGTATTATGAGCAGATTGTTCCCTTCTCTTTGGATTGTTAAACATTATCTAAAAACCATTTAACCCCATATTTGGCACATAAAAATATTAGTATTTTTTAATATATGGAATATATTTTATTTTAGCCTCTGCATAAGTCGGTACCCTACACTTCATGGTTGCAAGTTCATTGCTCGGGCTGATAAAACATTTGCTGCCAAAAGAACATGTTAAACTACAAGTAACAGATGAAATAAGTTGCTGTCAACCGCGATCACGATCAGACATATATCGCATCGTATAACATAAATACTCACAAATATTTAAAGCATCTTTAAACGCTCATTAAAAAAAATATGTCAATATCAATTAGCACATGGAGTATTTAAAATTGATATTGACATATTTGTTTTTTTAAAAAAGTACTCCCTCCGTTTTAGATTATAATTTGTTTGACTTTTTTTTACCTTAACTTTGACCACTCGTTTTATTCAAAAAATTGTGCATAATGTCATATCTTTTGTTGTGGCTTACTTTATTAATAAAAGTTTTCAAAAATAACTTAAATTTGACTATATTTGCATAAATGTTTTGAATAAAACGAACGGTCAAACTTAGAGTAAAAAAAGTCAAACGAATTGTAATTTGGAACGGGAGAGTAATATTTATGCTGATGGGGAGTGGGCAATTAACAACTCAGAGCCACAACAGTTTTACACTTAGAAACGAGAATAAAAATGTGGTCATGAACTCATGATAAACATGCCCGCAGCGACCGACTAATTCTGATTGCGTCGTGTTGGGTCTGAACAGAGAAGAAATTTAATGAGGTGATACTGAATATCGTGGCACGCGCGTGGGGCATGCATATGTTGCCCGGTCAAGCTCACCCGCGTCCCGTGAGCTTTGATTTTGAACTGTGCCAATCGGCCACACACTAATCCAGCTCGATATTCGAACATTTTGTTCATCTTAGCCTATCCTCATGTCTCCGGTGAGAATCGTCGACGTCAGCTACGTCGCGGTGCCGGCAAAGGCTGCACTGCCGCCGGAAGCCATCAAGCTCAACGCCATGGAAGCCCAGTGGGTGGTGTTCCCGTTGCTGCAGCACCTCCTGTTCTTCGAGGGAGACCAGCTGCCGTCCTTCGACACCGCTGTCCAATCCCTCCGGTGCTCCCTCGCGGCGGCGCTGGCCACCTTCGCCCCGCTCGCCGGGAAGCTCGTGCACCTCGCGGACACCGGCGACGTCGCCATCCGCTGCTCCCCCTCCGGCGACGGCGTCAGGTTCGTCGTCGCGGAGTCCGACGCCGACGTCCGCAGCCTCGCCCGCGGCGAGGAGCACGACGTGCAGACGTTCGAGCGGCTCGTCCCGGAGCTCGACATGTCCGCTCTGCCCGCTCCCCTGCTGGCCGTGCAGGCCACGCGCCTCGAGGGAGGCGGGGTGGCTCTCGGGGTCACCGTGCACCACGGCGTCGCCGACGGGCGGTCGCTGTGGAGGTTCGTGGAGGCGTGGGCAGCGGCGTGCCGTGGGGACACGCTGCCCGCGCCGCCTCGGTGCTTCGACCGCTCGCGTGTCAGGCTGCCTGGCGGCGACAAGCTGGCCCGGACCGTCCTGAGAAAATATGCGCCGAACTTGCCTGTGGTACGTTCCTTCCAAATTTCAAATTGAAGACCGACCAAATTGTAGAAATATCTATGGTGACAAGGTGGATCACCGTGCGCCACAGGCGAGCACGCCCCCGATTCTGCAAGAAGATCGCCTACGGTTCATCCGGTGGACGTTCACCTTGTTGGACGCACAGCACATGGAGCGGCTGAAACAGCGCATCGTACGCCTCGGCGAAGCCCAAGTTGCGCCGCCGTCCAGTTTCGTCGCCGTCGTCGCGCTGGCATGGACGTGCTTCGTGCGGTGCAGGTCCTCCCCGCGGAGGAGGACGTGTTCCTGTTATTCCTAGCCGACGTCCGCGACCGGATCGACCCTCCCGCCGGCGCGGAGTACTTCGGCGCGTGCCTCAGCGGGTGCCTCGCCACGGTGCTCGCTGGTGAGCTCCACGGCGAGCGAGCGCTGGCGGCCGCAGCGTCGGCGGTTCAGGGCGCGATCCGCGAGATGGCGGAGGACCCGGTCCGGGGTTGGGAGCTCCTGAGGGTCTCCGCCGCGGTGCCCAGGGATCGGCTCCTCAGTGTGTCAGGCTCGTCGAGCTTCAGGGCGTACGAAGCCGCGGACTTCGGGTGGGGGAGGCCGAGGCGGGCTGCGCCGGTGAGGATGAACCACGACGGGCAGCTGGCGCTGGTCCGCGCCAGGGACGGCGACGGGGTGCAGGTAACGGTGTCCATGCTCCAGCGGGCACACATGGACGCGAAGTCACAATTCCTCCAGCTGCTCGACTGAAAAATCAATCAATAATGGTGATGGTGATGGTGATGCTGTGATCTGATCTACACACTGTTCGTATATATCTATCTATGTAAAATCAAAAATATGCTGTGTTCGGATTGTTTGGAACAAAAAATTGTTCCAAGGAATCTTGCATGCATGAAGTACTAAATGAAGTCTATTTACAAAATATTTTTACAGATGAGTGCAACTTTGCGCGACGAATCTAACAAGTCTAATTAATCCATGATTTGCTACAGTAATACTATAGTAATCATCCTCTAATCGTGCGGTCAAAGGCCTCATTAGATTCGTCTCGCGAATTTGCCATGAGGTTGTGGAGATAGTTTTATAAACTGACTTTATTTAATACTCCTAAATAGTGGTCAAAGTAGGGTAAAAAAATTTGTCCCCACGGCCCATGTTTCACGTGCCGAACCGGGCGTAACATGACGTCAACCTCATGCAGCGCCCTGGACACCACACGATGCCTGCCACTTGCATCTTGGGTCCATCATCCATCGTTGTCGCACGAAAATAAAGGATTAGAGATAGTCTATACTATAAAGAGTGAGAGATTTGATGTCAAAATCTACACAGCTATAAACCTACCCTCACCTCACTAATCATCTTTTTGGGCCCACCCGTCAGGTAGGACGAAGACCAAAAGGGGGGGGGGGAGAACCATCTCAGCGTGGTTTCCCTGTGAAAATTCCCAAACGTGTCGCTTTTTTTCTCACCAAGATCGATACCCACCGGGTCCACTGCAATTGCCGCCCTCCTCCCCGCCCAAAATCTCGCTAGCAATTGCCGCCCTCTTCCCCGCCTAAAATCTCGCTGGCAATTGCCGCCCTCTTCCCTGCCTAAAATCTCGCTAGCAATTGCCGCCCTCTTCCCCGCCTAAAATCTCGTCACCGATTCATGTCCTTCCTTCCGATGCAAGCAAAGGCACAACCGATCTTGTGGACTATAAGAAGATGCTTGTCCTTTCATTCACCTCCTCGGTGGCACAACGAGCGGTCGCGGCAAGCAGCGTACGACGAACGACGGCGAGGACGCATCGAGCAACATAGGCTCTCGTGACCAGAGCCGGCGGCCGATACCTCAACACGGCGGGCGGAGGTAGAGAAGAAGAGGCAGCTCTGGGAGATGGGCCGATACCTCAACACCGCAGCAGCCGACCAGAGCCGACGCCGCCGTCCCCGGCCAGCGCCAAGATGGCTACCGCGGATGACGACTTCGAGGAGCGCATCATGCGGATCAAGTCCCGCGTCGGGCCCAAGAAGCGCGGCGCACGCAAGAAGAAGGCCGGGGCGGCCGCGTCCGCCGCCAACGCCATGACGCTCCCGCCCGTGCCTCTGTGGGAGCCCCGGTCGGCGCTCGGCGCGCCCGTGGAGTTGGGCTTCACCGCGTACAGCGAGCGGCTCAACGCCTCCGACGCCCCTGCTTGAGGGAGGCCGCCACGGCCTCCGCCGCGCCCTCTCGGTGGCCGCATGGGTGGGGATTTTGGTGGCATGGGAGATTTGGGGTGGAGGGGATTTTGGTGGCGTGGGAGATTGGGGGTGGAGGGGATTTTGGCCCACCGGCCACCGCGATTGAGCTCCTTCGACGACCCACCTCCTCCGCCGGAGCACCTCGCGCCACCGTGTCCCCGCCTCCTGCGGATCCGACCGGCGCAAGGAGGAGCCACGCGGCCTCCTCGACGGCGTTGGGGGAGGGGGCAGGGGGCAGCGCGGGAGGGAGGAGGGGGCGGCGTGTCGCCGCGGGAGGGGGCAGGGAGCGGCGCGGCTCTACGGGAGGGAGGAGGTGGGCGGCGCCGGAGGGAGCAGAGGACCGGGGAGAGAGAGGAGAGATCGGTGGGAGAGGGAAGAATGTACATACTATTCTTTACTTTATTTATTTATTTGTTTATTTCTTTAAATATATCCTTATTATACGTATTATTCTTTACTAATTTTTATGAATATAAATTTTCATGTACTAAGTTTTTTTTTAAACAAGTGTCTAGGTATCTAATTAATCCCTTTAACCTCATCTTTGTCTAACAATGTAAAAAAATATACTTTATATATTGTATTTTCTTAACACGTGCCTGGTGGGATGCATATTCTTATTTATCTTTTATTTGGATGCCTGAACCAGTGCAATATCTTAATGTTTATCTTACTCCGTGCTCATATTTTATGACGAGGATTTCATATGGGTTGGGTTTCCAGCTGATTAGGCAGCATTCATGGTACAATTTCTTTATCGCCAAAATATTTTCATGCATTTTCTTAATTTTCTATAATTAATAATGGGATATAATATCAGGATTCTGAAGGATTTCTCTCACCCTCAACTGGGAACCTAGGAGTTACTCTACTTGAATGCTTATTGGGCCAAAGACCACTCTCCAAAAAAGGTTTAGTTTTTGCTTTGTGTGTGTTCTTAAATTGTTATTTATCGTGGCTACCTTCCACAGTTAAATCTGTTGTAGCGAAGCGGAGGAGGGCAGCCGGGGAGGCGGAGGGAGGGAGGGAGGGAGGGGGGGAGGAGGGGCGAAGCGGAGGAGGGCAGCTGGGGAGGCGGAGGGAGGGAGGGAGGGGAAGGAGGGGGGGGAGGAAGGGCAAGCGGGGGGAGGGGGGAGGAGGGAGGGGCGAAGCGGAGGAGGGCAGCCGGGGAGGCGGAGGGAGGGAGGGGAAGGAGGGCGGGGGAGGGAGGGAGGGCAGAACGGAGGGAGGGAGGGGAAGACTACATGGATCGAGTTATGAGAAAGAGAGACACACACAGATTGAGAGAAAAACCACATCTAGGTCGGGCTAGGATGTGTATTGAGATAGAAGAGAGAGAGAGTATTGAATTTTGGATGTAAGATAGTTTTTGAGATGGCACGTGAGATTTAGGTTTGTTGTGGGTCCCATATGAAAATATTTGTGATAATTATTTGACATAGAAATACATGGGTTTAGACTTTAGACCTATATGATTTGTTGTATCTAACATATTTGTGAGCTATATATGTTGTTAGTTTAACTTGAAGTGAATAAAAATAATTAAATGATAAATAATACGCTTCATTATCTTTAAATATATATATCCTTATTATGTATATTATTCTTTACTAATTTTTATGAATATAAATTTTCATGTGCCAAGTTTTTTTAAAACACGTGCCTGGGCACGTGCAACTCCACTAGTACTATGGAAAGAATTGAAGCTGCCACAATGCCCAGATCTCCTGCCACTCTGTCAACTTGAAGCCACTAGAGACATTCTGAAAGATAGCGTGTAGCGTAACTATGTAAGATTTCTTTATTGGAGACGTGGCTAAATTCATATAGGGGTCAGAAAAAATTTCGTATCCAAATTTGTGTCCCATAGGTGAGCTCATAACAGACGCGGATTTTCTCCAATGCCAGTCATATAGGAGACGTGTTTTGCCAAAATGCGTCTCCTATAACCTTTGTAGAAGACGTAATTTTGACAGCCCGTGTCTTCTGTAAGGGTTATAAAGGTGTGTTTTTTCGACCCATGTCTTCTGTGATGAAATTAAAAGTGAAAAATTGCAGAAATAAAATTTATATAATATGCATCCATATACACGTGTTTTATCCATCATATGGATCCTAAAGCACTCACCGACGCAGAGTGGTGGAAGGAGGGAGGTACGACGAAGTGTGGGAAGCAGGGGAACTAAGATATATGCAACATAATACCTTGCCTGATTAGTGGAGGATTAAACCCTGTGTTTGGTTTGTTATTACGCATGATGTATGCAATATAATATCTTGCCTGATTAGTGGAGGATTAAACCCTGTGCTTGACATCCTTGGTGACTCATAAGCGTGGTATATGTGGTGATTATATAAATTTAGAAAAAATACCTACCGGTTGCTTCTGATATGTTACCAAAATAGAAAATGTACCTTCAACCACTGTAACACATCTTTTTTTTATAAAGTAGAGACGACAAATGGCTAAAATCATACTATGAAAGCAAAGGTGAAAATTTTTAAAGCAACTGCTACCCATTTGATCGCGAAGATCTCTGTGGTTGTGGTTAGATTGTAGCCAGGTTCTTTTTGACCGGTGCGTCAAGTAAAAGCTCAAAACGATTACACGCTGTGTCCCTTGCATTCCACGGCATGATTGCTGTGGGCTGTGGCTCTCTTCAGCCGCAGTGCTAGATAAACAGAGGCGCGAGCCTTCCTTTTCTGAACAGATGGAGCCCTCGCCGACGCGCATCCAATTCACTACACGTGTGGAACGACGAAGTACGTTCTTACAGGCGGTCCTTATTTTCTCGGCTCTTTGCATGCAGTTGCATTCAGAAAAAAAAAGGTGGATATCGAACTTGATCGCGTGGCCCCAAAAATATCGGAAAAGAGCATCAATTCATCATTGCACGCGGTCAGAAATATGTGTGCAATCGATGGCTGGACGTACACCTTTCTCAAAAACAAATAAATATAACAAGCAAGAATAAATAGTGATTACACTTTTCTGTATATTTTTTTCACGATCAATGATAGTGTGGTGCATAACCGTGGTCGTGACAGTTATCATGTCATGCAGTGGATGCAGCTTGTAAATAGGAAATGCTAGCTCATAATTTCTATAGGCGATGGACCTTTCTTTTCTCAGAATCAATGAGTTCAAGCGGCGCGATTGGTCGATCGGGCGCCTCGCCAACCGTGTGAGACGCGTGCCATCCGAAAACTAAACGTTCTGAAATCTGAAAGGCGAGGCATGCGGCTCTGTCGTGGGCCTCGTCCAGCAAACCTGACGCGTCCGTCGAGCGGCCACGGCCTGTATAATAAATGCCACGCTCAGCGGTCACCTCCGGCCGGCACCCACACCACCAATACTGCTACTACTAGTACTTGCACTCCGGCACTCACACCGTCGTCATCGCTAGTAGTAATCCACCACCGCTACACTAGCTAGTAAGCAAGGTAATTCATCACTCAGCTGTCAGCTCATCAGGTACCTGCAGTTAGCTGCACGCAGGAAAGCTACCAGGCCGGTCTTCTTCCATGGCCAACTTCGCCTCTCAGCTCAAGGAGAAGCTCCTCGGCCTCGTCGACCGCGTCGTCGGCTGCGGCGGCCGCAGCGCCGCCGGCGCAAACAAGGATGTACCCGAGGAGCCCGCCAAGTTGCCACATGTTCAGGTACGGAGCCGCGCGTTTCGGGATCCATCGCCTAGCTAGGAGTACACGTGCATGTATCGATCTATATATATATATTTTTTGAAGGGGCGGCAAAAATCTTTGCCGCAAATTGGCCGTGTCCAGATGGTGGAGCAAATTTTTTCACCCTACTTTGACCACTAATTAGAGGTAGTAAATAAAGTCAGTTTATAAAACTACCTCCACAACCCCCTAGCAAATTCGCGAGACGAATCTAATGAGGCCTTTGACCGCACGATTAGAGGATGATTACTGTAGTACATCATGGATTAATTAGGCTCATTAGATTCATCGCGCAAAGTTGCACTCATCTGTGAAAAGGTTTTGTAAATAGACTTCATTTAGGACTCCATGCATGCAAAATTCCTTGGGGACAATTTATTGTCCCTAGGAATCTGAACACGGCCTTTATATTAGCAGGAAAAACAAAAAAACAGGAACAGAGTACAAAAGGGGACCAGCAGTCCCCAACACCCACTCTACTGCAACAGCCCTGCTCGATAGGCAAAAGAAAAAGAAAGAAACAGCCAAAAACCAGCTAAAAAAGGAGCCCCTAACCTGACTAGAAAAAATGAGACAAAGAAACAACAGACCCCAAAGGAAACAGGGCAAAGGCCCCAAAGACCTACGGAAGCCCATTGGAGTCCCCTGGCAGCTGTATCGCCGTTGCATGTCGATGTTGCTGTATTGCCTCTTTGATTAGGAAGGCTACCTCTTCTGGTTGCTTTGCACACTGCTGAAAAACTCGGGCGTTGCGTTCTTTCCATACAAACCACCAAAAATAGATCATGAATCCATCAAATTCCGACTTCCTTTCTTTGGGGACTTTGTTGCGGCATCTCCGCCACCAGCTGTAGACCGAGGTGCCCTGTTCCAATCCATCCAGGAACGATATGTTGTCCCAACGCAACAGAATTCCCCAGACCGCTTTCGTGAAAGAACAATCTTTGGATAAATGTGCAGTAGTCTCCGGTTGCGTCGAACAAAGTTTGCAGATTGGATCATGGGGCCATCCTTTCTTCGCTAGATTGTCCGCAGCGAGAATTTTTTTGTGTAGCAGAGTCCAAGCGAAGAAACGGCATTTGGGTTCGGTATTTGCTTTCCATATCGGCGACGGACGAAGCCCGAACATGCTTCCTTCGAACTGGATGTCGTACGCGCTCTTGGCGGAATATTCCCCATCCGAACTCCATCGCCAGGTAATCTCGTCTTCTACCAGTACGTCCCGTTGAACAGTATTGATGGCCTCCCATAGCGATACGAACTCTAAAGTTTCCTGTCTGCCTTCAATCGGCGTGACATGAGAGATCCAGCGTCCCTCAAATAGGGTCGCATTCACCGTGATCTTCTTACGCCTAGACTTTGCATAGAGTGAGGGGGCCAGCTGCTTAGCTGTAGCACCATTTAGCCAGCTAGATTGCCAGCACTGAGCCTTTAAGCCATTGCCTACTATCACTACAGTTGAAGCATTAAACAAGTCTCGATTAGTGTTGTCGCATGGCACTTCCAAACCCGCCCATGCCCTGTCACCACCCTTCCATTGATACCACAGCCATTGGAGCCGCAAGGCTCTTGCAAAACGCTCCAAGTCCTTGATCCCTAGCCCACCTTTGGTCCTAGGTCTACAAGTCGTTGGCCAGCGAACAAGACAGTGGCCACCCGACACCTTCTCTGGAGCTTCCCCCTTCCAAAGGAAACTACGGCGAATGTGATCAATGGAACGGATGAGCCATTTTTGTGCAGGGAAAACCGTAAGATGATAGATTGGTTGCGCCGAGAGAACCGTTTTGACCAATGTTTCACGCCCTGCTGAAGATAGCATTCGCCCTTGCCAGCCCGGTAGACGCTTCCCAATTTTATCAATCAGAGGTTGTACTTTGATCTTCCTCAGCTGTTGAAAGTGCAGCGGTAAACCTAGGTACTTTCCTGGGAACCTGCAGGTGCGGCCCGGGAACGCAGGTAGCAGAGAGTTCACTTCGTCCACCTGGCACCGGATTGGAAAAATCTCTGTTTTTGCAAGATTAATATTAAGTCCTAAGCAGGTACCGAAGAACTGTACCAATCGATGCAGGACTTCCAGGTCTTGCCTCGTCGGGTGCACGAAAATTGCCGCATCGTCGGCGTAAAGGGAGCACTGCAAGTGTGCCGTCCTTGGAAGGACCGGCTGTAGAAGTCCCTGCTGAGCAGCCAGCGAGATGATCTTGTGGAGAGGATCAATCGCAAGGATGAAGAGCATCGGGGAGAGGGGGTCTCGCTGCCGTAGCCCCCTTTTGTGGCTGATTCGCCTGCCGGGGGTGCCATTGAGCAGTACCTTAGACGAGGAAGTCGAGAGGATCGAAGTGATCCAGTTTCTCCATCTCTGACCAAAACCAAACGCCCTAAGAACCTCCAACAGATACAACCGATTGATGGAATCAAACGCTTTGGAAATATCCAATTTAATGAAAAGGCCGGCTGTTTTTTACGGTGCAGAGCTTGGATCACTCTTTGCACATATAGGAAGTTGTCGTGGATATCGATCTATATATCATGAAGAGGTTACTAACTTATACGTTGTCACCGTTCACTTTTGCAGCCCATTGCGATCAAGCCGAGAGATCCCACTGTGAGCGGAGGATCAAAGGCCGGCGTCAACTGAGACCACCGCGGAGCGCGGAGAACTGAAATGCTCGTTGTTGTTTGGTGCATTGGTTGTTCATATGCTTGCGGTATTCCTGTTTCCTGATACGGTTGTACGTGCAGTATTGATTTTCCTCATCCATTGGTTGTAATAGTGAAACCTTGCGATTTGTTTTTTTATTTTCTTTTTCCACTATGGTCGAGTCGACCATGAGGCATGGGTGTGCATTCTTTTTTAAAAAAAACATATATACAAATGTCAATAAAATATCAATAATTTGATTAAATGTGTATCCACTCAAGGGTGTATCTAAACAATGAAAAAACTGCCAGAAGTTATCTAGCTATAAGATTTTCCTTGATCTCCTTTCCACAGATTCTGTATCATTTGTGGAAAGTATTTATTCCAGCCCCGAAAAAGGTGAAGTTGGAGACGAAATGGGCCTAATTAAGCCCAATGAAGTCCGATCTATAAGATTCTGATGTAGGCCGGTGGATCGAACGAGGTCCAAAAATAAGAAAATAATAGGCTAGATAAATATTCTATGGCACGTGCCAAACTAATGTAGTCCAACCCAACTTCGTAAACATGGGCACACTGCTGGTCTTGGGTTCTCGCCGAGCTCACTGCTGGTCACTCTTGTGGCCGCTCAGCGCTCCGAATGCATGCCGTCATGTGCTGTGTGGAAGAGTGAACATTCCTTCGTCCTTCCTCCAGTCTCGAGGTTTCTCGCTGATTTGGAGCAGCAAAACACCGTGCCATACTGTACGTCATAGTATAATTAACAAAAACTCAAAAAGTATAACGGTGCAGCGCCATCCCTTGGTCACTCTGAGCTGGCCAAACCAAGCATGGCATCACATCATAGAAATTGATACCGCTACAGTGATTATGGAACAATCAGCAACTCATTATACTCGTAGCAGTTGATCTCGCATGACACGAGCCAAATTAAAAAAAAATCGCCAAACGTCGTAAGATAATTGAACATGTTGCACGATGCCACCATGAAATTAGAAACGCCAGCTGAAAACAACCCCAGTTGACGTGTAAAACACAAGCATTAGCATTTAGCAGTGAAGTGTCGTGTGTTTCTTCTCGCTGATCAGCAGCAGGTGCGGCCTACCTAAGTTCTCATCTGCTGCTGCACTATGAAGTAGTTGTGGGTGGCAAAGCATACTGGGATGGGATGATAGAGCAACAAATGCAGATCCTTTGGAGAAAAGGGAGCAAGAAGCTCATACGCGAACCATATTAAATTGCCACGAGGTTGGCATCCCAAGCTTAATATTGGGGCAATGTACAAATTATTAGTTATCGTCTCAGCACTGTGCTTCATGGTCACGAAAGAGATCCAAACCACTCTACTAATGCCCAACCACACCCAGTTAGTCCGAACATGATCTACACATGGTAAGTAAAATACATATTATAACAACAAAAAGGAAATGGGGAAAAAGATGAACAACATGATAGGTGTCAATAAGTGCGTTCCAACCATGCATACAAAAACAACCTAATCCAGAAATTTTGTAAAACATGTATGGGGACAAATAAGGTGCTTTCTCATCACACATGAGATTTTGTAAAACAAAACAACCTAATCCACACTATCCTCAACAATAAATGCAACCTTTTTATTCAACACCGATAGCACCAATAATTTTGGACTCGTAGTATTTATCAGAAAATGCAAATGCAATGCAATTGCATTCTGGTTCATCTGTCTGACTACTCCATGTTGCTGCAGTGTTCTGAACAGACGTGCCATTCATAGGTACCTGAGACTGACGAACTTGCTCTCCTTTTCGCTCCCATCATGCATGCTGCTGCTCCCACGGCGGCGCCGGTGCGGTGCCCGCCGCGCCATTTCTTCGACCTTCCATGGGCGCTTCGCGTGGAGATCATCAGCTTAGGCGTCTTCGTCGGCGGGGTCGTCCTCGCGGCGATAGCGCTAGCCGCGCTAGTGTCACACCCCAAAATTTCATATTTTGGGATGTGAATAGATTGCACTAAATAATCTAAAGGATTTGAGAGTTTCTAAAATTTTCCAACATTATATTTTTAGTACAGGGAATTTAGAATATGAAAATTACCTTTTCTGAAGCAAATTAAAACACATAGGCCTTTAAGTGCGGTTGTTGTGCTCTTGTTTTGGTGTGTCTTTAGCGATTAGCATTCCAAGCCCTCTCAGATGCCAAATAGGTTCCTCCGGAAATTTTGTAGATTGTTCTGGAATTTATTCCTATTCTTCCTGGAGCTAAATCATTTTTTCTCAAAGCTTCTAGAAATCTTTTCATGAGTTCCAAATATTTTATTTGGGTCCCTCAGGTCCAAATCTATCTCTGCTACGTTTCTCAGACATTTCGGATGCTCTGGAATATTTTCACGGTTTAAAAGAATAGTCTGGACTTTTCTATATTTATTCTTAAACTGAGAATTTATTTTAGAGAGTTATAAATTCCTAATCCCTTCCTTCTTGAGCCAAACAAGAGAGCCATCAGCCATGCTAGTGTTTACATCAGGGTGACCTCATGCTTATGTGTTCTGATTAGGACTTCTCTCCTAGAAAAGTCACTAGAATAATTTCCCTTCCTGATATTCAATCTCTAGAAAATCTTCCTGGTATTCAATCTCTAGAAAATCATGTAACCTTCGTTAGCTTTCATCAGCCTTTCAGATAAGCCCTCTTATACCGCTCCACATTGATCCCGTAGCTTCAACCATGCATATGCATGTGCTCATAGTTGCCCAAGTACAATCATCAGATCCTGTGTACCCCCAAAATAAACATGCATGACCAATCGGCCATGCAGCCTTGGAGCAGCAGCCGGCCATGATCATCGCCTGAACCCTGTGCCTCGACCCTGGCCATTCTGTTACTACGGCCGTGCCGACGAAATCGAGCATTCTGGCCTTGTAGCCACGTACTGAAAGGTGAAAGCCAACATCGTCGGTCGTGAGCAGCAGCATGCTGAGCCTTGCAACCATAGTCCCCGCACGATGCCCTGCTTGCTGATGCCCTCGCCTCATCCTGTACGTCGACGGCACCGGTAAGAGAGTCAAGGCCGACGCCTGTCCAGGATGCTGGACCAAGCCGCTCCCCTGCGCCGAGCCCACGAGGCCCAAGCCAGGTCCGATCCGGCCCAGCTGCTGAACAGCTCTCCCGGCCGCGTACGCCTGCGCCGCCGCCGCTGATCGCGTCCTGCGCGCCACGAAGCTCTGCGCCCTAGCCCTATAAATAGCTGGAGTATCGAGCCCTGGGCCCCTCGTGCGCCGCCCCGGTTCGCCCTCTTCTCGCAGCGCCGCCCGTCCCCTTGGCTTGCGTAGCGCCACCGTCGCCGAGACTCCATGTCGCAGTCGTCCTCTTTGTGTTGGACTGCGCTCGTCGCGGTTGGCTGATTCTCGTGAGTTAAGATCATGATCGATTCCCTCGTCTTTATCTCCTTCAATTCTGTCTTGCATCTAACCCACACGTCTCTTCATCCCGTAGTGCATGCTTTTGGTCAGGAGTAAGGAAGAACTACACGCTGCAAGTCCGTGCGTGGTCGCCTGCAGAGCCGCGTGCTTCAGCAGCCGTCCTCCGGCCGTTGTTCTTCATCTTCTGTGTGAACGCCGTCGTCCTCCTCATCACCGACTGATTCTGGCCGTTTGGTGGGTGGCTGCCACATGAGGTCAGCACTACCACCAGCATCTCCTCGCCATGAAGCCTCTGTCGCCGCCGGAACCTGTCGTCGTCCTCGGCCATCCGTCTTCGGTGAGCACGTCTCCGTCATCCTCGTCGACTCGTCGTCTTTTCACCCCGCCCACGCGCGTACCTCATGCCTTGCAGTGCCTCGTCTCTCTGCGCAGCACCACCGCCGCGCCAGGAGCCCAACCGAGCCAAGCGCCGTCGCGCACCTCTCGCCGGCTCATCGCTCCGATGGACCTTGCCCACGGTTCGATCGCTGATCGCATCGGTGAGCACACCAGCTTTTTGATCTCCCAATTCGGTTTCACATCTCATCTGATCGATCGGCATCCTTAATTCTGTTCCACCCGTCGCTACAGCATCATCTCACTAAGGCTGCTCGTCGTCGTCGCCATTCCACCACTTGCCGGAGCAAGCTGCCAAGCTGCCAGGCTCCCCTGGAGCATCTACGATGATTCACCTCGTCCCGCCGGCCATGTCGTCGATCCACTGCAGGAGGTCGTGGATCGCATGGAGCTGCCACGCCACAGCTTGCCGTCGCCAACGATCTGCACGAAGGTCGAACTCCAGTCGTCCTCGTGATGTCTGGTCTACGTTCATCACATATTCTTTCGTCTGCTGCCTGAGGTGAGCAGGCCATCGTCCTGGTCTTCGATCTTTCCCTTGTTCCGGTTTGGCCGCTCATGGGCATGTGTCGCAGAGCCGCCGGGCTGCCTCTGGCTTCCGTATGCATTGTGAAGATTGCCGGCGAAAGTAGCCAGAATCAAGAGAACCCTGGCGCAGTCCTGATGGCTGTCAATGCTCTCCTCTCCTGCAACTGAAACAGCCGCCGCCGACGCCGGCCAAAATCAGGCGAAGCAGCTCGCCCCAAGGTGAGCACAGAAGCTTCCTATCTGCTCTTTAGCTTTTCATCTCACCATCGTTGGAGCGTTGCCGACCATGCATGCGTGCTAGCTCTCTCGTACAGAAACCATGCAGGTGATGGTCAGTTGCCGTCATGCTTACGTGAGGAGCATTTAATCATATCTTTTATCCATCATCTAGCTATAATACGAGCACATGTCCTTTGGAACAGCCATCCGGAATCTATTCTTTAGATCACTTCTGTCTTTTGTGTCTCACGTGAACCTTACCAGATATGCCTCTTTAAGCTGTGGATGCAAGTCAAGTCTTTACCCTTCCATCGTCAGCTCTGCTTAACTTCGTCTTTGTTGCGTTAATTTCGTATCGGTCCAAGTCATGCGTTAGCAACAATGGTAATCGTGCTTGCTGTTTTTCATATCTATTAAATGTTAATGTGATTAAATACTTATTCACCAGTTTTCTAATTAAAAGTTAATTAGGTTATATCTTGGCAAGTTAATTTGATTAATTGCTATGTAACTAATTAAAAGCTATTTAGGTTTAACCATCGGTTTTCGTTAATTATTATTGTTAATATGATTAATACTCAAAGTCAATTTCTTTTCAATAATAATATGATTAGTCGAACACGAATCATTAAGTTATACGTGTAGATAGTCACACATGTTTTTATTTCTAATTAAGTGTTTAATTGGTCTAATTCCTACATAAACATTTAGATGTATAAAAGTTGACTTAGTCTTATCTCGGTTTTGTAAAATAAACTCTAATATGACATAATTCTAATTTAGGGTATTTTCTGAAATATCCTTTATATTATTTTATTAAACTAAAATAAACCAAGCATATAGTCTCTTGTGCTCTCATAACATAAATGTTACGTTAGTTGTGTCTTTTCGTCCTTAGCATCGTTCGTAGCGTCTCTTGAGCCCTCGTGGCCTTAGTTTCGAGCCTCGCCTTTCTGTGCGTTCTTTTTATGCTTTGTGTTTGATTGGTGTACTGTTCTTAGTTGTGCTTGTTGTTTCTTTGCTAGCGTGTGCTTGTGCTCATTGATTGCTGCGAGTAGATGGATTGTTGTTCGAGAGATTGAAGAACAAGAGTTGAAGGTTAATCTGAGCAATTATTCTATGAAATTAAGGCAAGTGTATTCTTGATCATATTTTCAGTCCCAATAACCATACGACATGCTCACTTTATAGTTACGCTATGCTTGCATGCTTTTATAATATTGATGGGACCCATGTTAAGGACTTGACTAGTTTTGATTACCTTTTTTCTTGCATAACCGGGTTATTTATTTACTGTTGGGTAGTTTTACTTAGTTGCTTAACCATGGGTTATAGAGAACATTAATGCTGAACTATATGAATTTGTGATATGCTCATTGGACGGTAAACAAGATCACTACTTTAATCGGAACATGGAGTGACCACCCAAGAAAACAGTGCAACCACATAGCTAATGGGCTCTGGTCATGACTAATTAATTAGAAGAGTTAACTTGTAATGACCTTACCGAAAGGGCAAGAGGGGTTGCATCGATGGGGTATAGCCCGGTCCTCTTGGGAGTATGCTTTGGTAAGTAACTCGGCGATTAGGGAGGGTTATGCTTTGCTATGACTTGAAACCTCAGCGGGTCGTTGCATGTTGATAATTCTTTGTAAAGATCATGTAATGGTTCTCTGGCCCCTCACCTAAGGAAGTGTTGAAGAGGCTAGCTACCTCAGGCTATATGAGAAACATTGTTTGTGGGGAAAGTGTACAACCTCTGCAGAGTGTAAAACTGATATATCAGCCGTGCTCACGGTTAAGAGCGGCTTGGACCCTCTCATGATAATTGAACTTGAAGTTGAAATAAATCGTGGTTACTTATGAGCATTTATTTATATCAGTTCTTTAATTGGGTTGGTATATACTTATACTTAGTAATTATGTTGCTAATTAAAAATTGACCAACTAAAATGCTTAATGCTATTAATTGCCAGCCTATCCTTGATTTAGCCTTGCATGTCGTTTGCTTTTGCTCTACACTTGCTGAGTACGACATGTACTCACCCTTGCTATAACCAATGTTGCTCAGAAGAAGAAGTTGCTGCTGAGTTCTAGGCGTACGCAACCCCCAGTTGATTGCCTGCGAGTTTGGAGCCTTCGTTTCCAGGATTAAGCGTATATCTCCGATACATATAGGTATCACTATTGTTACTGTTATTCACTTATGATATAGGTATCTCTGATACATATAGGTATCTCCGATACATATATGTGATATTGTTACTGTTATTCACTTATGATATCACTATATGTATGAAACTAGATCTTGGCATACATATAGGTAGCACTTGGTTTTGTTTCTAAAACCGAGTGTGACAGCTAGCGGCGTACCTCTACGACCGCGGCAGGAGATCCCGGCGCGAGAAGATGGCGCGCAACGCAGCGGAGGCGGCCGCGGCGGCGACGGTCGCGGGGCTGCAGGTGCGCGTGGAGTCGGGGGAGAAGGAGCGGCGCGACCTTCTCCTGCGCTCCAGGGTGGTGGAGGAAGGCTGCGCCGCGGCGGAGGTCGTCGTGTCGCGGCGGGCGGACAAAGTGATGTGGAGCCTGCAGGTCTGGCGACGGGCGCTCGACGAGCAAGCCGGGCATTTCTCCTCGGCAGTCTCCGCGCATTTCTCCTCGTCAGTCTCCCGCGGCGGCGAGGTGAAAGTTCCGCTCCCACCGCCGCCTCCGCCGGTTGCTCGTCGTCAGCGCAGGTCATGCTCTGTGTAGATGAGCTGATCTGCTGGTGCCCTGTTGTGTTTGTCATCGTGGTTTGTTACCCTCTTCCATTTTTCAGTTCTCTTTCATTTGTCACGCCCCGTTATTGCTCAGGTAACAGATTTTTTTGAATCTTTCATCTGTGTGCATGAACGAACACACGACAAGTCGACATCTGCCATGTCCAGCGAGGGGAAGCTGGAGGGGAAGATGAATTAGGCCCACCCCCACGTCACGGACACACAACAAGTCGACAACTGCCATGACCAGCGAGGGGAAGCTAGAGGAAGATGAATTAGGCGAGCTCTTTTACGGTACTCCATACTACAACGAGTGCACTAGTAGAGAAACCACATTCGGTACCCCCTTTAGTCCCGGCCATATTTGGCACCGGGACTAAAGGGAGCATTAGTCCCGGGTCCAATTGGGGGGGCGCCTGGGGGGCTTTTAGTCCCGGTTGGTGGCTCCAACCGGGACTAAAGGGTACCATTTAGTCCCGGCTGGAGCCACCAGCCGGGACTAAAGGGTGGCGCGCCCTTTAGTCCCGGCTGGTGGCTCCAGCCGGGACTAAAGGGGACCTTTTAGTCCGGGTTGGAGCCACCAACCGGGACTAAAAGGTCCCCTACAAATATCATCTTCCTCCCCCAGCCCGGCCGAGCCATGAACACAGAGCACGTTCATGGCGCCGGCCGGAGCTAGGGAGGTCATGCCCAATTTTTCTCCCGGATTTTGAAGATTTAGCTCCTCCAAGTGGTCTAAAAGGAGCATATCTTCATCCTCTCATCTTTCACGGTTAGTATTTCTTGTTTCATCCTTTATACATAGAGAAATTTTAGTTTTAGTGGAATGGAGAAATGGGGAAATTTTGTTTTTTAGCACAATTTAGTTTTAATTCATTTTTTACTTTATTAATTCATATTTGTACTTTAGTTAATTAGTTAATTCATATTTATAATTTAGTTAAGTCATAGCGATACTTTAGTTAATTCATATTTATACTTTATTAATTAAAATTTACAATTTAGTTAATTCATATTTAAACTTTACTTAGTTCATATTTATAATTTAGTTAATTCATATTTAAACTTTACTTAGTTCATATTTATAAATTAGTTAATTCATATTTATACTTTATTAGTTCATATTTATATTTGAGATAATTCATATTTATACTTTAGTTAATTCATATTTATACTTTAGTAATTTATATTTAAACTTTACTTAGTTCATATTTATAAATTAGTTAATTCATATTTATACTTTACTTAGTTCATATTTATATTTGAGTTAATTCATATTTATACTTTAGTTAATTCATATTTATACTTTACTTAGTTCATATTTATACTTTACTTAGTTCATATTTATAATTTAGTTAATTCATATTTAAACTTTACTTAATTCATATTTATAAATTAGTTAATTCATATTTATACTTTACTTAGTTCATATTTATATTTGAGATAATTCATATTTATACTTTAGTTAATTCATATTTATACTTTACTTAGTTCATATTTATACTTTAGTTATTTTACTCACTATGATTATAATTTATTGCTTAATGAATTAGGATGGTAATTTTCAATTATTTCAAAAATAAACTCACTATTTGTACTAATTAAACATTGTCTAATCTTGCAGATGGACCGGCAATGGATGTATAACGCCGACAGACGTTCAGGTGACTTCTTTCAAGGCATGCATCATTTTCTAGATGTGGCAGAGCAAAACAAGAAAAATGGATTCATGAGTTGCCCCTGCGGGGTCTGCAAGAACCTGAAGGAGCACAGTTCAAGAAGGGTCATTCACAGCCACTTGATTAGACACGGTTTCATGCCTGGCTACAGTTGTTGGACCAGCCACGGAGAAAGAGGTGTTATAATGGAAGACGGAGAAGATGAGATTGATGACAACATTCTCGGATTTGCTGAATACCCTGCTTTTGCTGATACTACAATGGGTGATGCTGAGGAAGAGGATGGAGAAGATGCGCCTGCAGATGATCTTGGTCAGATGTTGCAAAATGCAAAGGATACAAGCGAAACTGAGAAGGAGAGGTTGAAGTTCCAGCGCATGTTAGAGGACCATCGCAAACCTTTGTACCCGGGTTGCGAAGAGGACTAAAAAAACTCGGGAGCACATTGGATTTGCTGCAATGGAAGGCCAAAAATGGTGTATCGGACAAGGGCTTTGGTGAGTTACTAAAAATAGTGAAGAAGATGCTTCCAAGGGACAACGAATTGCCCTCGACAACATACGAAGCAAAAAAGCTCGTTTGCCCGCTGGGGTTGGAGGTGCAGAAGATACACGCATGTCCAAATGACTGCATCCTGTATCGTGGTCCCGAGTACGAGAAAATGGACGCGTGTCCGATTTGCTGCGCCTTGCGGTACAAGATCAGAAAAGACGACCCTGGTGATGTAGAGGGAGAGCCTATCAAAAAGAGAATTCCTGCGAAGGTCATGTGGTATTCCCCTATAATACCACGCTTGAGGCGTTTTTTCAGAAATAAAGAGCATGCTCAGATGATGCGATGGCATAAAGAAGAGCGCAAGCGAGACTCAAAGTTGAGGCACCCTGCCGATGGGTCCCAGTGGAGAAAAATTGACCGAACATTCAAAGACTTCGCTGAAGATCCAAGAAACATAAGGTTTGCTTTGAGTACGGACGGCATGAATCCTTTTGGTGAAATGAGCAGTAGTCATAGCACTTGGCCCGTGACTTTGTGTATGTACAATCTTCCTCCATGGCTCTGCATGAAGAGGAAATTCATGATGATGCCTATTCTCATACAAGGCCCGAAGCAACCGGGCAACGACATTGATGTGTATCTAAGGCCATTGGTTGAGGAACTTTTACAGTTGTGGGGCGAAAACGGTGTACGTATGTGGGATGAGCACAAACAAGAGGAATTTGACCTACGAGCATTGCTGTTTGTAACCGTCAATGACTGGCCGGCTCTTAGTAACCTATCAGGACAGACAAAGAAGGGATATAGTGCATGCACGCATTGTTTAAATGATACTGAAAGCATTTATTTGAAACATTGTCGCAAGGTTGTGTACATGGGCCATCGTCGATGGCTTCCAATGAATCATCCGGTAAGAAAGAAAGGCAAGCATTTCAAAGGGGAGGCAGATCGTCGTCCCAAGCCTATGCATCGTGATGGAAAGTACATATTTGCTATGGTAAAAGATCTAAAAGTTATTTTTGGAAAGGGGACAGGTAGTGTTGCTGTTCCAAATGATAGTAATGGGATGGCACCCATGTTTAAGAAGATGAGTATATTTTGGGAGCTACCATATTGGGAAGTCTTGGAGGTCCGCAACGCAATTGATGTCATGCACCTGACGAAGAATCTTTGCGTCAACTTGATAGCCTTTCTAGGCACCTATGGTAAGACAAAAGATACACTAGAATCACGCCAGGATCTGCAAGATATGGAAGAACGACATGCACTACATCCTGAAGAGAGGGACAATGGGCGAAATTACTTGAGTCCTGCCAGCTTCACTCTAAGCAAGGAAGAAAAGGAAAGCATGTTCGAATGTCTGAATAGTATCAAGGTGCCCTCTGGATACTCTTCGAACATTAAGGGAATAATAAATGTGCCAGAGAAGAAATTTACAAACCTAAAGTCCCACGACTGCCACGTGCTCATGACACAGCTGCTTCCAGTGGCATTGAGGGGTTCTGCCAGAGAATCTACGATTAGCTATCGTAAAGCTATGTGCATTCCTCAACGCAATTTCTCAGAAGGTAATCGATCCAGACAATCTACTGAAGTTGCAGGTTGATGTGGCCCAATGCCTGATGAGCTTCGAATTGGTTTTTCCACCGTCGTTCTTCAACATTATGACACATCTACTAGTTCATCTTGTCAAAGAGATTGAAATTCTGGGTCCTATCTTCTTGCACAATATGTTCCCTTTTGAGAGGTTAATGGGAGTGCTAAAGAAATATGTTCGTAACCGTGCTCGATCAGAAGCATGCATATCAAAGAGCTACGGAACAGAGGAGGTCATCGAGTTTTGTGTTGACTTCATCGATGATCTCAAACCGATTGGTGTTCCTGAATCACGGCATGAGGGGAGACTCGGTGGAAAAGAACAATAGGAAAGAAGGTTGTCGGTACTTGGGATGATGATTCTTTTAACAAAGCACACTACACTGTTCTACAACAATCATCCATGGTTAGTCCTTATATAGATGAACACAAGGAGCTTTTACGCACTGAATTCCCGGGGAAGACTGAGGTCTGGATTACACGTCAACACATTGATACTTTCGCTGGTTGGTTGCGGAAACATCTAATATGCAATATGGACATACATGAACAGCTAGCATGGTTGGCCAGGGGTCCCTCCTTTACAGTCTTGACATTCCAAGGATATGAGATTAATGGGAATACATTCTACACAGTATCCCAAGATAAAAAGAGCACCAACCAAAATAGTGGGGGTCCGTGTAGATGCCCTGGACAGCGATGGGAACAAGGACACATATTATGGTTACATAGAGGAGATATGGGAACTGGACTATGGCCCGTTATTGAAAGTTCCGCTGTTTCGGTGCAAATGGGTGAAGCTCAGTGGAGGAGGGGTGTCAAAAGACAATTATGGAATAACAACAGTGGACCTCAATAATCATGGTTACAGAGATGAACCATTCGTCCTATCCAAGGACGTGGCTCAGGTTTTCTATGTGAAGGACATGTCTAGTAAACCGAAAAAGCAAACAGAGAAGTCAAATAATGAGCCCAAGAGACACATAGTCCTTTCCGGAAAAAGAAACATCGTCGGCATCGAGGGCAAAACAGACATGTCGGAAGATTATGATAAGTTCGACGAGATTCCTCCATTCGCCGTGAATGTTGACCCAAGCATTCTATTAGCTAAAGAGGATGCTCCTTACGCACGTAGTGATCATAAGCAAGGCACATTCATGAAAAAGAAGACTATTGCCGTTGTAGATCGTGATGTTTAATGTATTGTTATAACCATTATGTAAGATATTGAGCATGCACTCTTATATTATTAATTTATGCTTTTGTGATGGAGTTGTATTCAAATTGTTCTCAACACACATGTTCATATTAGCACATCTAGCTATTAAATGAAATAAAATGTTTATATTAGCACAAATGTTCTCAACACACATGAACTAAAATACTAATATATATATTTGTCTGAGAATAATAATCGTAACATCAATCATATTATTATCACATATAGTAAATGAGAAAACTAACTGAAATATATTTTTTAGTAAATGAAATAAGAAACAAATTGAAACAAAAAAATTGAAATATTACTGGCTTTTAGTCCCGGTTGGAGCCTCCAACCGGGACTAAAAGAAAGTTTTAGTCCCGGTTCGTGGCCCGAACCGGGACTAAAGGTGTCGGTGGCCGACCTTTAGTCCCGGTTGGGGCCACGAACCGGGACTAAAAGCTTCCCTCCTCTATATAATGGCCGGCAGACCGCAGCTCTGTCTAAAATCGCCGGCCGACCGCAGCTCTGTCTTTCTTGTTCATTCTCCGGGAGCGAGGTGTGCTTCTGATTTTTGATTTTAAGATTTTAGTGTGCCGAGATTTTTTATGGTTAGTATTTCTTGTTCATTCTCTAGTCTTCTCTGGTTAGTATTTTTTATTCATTTATGGTTTAGTTTTGTTTCAAATTTAGTTATCTAGTTTTGATTAGAATTTAGTTATTTAGATTTGCTTAGAATTTAGTTATTTAGATTTAGTTATTTAGTTTTGTTGCTTAGAATTTAGTTATTTAGTTTTGTTGCTTAGAATTTAATTATTTAGATTTGTTTAGAATTTAGTTATTTAGTGTTGATTAGAATTTAGTTATTTAGTTTATAAGATGTTGCTTAGAATTTAGTTATTTAGTTTTGTTTAGAAATCAGTTACTTGGTTTTTAAGATGTTGCTTAGAATTTAGTTATTTAGTTTTGTTTAGAAATCAGTTAGTTGGTTTTTAAGATGTTGCTTAGAATTTAGTTATTTAGTTTTGTTTAGAAATCAGTTACTTAGTTTTTAAGATTTTGCTTAGAATTTAGTTATTTAGTTTTGTTTAGAATTTAGTTATTTAGTTTTTTTAGAATTTAATTATTTAGTTTTGTTTTTGTATTCAGTATATACTTTTTTTTGAGTAATATATTGATTCTAGTTGGAACAATGCCGAGGAGACAACGTCAAGTACCTCGTCGTGGTGGAGGGTGGGATAATCCTGTGTTGATGCCACAAATAAACCCGCCACGAGAAGCACACGCTCCTGGCCTCGTTTTTACGGGAAACAACATTGCAGTGCCCGCGCCTAACGAAGCTCGTTTCAATCGGGTAAATTAATTATCTAGTGCTTCAATATGTACATGTCAATGTATTGATTATTTCATGCAATTTATTTATGTGACTTACCCATAGCAGATTATTTCGCCAATCAAATGGTTTAAAGATGCAGTAAGGCACATCGCTCTTCGATGCCCATTGGTTTACAGAGAGGTGAATGAGAACACCAGGAGGGTTCTCATTTCTGTTGAGATTAGGCAAAATGCCTTACGTGACCCCAGTGAGGGCCAAGTTTTGCATATCGACGTTGAATCGGGTGCCTGGCAACAGGAGCATGTTGCGGCTTGTGACGCTGTAAGGCAAGCACTCTATCGAATCCAATTACTAGGTGGGCACGTTTTACCAGACTATAGCTACTTCAAGATAAAAGCTATTGAGGCGGGTGGCCTCCCCGTGACACAAATGCCTAAATTAGTTACCCCTGAATACGAATCCATCTATGTAAGTTAACTATGATTCTTTTTTTGAATTCCATTATGGTTATGAAATAACGTGGTTTTGTTATTATTTTATAGGATGACCTGTACTGTGGATACATGCATGTGCACTCCGGGTTACAACCAATATTAAATCAGGTACTTGATTACCTACGGTTCACATTCACTAAGCCATATTCATATCGCGTTAATGGTGGATTTCAAGCGGACACAACCCTGACACATGTGGACGCAAGTGGAACGACTAGGCAGACAAAAATTTATGGTGAAGTTTTGGATAAACCCTATAAGGCGGTTGATAGTGCGTTCATATGGGCACTTGATTACGTTGACACATATCTAGGTGTTGAGATTGTTGACATAAACTATCCTTTTTATCTCATGAAAAAAATGGTGTCAACGGAGATTAATTTAGTGGCGTGCATCATGTTGTAATAAGAATTTTTATTAAATTTGTTGGACTAATTTGTATCATGTTGTAATAACACTAATTTTTATTAAGCGCGTTTTTTTCCGTGCAAATCCAGCCCTCTTTTGGTTTAGTTTTAGTTCTTTTACTAAATAGACCAATATCTATTCATATATCCATTATTACCAACAAAACTGCAAAACTTTAATAAATAACATTTGCATATATTGGTGCTTTCATAAATTATTAAATATGATAATGTGAGTGATATTATTTTGTTTATTAAATATTAGCCAAAAATTGATAATTGAAATAGTTGATGGGATGCATAGATTTTCTTAATAGACCACTCTATGCTCACAAGCATTCTCTCCATGCTTTTTTTGCGTGTGTACATGATGATCATACAGTGGCAAGGTGTATCTGCAGCTAGGTAGTGACAGTCTATAGCCATGAGACTCATGTCTTCCATAACCATGTATTAAGCAATAGTTGATGGAGTTTTTACATCTCTTGATGGTTTTAATGTGATCCTTGGGACATTATAATCTTTCAGGCTCACACTAAAACCATCGAAAAGTAGAAACTCCATCAACAATTGTTTTACATGGTTATGGAAGACATGAGTTTCATGGCTACAGACTGTCTTTACCTAGGTGGAGGTTAACCTTGCCAATGTATGAACATCATATACATATGCATAATAGGTATGGGACAATACTTGTGAGCATTATGTCGCATATTAAGAAAATATGTGTACATCACATCAACTAGTTTAATTATAGATTTTTTTGCTAATACTTGACAAATAAACATTATATAACTCATATTAGCATGTTTATTAAATTTTGTAAGCTCTAATATAAGCAGCTGTTATTTTTTTAATTTTTTGGCAATTTTTCTGGTGATAATGATATATAAGAATGAATATTGGTGTATTAGTAAAAGAAATAGAACTAAAATAAAAGGGGGCTGGATTTGCGCGGGAAGCAAAAACGCAGCCCCCTTTAGTCCCGGGTCGTAACACGACCCGGGACTAAAGGGCGTTTCCCGCGCGAATTTACCCTTTAGTCCCGGGTCGTGTTACGACCCCGGACTAAAGGGTCCTTTAGTCCCGGGCCGTATTACGACCCGGGACTAAAGGGGGGCTATAGGGGGGAGGGGGGCCGGGACTTGTCATCTTCGTCGATCAATTTTCGCCCGCGCCGCCCCAACCTCCGACCGCCGCCCCTGCCCTGCACCGCCGGCCGCCGGAGCCCGACGCCCCCGGCCGC
>CM014276.1:61506805-61518606 GCA_004135705.1 Alloteropsis semialata
CACGGATCTGGCGAGACACTACTATAGACGACTTGTCTCCCCGATCGAGTTATTGTTGGAGGGGTACGATCGACATCCTGATAGAGAATTGGTTAGCAAAATAAAGTTATGCGAAGGAGGGAAACAAATTCACAAGTATTACCTCTGGCTTGCCCTTGAAAGAAGGCAGCAACTTCTGGACATAAGTTTTGAGGGCGATGCAGAATAAGTGTTGGTGCCATTCAGCCCACCATGTGTTGAAGGTCCGATGAACTACAAGGCAGATTGCAAAGGTGTCCAGATTGGTTTTGTCCATAGGAGGCTCAAGTCTGAAAAGGCGGTCCCATTCCACGCCTGTATCGATTTTTCCCCTCGGGAAAATCCGATCGGTCAAAATTAAGTAGGGTGGAAGCTGTCCGATACCAAATTGACGAGCAGCCAGGTTTGGATGATAGTATTCATAGGTTGCTTGCCCTGACTTGCCCTGACTGAGGCCGATCGGAAGAAATCGAGCACTAATGCAGGTTCGGAAAATTGTTAAGGCTTCTGAATCTGCCTCTACAATCATGGTGAATTTGAATTTGTAGGGCAACTCAAATTCATCAGCATGATCGTACAGAAACCAAACCATTTTTTCATCAGCAATGCCTTTGTAAAAAAGTGCAAAATATTTGGAAGATTCCTTGCCTGATAATTTCTCAGCAGGAAAGCCCATGGCAGCTTCACCAAGTGAGGTACACCGGCGCCAGGTGATCTCCTCCGATTCAGGCTTACTCTCTGGGAATTTAAGCCTCCGAACATCTACCTTGACAACTTTGCTCAGATGTAGCATTAACCACATCTGGATGAACCACCACGGTCCGCCAAGGTTGGTGATGTGTGATCCAGACCTCAGGCGCTTGGCGACTTGATGAAGCAAATTGTATACTGCTCCCAGGAGAAGTTGACCAAGGCTGATGACATGGTCACTCACGAGCAATTCGGCCAGATGTTGGAAGTTGCCTGTTGGACCAAGGGTGGTACCGCAGAAGAAGAATCTGTCCAACCACATGTTCAGAAAGGCCACATGTTCACGGTCGGTCACAGATCCGGTCCGATGATTCTTCTCCATATATCCTGTCCAGCCGCCGCAGCTCTTGGTCTTGAAATGATGTCTGACTTTGATGTTGAGCTGAGAAGGACGCTTGTCGCCAGTGACATTGAGGCCGAGAAGCATGACTACGTCGAGCAGTGTTGGAGTCATCGGACCATGTCCGAAAAGGAAAGCATTCAGGGCATCGGACCAAAAGTGTGATGCGGCGATCAAGAGATTCTCATTCTTGGCCATGGGGCCGATGCTGAGGCCGATGCACTGGGCGATATCCAATCTGTCCCAGATTGCGGACTTGGAGGCCGATACTCTCAGGTACCAGTTTTTCCATCCGGGGAGAACTGTCGGCCAGGAGCGAAATGCATTCTTCCAATCTTCAAGGTCAAATCCGGAAGTTTTGAATGGGAGGCGCAAAGTTTCCAGATTGATAATCTCGGCCGGATCCGGATCTCCCATTGGACCAAGAAAATAAACCCCATCGGCTTCGCCCGAAGGGATTAGGGTTTGGGCACGAATATCCTAAAAGAAGATTGCGAAAATGGGGATAAATTTTAAAAGCCGAATTTCAGGCAGGAAGTAAAATTGAGGTCAGTAGGGTACCTCTGGGATTGGATGATGTAGTTCTCCTACTGATGATTCCGCGGGTGTCGAAGAGGAACCTGAGGCAAAGAAAGTTGATGAAGAAGGGGTTGAAGAGCTTGTTGCTGCCGCCGTTGTTGAGGTCATGACCGCCGCCATTGTTGAGCTTGTGACTGCAGCCATGGTGGAGGGTGTAGCAGATGGAGAACCTGCTGAAGCAGATGCGGAGGTGGAAGCGGATATCGAAGAATGGAGGGCACCCATGGAGGATGATTGAGCCATTTGGAGCAATTTGATGAAGGTTTGAGCGAATGTGAATGGCCGCTCGGGAGAGGGAGGAGGAAGAAGATGAGCAGTACAGGCTCTGGCGAGGAAGGAAAAGTGAACAGTGTAGCTACCGGCAGTAATTTTATAAGGTGAAAACGGTCATGGCCCGTAGATTGAGGAGCCGTGCAGTACAGGGATGGGAAGTTTCGGCACGAAAATCGGTGAAGGAGTTATGATGACAGATACGAATTTTGGAACAAAATGATATTTTATTCCAAAATTGGGTGGCATGTGTTGACACCAGATTTTCGCACCTGACATGATGGGTCAGATGATGACGTGGTGAGGATGAGGCTGCGCGGTGGACCTGTTGACTGGTCAAGGCTGAAGACGACAAAGAAGGAAGCCGTTACCGAAAAGGGGTCCGATCAAGCAGGAGTCCGATCCAATGACAAGTTCGAAAGGGAAGACACGTCGGCTGAGGAAGAAGCGTATCAGATTCGGGGACTATTTCCTTTTCAGAAGGTGTTTGAGAGTCCCGTTGTATTTTAAGCTTAGTTTACCTTAATTAGTTAGTCTGGTCCGATCAGGACTCTCCACGACCAGGGTATAAATATGAACCCTCGTCCATTGTAAAGAACAATCCTCACATTCAATACAACCCGGCTTCACGCCAAAACCCTAGTAGTAGTTACCGACGAAGCTCATTGGTGGACGGGCTGCATCAGTTCTGATCTCCGGCTTACCAGTAAGTTAGTCAATTTATCGAACTAGTATAGGCTTTGAATTGAGGCGCATCGCCCTTTCTCGTTTATACTGTTCAACCGATTTATCTCTGGATAATCAAGATTGATATAGATTCCCTACGTCGGAGCTAGATCAATATTGATTATTCAACAGATTATCGTTTATCGGACTATACTTTAAGCCTAGATTCCCTACGTCGGAGCTAGGTATCAAGATTAGTCTAGATTCCCTACGTCGGAGCTAGAGTAATTTTGGTTACTAAAGATAGTCTTTGCGGTTTGTTGGAGTTGCTAGATTGGTTTAGATCTACGCCATGTGAATCAATTCTACTTCTTCGACGGCTTTGAGCACAGGTCTTGGTCCGATTTAAGCAATATTTATCTTACAGCATCGTTCTATGTCCGATCCTGCCTTGTGGTTTAATCTAGTTGTTCTTTGAGTATTACACTGGTGTAGATTCCCTACGTCGGAGCTGGATCTTTGTAATACGCTTAGATTAATCTTTGACTGTCATGCTTGGTCTAGATTCCCTACGTCGGAGCTAGGTTCATCTTGATTAGTTAAAGGAAGCTTTGGTTATGCCTTATTGCTATTTGAATGTTAAGTATGGTGTAGATTCCCTACGTCGGAGCTGGATCTTGCTTAATTATTTGGTAGCATATCTTAGAATCAGAACGTATCTGTTAATGTTTTGCCTGCTTACTTTGCTTATTCTGATCAACACCTGTGCGAGCATCTTGTCTAATTGACAGGTTGATGAATCGAGTCTGGTTATCTAGCTATCTGATCTGATCATAGTTAGAGAAATCTAGATTCCCTACGTCGGAGCTAGATTTCTCTGAAAAGGCTATAGTCCGATCGGTTAGTTAGATGGTCCGATAAGACGAGTCAAACTGGCAACTAGACAAGGTGGACAATGTATCGGCTTACACTGTGATTATTTAATATCTTGTTTCAAGACATAGCTGATCCATTATTTTACATATTGGCCTTGTTTTATGCTTTATTTCATTATTCAAAGGCTAGTCTGTTATATCAATCAAGGTCCGATCCTGATTGGTCCGATCCTGAGGTCCGATTTGGTGTCTGATTGAGGTCCGATCACTCGGTCCGATTTGATGTCATCATTGAGGTCCAATTCTGAGGTCCGATCAGTATCGGCCGATGCGTGTCTGATTGGGTCTTGGCTACAATTCGACGTTCCTCCATCGTCTGAAATAGAGCCGGCACAATCATAGAGCAATTTAACTGTTTTATTCCCTTGTCAATTTCAGGTCAAATTGACTGGCACGCCGCGAACCTGAACTGGAGTGTAGACTGGCACTGGAGCGAAGCTGATCTCCCCGGTCATCGTGTGCTGCACGCGGGAGATACGTCTGCCGATTTTCCGCGTCAACACTTTCAAATATATTTTAGTTGACGATGAGTTGCATCGTCGCACCGCCGATGATTTATTACTTAAATGCTTGGGTGCTGATCAAGCTAGAGTGGCCATGGGTGAAGTTCATGAAGGAATTTGTGGAACGCATCAATCGGCTCCTAAGATGAAGTGGTTGCTTAGGCGAGCTTCATTCTATTGGCCTACAATGATGGCCGATTGTTTTCGTTATTACAAAGGATGTGAGGAATGTCAGAAGTTTAGAAATATTCAGATAGTACCTGCTGCATTACTTCATCCTATCATTAAACCTTGGCCTTTTCGTGGATGAGGATTGGATTTCATTGGAGAAATACATCCTTCTTCTTCAAAGGGACATCGCTTCGTGTTGGTTGCTACGGATTACTTTACTAAATGGATCGAAGCTGTTCCTCTCAAGAATATGACCCACAAGGAGGTGATTGAGGATCAAGGCACATCTTTTATGTCTAAGGAGTGCGATCTTTTGCCGATATGTATAAGATCAAATTGCTCAATTCATCTCCGTACTACGCTCAGGCCAATGGACAGGCCGAGTCTAGTAACAAGATTTTGATAAAGTTGATCAAGAAGAAGATAGAAGAGAATCCCCGAAGATGGCATGAAGTCTTGTCTGAAGCTTTATGGGCTCATCGTATATCAAGACATGGTGCTACAAAAGTCACTCCTTTTGAGCTTGTTTATGGTCAAGAGGCCGTTTTGCCCGTAGAGGTGAATCTGGATGCTTATAGACTTGCTAGACAAAATAAGCTTTCGGTTGGTGAGTACTATGATTTGATGATGGACAACATTGATGAAGTGACCGATAAGCGTTTACAAGCTCTTAAGGAAATTGAGAAAGACAAGATCTGAGTTGCTAGAGCATACAACAAGAAGGTTAAAGAGAAGACTTTTCAAGTTGGTGATCTAGTATGGAAGACAATATTGCCACTTGGTACTAAAGACAATAAGTTCGGCAAGTGGTCTCCAAGTTGGGAAGGTCCATATAGAATATTCAAGATCAATGGCGGGAATTCCTACATGGTGGAGACATTGCAAGGAGGACGTTTGCCCAAGGCGTTGAACGGGAGGTACTTGAAGAAGTACTATCCTAGTGTTTGGCAAGAGGCATGAAGTGGCATATGGCCGATATTTGAATATCGCCCTTAGAAAAATATAATGGCCGATGAATTATGTTAAGGCATCGCCCTTAGATGACAATTTTGGTGCTAAGTATGTTTTATGGTACGCAAGCTTTACCAAAAAACAGGGGGGCATATGTTGACAACCAAAATTGGCACAAGGACCAGAAGGATTGCAAGACAAGAAGACGGCGCATGGAGCAAGACAGGATGGCGGTCACGCCCGAACCGGTCTGACCGGTGCGGGGGACCGGTCAGACCGGTCACCTTTTTTGTAATCCGACTAGGACTCTAAAAATAGGATTCCGAGGTTGTAACGAGTTGTAACTTGGTTTCCTTGCGGGACAAGACCTACCCTCCCTATAAATATAAGGGGATTCGGCCGATTGAACACACAACAATCGAATCAATCAAATTTACTACTTTTATCCTTTACTTTTTGCATCTCCAAACCCTAGCTTTTCCAACCTTACTTGCTGTTCTTCCCGCGTCTCCGCGACGTTTGAAGGCGTCCTAGGTGGCCTGCCGACCCTAGGGCACCCCTGACGACATTCTCCCTGACGGATCCTTCCGGGAGGCGTTTTTAGGGTTTTACCCCGTAGCTCGCCGCCGTAACCGGTCTGACCGGTGTAGGTGACCGGTCTGACCGGTCAGCGCGAAGGCAGCTGCAATCTGGTCCTTTGCGACCCGCGCGAACTAGCGCTCTCGTGTGTTGACCGATTTCTGCGTCAACACCGAGACTAGCGGTGACCTCGCCGCAGAGCTGCTCTCGCCCACTTCATGCCTTTCCAGTTGCAGCTTGTCCGACGCGAGCTCGTGGTGGTGCCTCCAACCGAGCGAGCAAGGGTCAGAGCAAGAAGAAGAAGATATAAATCGTGCGACCAGGAGACGTTGCACGAATCTCCAACATGTGGAAGCCACGTAGTTTCTGGATTTTCGCAAGCTACATAGGATTACCGCAATTATTCATTGCCGACTTGCCTAACAATTATGAGCTTGCTCTGGCCATTGGAGCCCATGTAGTTGAGGCTTCCCCGGCCATAGGAGCCCACCAGGTTGAGCTCGTGCCTGGCTCCCACGTGGTGGAGCTGGCCCCACTAGAGGTTCTGACACACGTTTAAGGGCAAAACCAAGCGACTCTCGTATGTTAGTCAAGATCAGTTATACACACATAAGGCGACATCCTTAGTAATAACAAAGCAAGTGCATAACACAAGGAGAGTTAAATATCTTTAGTACAAATCAAGACATAGTCTTTAACGAATCAAAATAAACGTCTTAAAAATTGGTTGCGAAATAAAAGCTCCTCCACATCTAGCTGACTGATGGAACGTACGCGTAGAAGTCCTCAAACTTCTTAGTGTAGTCTGCAAAAGTGTCTCCTTTTGAGCCGCATATAAAGCAAGTTTTGACTAAACTTATGGTTGTTACTTAGCAAAGTAGAGTAATAATGTAACATTCAAGGTTATTCAAGGAAGACTGATAGGTTCACAACATATTAAACAAATTCTAGTTGGTCAAATTTTATTAGCAGGTTTAACTACGTATAAGTACATGCCAACCCAAATTAAAGAACTGAAATAAAAATATTCATTAGATAACCACAATTTAAATCAAGTCCAAGTTCAACAAGTCGCTCATGATTGTGAGCATAGCTGTTATAACAGTTTTACACCGTGCAAAGACGAAGCATAAATCATCTTGTTTACCATCCAATGAGCATAACACAAGTTCAACATGTTCAAAATTAATGATATCAAAAACTGAAGTTAAAGCATATAAGCATAGAGCTTCCCAACAATAAACCCAATTAGTGTATTTGCTCTTCGGACAAAAGTGTGATCGAGGACACTGGCCTCCTTCCAAACTGTTGTTGTTGCTGATCTTCTTCTTCAAAGTACTGTGCAAAGTAATACATCAAAATAAGAAACAGTACATCAGACAGCACTGGATGATTTTGTTTCAGATAGCATCAATTGTAACCCTACTCTGCTACCTGAGGGGATGGTTGTCGGCGGGCATAAAGGGTTGCATACGGGGCAGATGGCCTGGCATTCGTTCCCCTGCTGTGTAACAAAGATGCTTTGGCTTTGTGCTCTGGCAACGATAACAATTTTTTTTTCAAAGTCACAAAATTTGAATGTGCAAAATTTCTTCCTACCACCAAATGACGTGGAGTTGACCGCACACTACCGGAATCGTCCTCTTTGCCGTGTGCCAGGGGCACATGGCAAAGGTCCTTTTGCCCACGGCAAAGGCTTTGCCGTGTGCCGCCCACGGCAAAGTTTGGCCGGCAAAGGGGCCTTTGCCGTGGGCCACTCGTCGGGCACACGGCAAAGGTTCGCCGAGTGCCAAAAAAACACTCGGCAAAGAGGGGATTTCCTGAGCACAAAAAAACCGAAAACAAATAGCAAGGCGCGCCATTTTTCGCGGAAAATTCGCGCGCTACGCGGTTGGCGGGATTCGAACTCGTGACCTCTCCCTCGCGCGTGACCTCCTCTACCACTGCACCACACTCTCACTTGTGACTAGAAACTCTTCTGATTCCTACCATATTATACTAAACTAAGTGTAAATTGCTTGTTTGAGACCCTAAATGATTTCAAATTAAAAAGTTGTCAACTACAAACTTTCATAACTTTTTGAAATCTACAAGTCTTGTTTTGGTAGTTTCTCCATCCGAGGTCGTTTACAAAATTTGAATTTCAAATTTGAGAACATTCAAACTTAGCTATCGTTGACAAGATGATTTCAAATAAAAAAGTTGTCAACTACAAAGTTTTGTAACTTTTTGTGATCTACAACTCTTATTTTGAATGTTTCTTCATCTGAGGTCGTTTGAAAAAACTCAAATTTCAAATTTTGAGAACTACAAACGTACTTTTCATTAGCAAAACAAATTCAAATTAAAAAGTTTTAAACTACAAAGTTGTATAACTTATGAAGATCTACAACTTTGATATATGTCATTTCTTCATCCGATGTAATGAGAGTAACATTGTTTACAAATCTTATAGATCTCTCTTATAGTTTCAGGAAACTCTACGAGAGTTTTAGATTTTGTGAACAATATTCATATGAATTTGTCGAATGAAGAAATGACCAAACTAAAAGTTCTACATCTTGAGAAGTTATACAACTTTGTAGTTCAAAACTTTTTGATTTGAATTGATTTACTACTTCAAAATGTGGTTTTAATTATAGCTTTGCCGAGTGTAAAAAAAAAACACTCGGCAAAGAATTTCTTTGCCGAGTGCATTTCAAAAAACACTCGGCAAAATTTGGCTTTGCCGTGTGTCCCCCGAGCAGCACACGGCAAAATTTGACTTTGCCGTGTGTCCCCCGAGCAGCTCACGGCAAAGGGCGCCGGCAGATGGCCGTTATGTTGTGACGTCTCCTTTGCCGTGTGCCGGGCGTCAGGCACACGGCAAATCCGTGTTTTGCCGTGTGTTCTGTCTTTGCCGAGGGCTGGACCCTCGAGGCGCACGGCAAAGCTGCTTGTTGCCGTGAGTTGCGAGTTTGCCGTGAGCCTCTGGGCTGGCACACGGCAAATAGGTCATTTGCCGTGTGCTCGCATTTTAGCTCACGGCAAAGGCGACGGCACACGGCAGCGAGACGATTTCCGGTAGGGGCATGCACCGTCCCATACCTGCTCGTCGGTCATCTAGCGGCAAAACAGCATGACCAGACCACACAGATTAATTCATTACAACAAAAACAGCGTGCGGCACGCGATCGTCACCGTCTACCTCGCTAGCTGATCATGCAGTATTATTGCAGCATATAATACGCATAGTTTGAAGGGTACATTCTGCACAACAACCCACTGGCCTTTTCGTTTCCAACAGTTACACGTCGCGATTCAAGCAAATCGATTAAGAATGATACGCATGCTACGCGAGTTGCGACTGAGAAATTCAGGTTCCATGGTTTTTTATTTAGGGCAGTTCCATCTTTGGGGTAAGACATCCGCTCACCCGCGTTCGGCAATGCGCGTTCCAACGCGTATAAAAGGGACGCTAGCTCGGTGATATATAGCATCAGGGCTCACCAATCACCACTGAAACCCATCAGCCAGTTAAGCTCCAGGCAGTTCAGAGTTCGGACCGGTGGCCCTACCTCGTAGCAGTATAGCTCGCTCTATAGTGCTAAAACAGGTCCATACAGCAAGCACGCGTAGCTTAGCTTCCATGGCCAGCTTCGCTGCCCAGCTCAAGGACAAGTTCTTCGTGCTCGTCGAAATGATCTAGGTGGGATGCATGAGTGCTGGGCTTGAGTGATCCCAAAGTCCATTGTCAAGTGTAAGCTACCTTCACAAGTTAACCTACGAAGAAAAAAAAAAGATGAGAGCTACTGAGAATATAGCAATAGAAGATTCATTTCGACCCTTCCTGGACAAGGGTTCTCCGGTCAATATCATATCTTATGTCAAGTATAAGAGTAAAACATAGGCGCGCATGAAAAATATATCAGCAGATGTCTTTACTGATATTCGAAGAAACAGGACCCAGGGGCACTTGTATTCACAAAATGGAACAGTTCTTAATGTATAACGCACGTGACTACTCAAATAAAAGTATAAAACTCTGGACACCGTTGATGCTTAGTGCCACCATAAATGTACTTACTATTACTAATTGGAGGCTTCTTTTAAAGCCTCCACGTTAATCTTCACGAAACGCGCTAGAAAAAAAATAAATCCTAGAAATTCTCACAATAATCAGAAACATCTGGCCATCCATATATAAACTCTAATCATCATAATCATTGGATCTATTGTATTTTCTAAAAAATTACCCACTTTTGCCATTATGAAAATAGCCTAAAATAACCCCTAAATGTATAGGTAAATTACTCACCTCTGCCATTATGAAAAACAAACTAAAGTAACCCCTTAATATTCATATAAACTACCCACCTATGCCATTATAAAATAATTTATAGTAACACCCCAAATTTGCATCTAAATCACCTACATTTGCCATTATTAAAAATCCAACATGTCATTATAAAAATATCTCAAAGTACACCAATATATGATTCTAAACTACATATGTGTTCCATTAATTGTTAATATAGAAAATATGTATTAACTTATGATGTGTATGCATGATGTGTCTCACCATGTAGATCATGTATAAATATAAATGGAAACGATGAAAACACATATTTCATATTCAACACGTAACTTGAATTCTAAATTTACATCAAAATTACCCACATATGTGATTAAAGTATACCACTATATAATTCTAAATTATTTAATTCTACCATTATTTAATATAGAAGATGCTAACTTATTAAGGTATATACGTAGAACGGTACATGATGAGTGTCATCATGTAGACTATGTATACATGTATGGAGGAAACAATGGGAATATCAATTTATGCTAATTGTGCAGCTCAAATTTAAATTTCAATAAAACACATATAAAAGTGCTATGTAAAGTGAAAAAGATATTTAATCAATAAGAGAGAGCACAAGGTAAATTATTATTATTATTTTATTATATATGGTTTTATATTTTTATAAAATTTTAATATTCATGTATTCTAAATTATTAGCCCGTGCGGAGCACGGGATGATAGACTAGTGAAGTCTAATATGAACACATTTTATTTTTCTAACTATGACAACATTTTTTATATACTGTTGAGCTACCTATGTTCTCAAATTGTTGGAATACTATGGTTTGTCTTACATTTTGGTAAAGTATTGAGATGCTGAATGCACAGGAAAGGTAAACATT
This sequence comes from Alloteropsis semialata, assembly GCA_004135705.1. Taxonomy (NCBI): domain Eukaryota; kingdom Viridiplantae; phylum Streptophyta; class Magnoliopsida; order Poales; family Poaceae; genus Alloteropsis; species Alloteropsis semialata. The sequence continues at coordinate 61,517,758 of CM014276.1, forward strand.
GTGAATTAAAATTTAATTCAATTGTACAATTTTAAACAGGAAATGTAAACATTGAAATGACGAGCATTCCTACATGTTTCGTGGCCATCAGGCGGCCAAATATTAAACGGGTCAATGATCGTCTGACATGAGATTTGGGACAGCAAAACAACATGGTCAGGCTACGCTTAACAGATATACAATGCAATAATTTTCTGCCATCACTGATCACGATCAGAATATATTATTATTACCAACTGCCCAAACCATATTCCACATCGCGTATCACATTTAGAATAATATACAGGGAGAATCAACAATTCAGCCCGGCAGCCTTACACGTAGAAACGAATAAATTAACTGGCTAATAGTACGATCATGAACTCAATCAACCAGCAGTTTAGGTGCTCACCAACCATATGATACACATGCGCGGCGACCAAAAAATTCTGATTCCGTCGTCGTGGGCCTGAAACAACAAAAAAGCCAGGCGATTCTGAATATCCTCGCACGCGCATGGGGCATGCATGATGCCTGCTCAAGCTCACGCGCCTCGTGAGCGGCCTCCTCTTCGATCGAGTATATAAATATGGGGGTGCTCTGTGATTGCTTCCATCACCCACCCAACAAGAAGCTATTCTGATCTATCAAGCACTTCAGGGAGTTTCCTCACCCAATTCTTGTGTGGGTTGTTCCAGCCCAACTGTGTAGTTCCGATTTCCATCATCAGCTAAGCTTGATACAGAGGCAATAGCACACAGCCTGAAAGCACTAGCTACAAGCTCCCAGATTCCCATGGCCAACTTCGCTGCTCAAATCAAGGACAAGTTTCTCGACCTCGTCGACCGCGTCGCCGGCTGCGGCCGCTCT
>CM014276.1:61534938-61603610 GCA_004135705.1 Alloteropsis semialata
CCCCTCCCTACTGTGTAGCCTCTCTCAGGTTTAGTTAGGGTAAGTGGTGACGTTATAACTGAGATAAAAATTTTAAAAAATAGAAATGTCCATTTAAAGAACAACCATGGGGGAAAATTTAATAATAATATGATTTTTATGATACTAGTAGCATTAATAGGTGAAGGAAGTGAATACGTATGTCTTTGATTTTGATAATTGAAAAAGGACAATAATTATATCATTTGTTTTGATAGGTTTGTATTATAATGGTGCATATGTGATGTAATCCATAAGGAATAATACCTAAAAAGATAAATATTGATGTTAAAAAAGAATCGTAATATCCATTTTGCTATAATTGGCTAGGCAAGACAAGCAGCCGATAGCATCTATATCCTTTTTTTTTTTGCTGTAATTGACTAATCAAGACAGGCAGCATGTTTTGTAATGTAACACCCAAATTCCATCATGTAACAAATTATAGCTACTTTGTTTAGGTTGATCTTAGGTTTAATGAATTTATTTTCTTTTATTTAATTTGTGGCCTTAATTACTTGAACATTAAATAATTAATTTTAGTTCAATAAGTGGTTGTTGCATTCCATGCCCTTGCATTTGTTTTGTTTGTTTGAGTGATCTCAAATCTCTCTCTCTAATTCAAACTCCACTCAAAATCCTATCCAAATATCTCTCAAACTTCTCCAAATACAAATTCAAACAAAGTTCAAACTAATTCCTTTTCCCTCCCTTCCTTCTCTCCAATCTGGTCCGGCCCAACTCCCACTTCCTCTCTTTTCTTTCTTTGTTTCTCCCCCGCCGGCCCGGTCTTTGGCCCAGCTCCCGGCCCACTCGGCCTTCTCTCCCTCTCCCGCTCCCTCTCTCACTGGACGCCGGGTCCCGCATGTCGGCACCTCCTCCTTCCTCCCGCTCGCGGACGCCCGAGCCGCCGCCCGTCCGCGATCGCCGCCCACGTCCGCGCGCCCGCGTCTCCCTCCCCCTCTTCAAGCCCCTTTACTGCGCGTTCATCCGCGAGCCTTCAACGCCCTCACTCTCCTCTCTTTACTCTCTGCAACGGTCGCCCGAGAGCTTCAAGGCCATCAATGGCCGTGACATTCGCCCGCCCTCGGATCCTCTCCACCCCGAGCCCCCTCTGTTCCCTCCGCTCGGCTATAAAACCCACCTCTCACTCGCCCTCGCGCACGCTCTCGTCATCACTCAAACCACACTCAAAAACCGTCGCTTTTACTCGGGAAATCGCTCGTCGGAGCTCCCCTTCACCGCCGGCGAGGTTTTGTTCCGCCGCCGCCTCCGTTTCTTCTCCGTCCGTGCCTCTCTAACCTATCCAATCCTTTTGGAACGTGCGCAGGTCACCCAAGAACCTTTCTCCGTCATCCAGGGACGAACCTCGACGCCGGAGCGCTTTCTCCGACGTCCACCGAAGCTCACCGCCGCCTCCCTACGCCGACGAGCACCCTCCGACCATCTCCCGACAACCACAAACCCTCTGGTGAGCTCCCCACGTCCCACTGATGCTCCCCGTGCCATTTATTCACGTCCTAGTGCACCGGAGCGCCCTACGGCCGCCACTCCGGCGAGTCCACCCGCGGACGCGGCGGCGCCGCCGTGTCAAAGGGTCACCGGCGCCCCTTTTTGATTTCCGCCGTCCGATCACAAACCAACGGCCCAGATCAGCCCCCCCCTACCGGTCAATCCCTGGTCAAACAACCGCCGCTGGCATTTTTGTTAAAGAGCCCTTGCACTTTCTGTTATTCAACCCGCGGTCCAACTGCAGTACAAAATATTTATATATATGCCCTTATCATTTCTGTTTAGGCCCCTGACCTTTTGAATAATTTCGCCCGCCGTCCTGTCCTTGGTAATTTCACTTGCTAGCCCCTGAGATCTATGGTTATTTATGTTTGTGCCCTCGGTTTTTATCAAAACAGTACGCAGACTTTAGTTTTAATTGCATATAGGTCCCTGCAACCTTGTAACTAGCGTAGTTTCGTCGTTTTAAATCCGTTTTGGGCGATTTTCGCGTCCACGCGATCGTCTTTGCATGCTCTTTAGTTTAAGGTGCTTGTTCTGTACTTTTAGTACTGTTTGGTGTACTATTTTTATTTATTTTGTTGTATGTCTTGTGTGATCGTGTAGAGAACGTGCCGTTCGAGGAAGATCAGGAGCAGCAGCTGTTTGAAGAGGACCAACAGCAGTTTGTTGAGGAAGGCAAGTGGCCTCCCTCTACATGAGCATTCTTTTTGTCCCATTTACATTCATGAAATTCACTTTACTTTACTGTTATGCATTAATTTTGATGGGTCACCCATTAGGACATGACTAGATCTTTTTACCTTGAACCTTGAATCACCTGGTTTCATCATGGGTAGAAATGCTTAGCTTGCTTAAACTTGGGTTGGTTCTGTTACCTTTTATGCAATTGTTAATCATGATTTATTTATGTTGTTATATTCTTGCTTAATTACAAGATCATCATGATTAATTGGAACATGGAGAACCACCCAAGAAAACAGTGCAACCACAGTGTCACATGGCTCTGAACTTAGCTAATTAATTAGACTTGGGGTTAGTTAGTGGCCTTACCGAAAGGGCAAGGAGGGGGACGGTGAAGGGGTCATAGCCCGGTCCTCTTGGAGGAGTAGCCTTTGCTAAGGTACGGTCTCATTAGGGAGGGTTATGGACCTCACCGCGGCTGAAACTCTAGCGGGCTGCTAGTTAACTTTGGGTCTTTGTAAAGGCTTCGTAGTGAACCCTCGCCACTCACCAAAGGAAGTGTTTAAGGGCCTTGCAAACCCGGGCGACAAAGGGAACACGAGCTGTGGGTAAAGTGTACAACCTCTGCAGAGTGTAAAACTGATATATCAGCCGTGCCCACGGTTAAGGGCGGCTTGGACCCTCACATGATAATTGAACTTTAATTTGATCTTAACTTGTGGTTCTTGGTCTTTTGGTGGTAATTTTGGGTTATCCTGCTCAATTTTTGGGTTGGTATAAACTTACATCTAGTAAATAGGTGCTTGCTAATAAAACTTGATCAACTAAAAGTGCTAACCGCATGAGCTTGAACCCCCCTTTGATGGCCTTGCATATTTCCCCCACTTGTTGAGTACCAACCATAAGTGTACTCACCCTTGCTAAACAACTGCTGTTCAGAAAATAACAATGATGTGGAGTACTTCAGCGACTTTGATGAGTTCTAGGCGCGTCAACCAGTCAAGTGCCTGTGGATGAAGTCGAGAAGCTGTTTTATCGTTTAGGATGTCGGTGAACGTTTAAGACCTTCGTGTCTAATTATCGATGAGTGTAATAAAGTTATGTACTCTCTTTTGTACGCTTTTGAACATTGTCTTTTGATATATTCACTGATGACGTCAACATATGTGTGATGAACGGATCCTGGCACACATATGCGATGCATTCGATTTTGTCCTTAAAATCGGGTGTGACATGTAAGGAGAGAGCTCTTGCATGGAAGTTACATGGACAACAACCACAGATCAACTAGAGCACAAAGAGTATAAGACGACCTGCTTTTTTCCCTAGCCTGATTCCAAGGATTGACCCAGTGAAGAAGCTGCATTGGAGTGAGGTGGTGCAGATGCACCACCTAAAAATTCAAAAAACTAGTGGTTAGGAGTAATTTTTCACCATGTATATGTCTCAAATTCGTAGAACTATAAAGCAGATGCACCACCCTCTAATTTAGTCTAGCTTCGCCACTGGATTGACCACACAATATGGCATTAATAATATAGTTAGCGACTTGAGCAACACAGAGGCCTTATGTCCATTATCGTGAAGGGTATGTTTGAGAGAACAAGAAGGGGCGTATGTTCAAAATCAATCGATATAGATGATAAAGAACGAGAGTGAATCTACATAAATAGATGTGGTTTATATGTGAAGCAAGCTCACCATGAATCACAAAGATCATTTTTTACATGTTTGGATACTCCTGACCGCGCGTTGAGCTTTGCCTTGCAACAACCACGCACGCTGGTGCTCTGAAATCTGAACTGTGAACTGCTACATATATTGCTACAATCCCTTTTACCTTGCCACTTGATCAACATACGACCAAGCGATACACACATTAGAGATGTGGAGTGACGAGCATTGCTGCCTGTTCCGAGGTCGAGGACATGTAGAGGGACAAATCACACGATTTCTCATGTGGTGCCCGTGATTTGGTAAAACAAAACAACAACCCGGCCACATCATAATTCACAGTATATTAGTGCAATTTGCTGCTTCCTCGCTGATCACACTCTGCATGACTGTAGGAATATATATTTGCTCTGCCAGCCACCCTATCATACCACAGAAAGGATTAATATACTGTCAAGTGCCAAGCAAGTGGGGCATGGCGGCGATGAAGAGCTGCTTGCCAACAATATGATAGTATATTAGTATATCTGCATGAGTAGCGTGCGATCAGAAATTCCGTCGTGGATCTGAGAAATGACACGGTTCAAGAATAATATCCTCGCGCTCGTGGGCCTCCATGTCGGGCGAAGCCGACCAGACCAGCGACGCCGCGCCGTGTATAAATGGAGGCGCTCGGTGATAGCGAGAGGACTCACCACACCAGTCGCAACTCAGACAACAGAGCAGGTATAGCTCAGTAGCTCGCAGCAGCGTCTGCACTAGAGACTACAGAGCGCAAGCTCATATCTCGGCAGCTCCGATCCTCAACCACCGGCTCCTCCCATGGCCAGCTACTTCGCCACGCAGCTCAAGGACATGTTCTTCGTGCTCGTCGAGCGTGTCACAGGCTATGGCTGGAGCGAGGACCAGGATGCTGCAGGTAAATAAAAATAACCAACCATTAATTCCCTCTGTAAAGGACCGCGGATACAGTTGAGATTACTTTTGAGTTGAGGTGTAAAGGAGCTAGTAAGCAGTTAAATTTCGTCCCTCTTACTGCAGGAGCAAAAGAGTGCAAGATGGTATCTGCAGAACAAGTCTCTCAAACTGGTGAAGAAGAGGTGGCTGTGGTGCAGAACATTCAGATCAGAGCGAGAAGCGGGGACCCCTTTGTGTCAGATGGCTCAAAGCCTCAGGTTAACTAACATTAAGGGCGCATAGAGATTAGTTGCGGTCTCCACCGTGTGCTTTGCTTTTCCATCGATCACCTCCAGAAGATGATGCCTGTTGTGGTGTTTTTGACTTTTTAAGCAAAGGATTATTCGTATCACAATCCTTTTTTTTTCGTCATGCATTCTGATCAGAGCGTGTTGGAGTTATCTCACTTAGTTTGTAATCCCTGTATCAGCGTGTGAGCTTGCTTTCATGTTGTATCGGCTCATGATTGAGCTTGGTATTAGGTTGTCTGTGTCATGTTCGTTATCAATCTTATGTTGTTCCTTCGTAAAGCATGCGGTAATCTGCTTGATCCTTTCTTCAGCTTAAGCCGTGTATATTTTTCTCAAAGCTCGCTCCTGTCTTTATTGCTGTATGTGTTCTATTTACTGGATCCAACAAGCAAACTTCGAGTGTTCTTTTTTTATTAGACACATGGATTGAATGAGAACATGCATATTATGGGCTATTCTCAAAACAAAGTAAGAAAAAAAGTGTCTCCAAGAGAAACGCAAATAGCCATGAACTTTCCAACAAAAGAATTCGACAACAGTGATACAAACAAAGTCTATCATGGCCTAACATTCAAATTTTCGGTACCATATATGCAATTAGAATAAAAAAGATAATCCTGATGAAAAAAGGACTCCTAAAATATATGCAAATGAAGCATAATTAAATACAGTGCCACAAATTACTGCATATACCCACTATGTTCCAAAATAAGTGCACTTAATTTGTATGTTATCATAAGTCAAACTATTTTTAAGTTCGACTAAATTAATAAAGAAGAGTATCAACATTTATGGCACTAAATCGATATACTATGAAAATATATAATGAATGTAACTTTACTTATTTGGTAATGTCATAAATATTAGTATCTTATTAGTATAAATTTGGTCAAACTTAAGATGGATTGACTTAGAACAAAGCTAAAACAACCCTTATTTCGTGATGGAGCGAGTACACATTTTTGTTCCTCTCCGAGCTCCATATTTATATGGGGCATTTCAGTCACAATGTTAAAATTACAGTCGCCCGCTCATTTAGAAACTAGTGATCGATTTGACCGCACATCCTTTTTCTTTTCTATGCTATTAACTACTTTGTCCGCTTGCTCGCCTCCCCACAAATCTCATTCCACCCGTCTTTTTTTTCGCGAAACCAATTCAGCCCACGCGTTCGCATACATCAGCAGCGCTGCTGTGTTTTTCTTCAGGCTGACACATGCACCCATGTGACACATTTTCTCTTTTTTTCATTTTTCCTTCGTATTTTGTAATACCAAGTATTATCTGGGATCCTGTTCCACGTGAATCCAATTATAGATGAGTTTCCTTTTCTTTTCTTTCTCCATGTTTTGTGCTATACAATAATCATATAATAATTTGTTAGAAAGATGTTGCACACATAATTTGTTTGTGTATAGGATATAACTTTTTTAAAATAAAATCTCTGTCATAGAAGACAAAACTGCTTCGACTTTTAGCCCCTGCCATAGAAGGCCGTACTGGTTAGGGCTCTGGGTTGTTGGGGGCGACTCCATCCTATCGGGTTCAAAAAGGTGTTCAGGGTTTCCATAGAAACCTAAACTGCTTCGACTTCGAGGCCCCTGCCATAGAAGGTCATACTGGTTAGGGTTCAGGGTTGGTGGGGTGACTCCGTCCTATCGGGTTCAGAAGTAGTATGAGTTAGGGGCGGCCATGTCCCCTGCTATAGAAGGCCAAACTACTTCGGCTTTGGGCCCCTGCCATAGAAGGTCATTGGTTAGGGTGTAACACTTGACAGCATTACTAAAATGAACAATGTTCCTCTCTATGTATTGTACAGGGTATAACACTTGACAGCTTTGCACCAAGGACGAATAGGAGTGACAGAAACTAGTTGAAGAGACAGCAAAGTCCAATTCTGTTGTATGAGTTAGGAATGAAAAGTTTTGTGTCAAAGTTGTATGATAAGTTATATACAAAAGTTTCATTTAGCGCGTAAAAGTTGTTCATGAAAGTTTGCTACAAAACTTATGGATGAAAACTTTTTGTTACCTAGTTGTAGAAAAAAATTGTATTAAAACTTATCTGCGGTTCAAAAAACATATGTATTACGTAGTTGTATGAAACTTTTGTATTCAGACTTATGTGAAATTCAAAAAATTTGTAAACTTTTATGACAAACTTTTATGATAAACTTTTATGATAAACTTTCACATTATAAACTTTTATATAAAATTTTACATTACAAATATGACTTAACAACAGTATTATCAGTATTTTTAATCTAAAATTTTTATATTATTAAATTTACATTGGGAAAATATGGTGTTATGCATGTCTTAAAAAATCTATTTTTCTTTGGCTTTGGTCTCTCGGCCATAGAAGGCCGAATTGGTTAGTGTTCAGGGTTGTCGTGGGCGACTCCGTCCTATCGGGTTCAGAAGGATGTTTGGGGTTTAGGGCAGCCATGTACCCCTGCCATAGAAGGCTAAATTATTTCGACATCGATCCCCCTGCAATAGAAAGTTGAACTGGTTAGGGTTCAGGGTTGTTGGGGGTGACTCCGTCCTATCAGGTTCAGAGGGATGTTTGGGTTTGGTGCGGCTATGTAACCCCTGCCATAGAAGGCTAAATTGATTCGGTTTCGGTCCCCCTGCCATAGAAGGCTGAACTGGTTAGTGTTCAGGGTTATTGGGGGGCAACTCCGTCCTATCGGGCGCAGAAGGATGTTTGGGTTTGGGCGGCCATGTATCCCTTTCCATAGAAGCCTAAATTGCTTCAGTTTCAGTCCCCCTGCCATACAAAAGTTTCATTTAGAGCGTAAAAGTTGTTTATGAATGTTTGCTATAAAACTTATGGATGAAAACTTTTTGTTACCTGTATATAGAAAAATTTTGTATTAAAACTTATCTGTAGTTCAAAAAACATAGGTATTACGTAATTATAGGAAACTTTTGTATTCAAACTTATGTGAAATTCGAAAAACTTGTGTAAGTAATTTTTTCAGCAAGTTTTTCTTCTTTTATTTGTATTTTATTTTAGTTTTGAAAGTTACTTTTATTTTTTCCCACCCTTTTCTTCTCCCTCTTTCCCCCATCCCGAATGATTTAATTTCGTGAAAAGAGAACCTAGCAGAAACTAGTAGCGCGCGGAAAGAAAATGATTAAGGCGCGAAAAGAAAATAATTAAGACACGGAAAAAGAAATAATTACTACGTATTGTCGGATCGACCGGACGGAAGCCTCCAACCGGTCGCCGTAAATTAGATGGGACCATTTCAGTTGACCATCAAGTCCTATTTATTAGGTGGCCAGCCATGCGGTTTCTCGCTAGTTTTCATGGCAATATGTGTATTACTCCTGTGGAAGAGATAATACGGTAGCCAGCACATGCCACGGGGGAAAAAGAATTGTGGCTTACACAGTTACACTCCTGCAGTTGCAGGAAAAAAGAGAAATTTGACTTTTTGGCCACTCTAAACAGCAGGCTTTTCAATTTTGCCACTCTAGTCGTTTCAAATAAAATTGCCACTCTAAAGATTGGCTTTAATTTTCTCCTCATCCTCATCCACGAGAACATCGCCTCATTGATTCCTTTTGCCATTATCCAAATTTCTCAAAGAAAATTGCGGCATACACGGATACACCTAATGTCACACTCACATCATTAGAACGTTCCAACCGTAACGACAGCATGACAGCACACAATGTGGTCGATCTGTGTGAGAGGTATCCATTTTAAATCATGCATGCTGGCCAGAGCGTGGACGTTACGCATGCATGTCTCCCATGCCCATGCACTGCTGCCCTGTTTTGGGGCCATCAGTGCATGGGGCCGAAGGATAGCGCTATGAAAGACGGCAAGCAGAACGATTTCTCACGTGGCGCCAGAGATTTGGGACCGCAAAACAACAAGATCAGGCCGTATTTAACAAATATAAAAATACAGTTTGCCGCCTCATCTCGGTGATCTAAAGCAACCATCGTATCATGGGGCAGAGTGGATATTCTAGGAGCAGTTGATGAAGCTCGCTTTACACGAACGAAGGGCTTTTTTTTTTGATAAAGAAAGGGGAAAAAAATCAAGTGATTAAGAATGCTATCGAGGTGTTCGGAACCGTATGATAAACATGCCGAATTCGAAGGATCGGTCAACGTCATATCGATCCCTGCACAGTAGCGATGAATCACGGCATGGCCCTACAAAAGTTTTCAAGAGATGAATCATGTCCACCACGGCAGTACACCGGTAACTGGGTCGGTAAGATGTTTGGCCTCGTTATATTTTTGCAAACAGATTCGGAATAGAATGGTTGGGTTCGTTCAAAACATAATAATATGAGACATAATTTTTTTTAAGAGAGAACGAGACAGAATATTTAGAACTTAGAACTTTCGAGTCAAACTTTGTAATGCCATTCTGGATCCGGGCCGATACCAGAATGGGCCTCTTCTGGGCCATCTTGTTGTTTTGCTGAAATGGGCCAAGCCGCCTCTTTTCCTTTTCCTTTGAGGGCGGCCAGGCCGACTCTTTCGCCCACATCAGTACGGCCCAGGACGGCACGCGTGCATGTCAAACAAGAGATGGGCGAATGCAGAACGAGATTACGAGAACATCGTAAAACATGCATGATATCGTGCTTGTCGAACAAAACCTTGTGCAATGAACAATTGATGGAAATGTAAACCTTTTTTCTAGCTTCAAGAGTTTTTTTCTCCAACTTTTAGCTTCCTCTTTTTGGGATGTGTGTTATATACATACATGCATGATATATACAATAAAGTAGCAAACTAGCTAGAAGGTTTATCTTCAGAAGAAAATATAGTTTTTTAAAACCCACCATAGCCTTGCCACTGGGAGGGTATGGAGAAACCCACTCTTATTTATACCCAAATCCAAATATCTATTACCCAATCCTTCCCCTCCCCATTCTTACACATATCCAATAGATAATTAATTTTGTACTAGATACAATATATATCTAGTGGATAAATAGTTTTCTCCCCATACCCTACCCTCTCCATTTGTAATGGATAATTAAATTTCCACCCATACCCTCCCCATTAGAAGTGGGTGTGGACTTAGGTATGAGTTTTGGATATTCAACAACAGGCCTAACCCACCACAGAGAGAATATAGTTGAAGGGACGGGGTGGAATACAAGGTCCCATGTTATCCCATATATGTGTGTGCATAGGATCTGTGAAGCTTTGGCTAGCACACACAAATTAGCAGGCCATATCTACAGTAGACCAGTGGCGAATCTAGAGCTAGAAGAAAAGGGGGCTCATTTTCCTCTTCTTCCTCCTCTCTTCTCTATTTCTCTTCTTCTTCCTCCTCTCCTTCTTCCTTCTCTTCACCCATGGCTAAAATTTCATAGGGGGGGCTTAGGTGGGTGTATCAATGGACTCCATTGGAGTAGGGGGGCTGGAGCACCCCCAGCCCCCTTTTAGATTCGCCACTGACAGTAGTATACTTTTTCTATTTTTTTAGGGATGGAGATGGATAGCCTTGTACTCTTCCTTCGTAGCCAGAATGCCAGATGTTTTTTTTGGACACCAGAATGCCAGATGTTGTGTATTGGCGTATTGCTATCAAATTATCCTGAATTCCTGATGGACACGGAGCTAGCTTTTACTCTTTCTATTTTTATAAAGAGAGAGAGAAATACTGACGACATATAGCCATTGAACAGGAATTAGGAGCGTCCCTGCGTCAGATTCCGTTTTTCTGGACCTGGAGCTCCGAAAACTCACAAGTATCAGAAAAACGTGTGCTGCCTTTTGCAGCTCGCAAAGTCACCGTGAGTGCGTGAAGGCTAGCAGGCTAGGTGACTTGGACAGCTTGACAACCAGTTGATAATCACCCTGTTCGGTTGGCTGGCGGCTGGCGGCTGGTGGCTGGTGCTGATTTGTTGTGAGAGAAAAGTACTGCTGGCTGACTGGTGGCTGGTGCTGATTTGTTGTGAGAGAAAAGTACTGATGGCTGGTGGCTGATAAGCCAAGCCAATTTCTGGAGAAGAACTACACCCCTGTAACCTACAGCTTCTGACCTCAAAGCTCCATCTGACAAGATCCCCACCTGAACGGCTGAACCCTGAAACAATTACTAGGCCCTGTTTAGTTGGGTGAAAGTGGTGAAAAGTAGTGAAAAAAGTTACCATTGAGAAACGTGTTTGTGAGAGAAGGCACGGAAAACATAGTGAAAAAAATTGCCAGTTGTCAGCAAAACTTGCTGAACTAAACAGGGCCTCAGTTAATTGCATCTCTTCTGAACAGTAAATCCAAGAAGAGAACTGTCGATCACGCATCTCGATTTGGGTTTCTGCATACAATCAAGAAATCCCGATCCGGTCATAATCCAAACCTGATCACCAAACACGTACGCCGATCCGATCTCCCAGTACCTAGGACGAAAGGTAGAAATGTCCGCGGCAAGAGAGAACTGTCGGAGATAGGGATCGGACGGCGGGGGAGGGGTCCATGATCCGGCCGCGACGATAGCAACGGCTGTGTCCGAGAACGCCGCCACGTTCGTCCGCGCCACCCACGGCCCCACGCCCGCGCCTCGGCGAAGCTACGGTGGCGTGAGCCGCTGGAACACGCGGGAACGCGACAATCTTGCGGCCGTGGCCGCGCCCGCCAGCCGCGCCCGCCAGCGAAGTTGACGGATGATGACGACTCCGGGCTCCGGGGTCCCTTGACCACCAGCCAAGCGCACCGGCGCGACGTGTCGGCGTGCGAGCGTCTCGCCGCGAGATCCGATCCTTGGCGGGCCGGCCTCACGAGGCGGGTTCACCTTCACCGGGCGGTGAACGGCCGCGTCGCCCGCCCACTCGCGGTCCCTGCCGGACTTTCAAAAAGGGTGACCAGTCACCGGGTGGTTGCTCCCAGTCACAGATTCACGGAGCGGATTCTTTCCAAAGAAGCCGAGTGAATCGCAGCTCGACAAGTCCGCGCGCGGTGACGTGCAGAGAGGAGAGCGCAGGCACGGACGACACAGCCCGCTATGGCGGCCGCGGCGCGCGCGATCATCTGCGAGCTGGCGCCGCAGAAGGTGGCGGCGGCGACGACGGCGTCGGTGCCCGCGCCGCCGAAGAAGCGCGACGCCGGGAAGATCGTGCTCCAGCCCCGGCTCTGCACGCTGCGGTCGTACGGCGCCGGCACCGGCGTGGTGACGCGGAGGATTCTGGCCGGGGAGGAGGACGGGACCGGGGCCGCGGACTCGGGCGGCTCTGCTGCCTCCCCGTTCTTCGCGTCGCTGGCGGACTACATCGAGAGCACCCGCAAGAGCCAGGACTTCGAGACCATCTCCGGCCGCCTTGCCATGGTGAGTGATGAGGCCCCTCTGCTCCATCCTTCCTCGTCCTTGATCAGACAGTCGGACGTTGCTCTCAGCTCACATGGTCTGATCTGTTGGTGGTGCTGCTGCAGGTGGCGTTCGCGGCGGCCGTGGCGGTGGAGCTGACGACGGGAAGCTCGCTGTTCAAGAAGCTGGACACGATGGAGATCGAGGAGGCGGCGGGGGTGTGCGTGGCCGTGGTGGCCTGCGCCGCGGCGTTCGCGTGGGCCTCCAGTGCGCGCAACAGGATCGGCCAGATGTTCACGCTGGGTTGCAACGCCTTCGTCGACTCCCTCATCGACAACATCGTCGAGGCGCTCTTCTCCGAGGGCGAGCTCCAGGACTGGTCCGACGACATGTGAGTACACCGCCTAGAGACTAGATAGACAGTATATACATAGAGCAGGTATTTACAGAGAGATGTTGAGATCCGCACATTTCGCAAGCTTCGTCGTCGCTGCACAATGGCAGGGAAGTTGTTCTGAACTTTTGTTCAGACATGGATCCTGCATCCCAGATTGCCACGTCATTCAGAGTTACATACAAACAACTGACAGCTCTTGCTCATGGTCTTGCAAGGGTGCACTGTGATCAGAAAACGTAGAAACACAAGCAGAACGTCTTTATGTAGTCAGGCAGACCTGCAAGAGGTTGTGAAATATGTAGATCTCTTCATACTGAGATTGTAATTAGAGACTGAAGCATGTAAGCAAAACCATGTATTTTCTTTAGGAGTCAAGTCTGGAGTGTTGACTCTTGAGATTATATTACATGGAGTGGAGACAAAATCGTGTATAATACGTTTCTTACGCTCCATTCCTATGTGTACAGAATACTCTTGAGATTATACTATTTACTAAGTATTTCTAGAGGAGATTTCAGTATACTTAAACATAAAACAAGCAAATTAACACTTCGTAAATATTAACTCTGTCATCTCTGCGGTATGTACTTAAACTTTGCGTGATCAAGAACCTGCAGACAATGGAAACAAACATAACAAAACTGGATTTTCAGACAAGAGAGTACATACAGCGTACAGTTACAGTACAAAAGCAAAAATCATACTAAACTGTTGCTCTAGTACATGGACTTCAAAGGCAACAACATCTTGTGCATATATGTCTACAATCATGCAACACCATTGATTCATTCAGTCCAACTACTTACAGCTATTCTAAGACCAATGGCTGGCAGCTAGGATCCAATCTCCTTACATTACGCCACGAGTCTTTGCTTGCAACAAGAAACTGATAGTCTGCCACGATTCTAATTCTGTTTGTTTGGATGGCCATTATATTGGTTTTTGGAATTCTAGGAAGCAGCCCAACTCAATTTCTGTTTGGATGCACAAAAGCTTGGAATTGAATTTTGGTCATGTCCACAACTCCTTCCGCACGAACTCAGGCCGCGAGGAAGAACAGATGGTGGCGCCGGCCGCGAACTTAGGCCGCGAGGAAGGCTGGAGCCGGCGAGCCACGCGGCCACGGCCCATGAGCAAGACATACCTTCGCTGCTCGCGCCTGACTATTCAACGAGAGAGATGCAGTATGCAGAGCTGTCAATTTTCCGTGTTCTCCAGACTAAGGTCCTAAAATCTCAAATTCTCAACTAATCAACATTACTAGTGGCCAGATGATTACAATATTTTTCATACCACTGTGCACTACGAAAGACTATTTCTGTCAGAAGTCAGAACTTGGATTTTAACATCTTTTCATTTCTGTTCAACGACATCAAGATTCGTTCATGTTAGGACACAGGTTTCATTGCAATCAGAATTCAGGAGGCATTTTCTATTGCTTCAATACACCCCAACACGCTGGCCTTCTGGGACATTGCCGACATAAGCGCTTCATGGGCTGCTTTGTTGTTCTTCAGAAGTGATGCAGCAAAGAGGACCTACAATGCCAAAAGAACGGCATCAATCGACATGTAAGTTATGAGATGGTTCTTCTCCTGTTAGTTCAAGATATATGAAAAGGATAACTCACTGCCCATCTGGTAAGGTTTTGTTGCTGATCTTTGCTTAGTTGCGGCTTAGTTCTGTTTATGAACCTCTAGAAGAAAACCAACAGAATTCTTCAGATGCAGTTTTGTGTAGATATTGCAAAGAAAATGTGACGATATAGAACTAGAGAGGATAGGATAAATTTGTAAAGCACCTGGAGGGTGAAAAGATCTGCCGATTGACCTACAACTTTGTCATATTCTAGACCTTCAGCAGCCAGTCCTGCCATTGAAACTACAGCTAACCTGACAATTTTTTGTAGGTGTCAGTAGCTTGCTCTTATTTATTTGATCTTGGTGATATTTGTGCAGGTGTGGAGTGCAGTGATCAAATTTTACCTGTAGTTTCACTATAAACAGAAGTACACAAAATATGAATATAGATTCTTACAAGTATGGACAGGCTAAAAAAAGAGTTACCTGTCTAGTTCCTTTCCATCAAGCTGCCCACTGTATATTAGCTTCTGTAATTGCTCATCTATCAAATTAACATGCTCCTTTCCAATGTCCAAAGAATATCCAAGGATAGGGAGGCCAATCAAATATGCGACTGAACTTTCAGGAAAGTGTGCAATTCAGTAAATTCCTAATGCAGATATAATCTTGCTGGAACATTGGAGAGGATCACATACCCAAGAAATGAGCTGCTTCATGCCTAGCAATTCTCTCCTGGTAGTCAGGAAAGACTGTAGAAAACGCTCCAATTGCTGCT
Organism: Alloteropsis semialata; assembly: GCA_004135705.1. NCBI lineage: Eukaryota > Viridiplantae > Streptophyta > Magnoliopsida > Poales > Poaceae > Alloteropsis > Alloteropsis semialata. The sequence goes on from CM014276.1 coordinate 61,550,077, forward strand.
TGCAGAAGACTACAATGATAGTATGCATATTAACATTGGTTCATAATTTGTTTCTCGAACGCATGGTTTCATAATTAATCTGCAACATTTCTACATGTGCACGGAAATTAGAGCACCATTCTACATTGGGATCCAATTTTTCATTGTTAGCAATATCTTGAATGGCCAATGCATTGTATTAAATGAACATTTGGTATGTTGCTATTTTTTTTTTCTTGAGACAGTTAAAGGTGAGGACACTACTCTTGCCTCTTTCCTGTCAAAGCAAAATTTACTCCAACTTCAAGAGATGATGTCTTTCTGGATCCAGGTAGGTATATGTATGCAAGGTCATAGAAAAGATCATGCATTCGAATTGTTCTTCCAAACTTGTAGAGGCAAAGAAACACGTACCCTGGAGCAACGCTTCCGACAGCCAATACGATCAATGAAATGCTTCCAATCAAATAGGGAACAAAGAAGCCCCAATCCTGTAACAGATAATTTTAGAAAATTTAATCCTTTGCTTCCTTTACCTTTGGACATCAAGATCACACATTTTTGAAGGCACCCCATGACTTCAAATCCTCTAGGCTCAATTGCTCATCTTATTTGAAAAAGTACATAGAGCAGGTGTCATGGAAATGGTAATACCCCAGGGAGCTGGCCAGCAAGGACTGCTAAGAATCCAGTGGTACCAACAACCGTAAACAAAAATGCCGCCTGCATGATACACAAAAGAAAATGCAGGATTACACTCTGAAAAGCGTGAGATATTGTGCTCCAAATGATGTTACTGTTGTGCATATGAACTGCTTGTTCCAAAAAAATCAGTAAACCATCATGTTTTGCCTGCTCACAAGAGAACAACGTTCCAATTCTGAAAGACTGGGACAGCACTTACATCATTTCTAACAGTTGGAATTGCCAAATTCTCAGCATTCTTGATTCCAAGGGTAGTGAGTTCTCGCAGAGATGTCTGTTCCAGTTCAGAATGCAGGCTCATCAGTTGCAAACAATCTGGGCTCAGAGCCAGATGGATCAATTAAAAGACCCAAGCAGACACAACTATCAAAGGCTACATGGTGATTGCATCAGCATTGCTCGAGCAAATGCATGGTAGAATTATGCCTCCTGAAAACTGTCCGATCATCGTGATGCTTCAGAAAAGCAATTGCACTGACCGTGCGTCGCGACACGTACGGCTGCGAGCTCCACCGTTTGGCCCAACCGAGCTCTCTCAGCTGGTCCAGCGCCTGCTTCACATCATCGCTGCTCTTCTGCAACACTATCCAACTCAATGCGTCACCCCATCAAATTGCTCAGAAAGTCAGAAGATGATGCAACCGGTGCTCACCTTGTCGATGGCGGCCTGCAGCGCCTTGAGGTCCACCCCGGAGGCCGCCGAAGAGGAAGCTGCCGCGGCGCGCCAGCAGCGGCGTGGCGTGGAGGAGCTCCCGGTGGTGGGAGCGACGAGCACGGCCACGATCACCATGGTTCCTCCCACGGTTCTTCCCCGCGCGACAGCCAACGGAAGGGGATAACACAGTTCAGAGAGTTCAGAGTCGGGTAGGAGACACGTTTCGTCTTGATCTTCTGGGGCGTAAATTTTGTGCGACGCTGTGCGCGCCGTGCGTCATCTTCTACACCCCCCAAACGATTTTGCAGCGCGCGCTCTAGAACTAGAAGATCCAAACTGTGTGTTCGGTGATGGCCTTTTTAAATTTGCGGGAAAATGCTACGCCACAATAAATCCAGCCGTTGTAATCCCCACCCGTCCAGTTTCGTCTTCCCCGCTACAACAGTCCAACTCGGACCTGCATCAGGTGCACTGGTAACTCAGTAGGTCCATCTGAGCCATTTAAATAGTCAGCAACGTCTTGGATGGAAGCCTGTTCTTTCCGTCTCTCGTTTATTTTTACATCCAGCTGTTGCTTCTATCAAAAAAAATAACTAGGCTCGGCAAGAAATTTCACTCTCCTAGTTACGGACGTACTGACAGTGTATAAGGTATAATGAGTATTTCTGCAGAACTTTTTCATGCATCCTTCTTTATTTTTGTTCCACAACATTTCTTTTGATGTTGCTATACTCTTAACATTTTGCAAGCTTATGCGTTGGCTCTCAATTTAGCAATACTCTTCCCCAATACCAATGTTCGATAATAAATAAAATTATTCAGGCTTCATTTGCTTTGCCAAAACGCACCGTTCTTGGACTGGGCCACAAATGCTCAGATCTATTGTATTGGTGGACGTCGTTCGATTGTTTAGTTGTACAAGTTTAAAGGCCGCGTGTTACTATTTACCATCCCTGAAAAACGAAGATTTTATCATGCCCTCGATATAACGGAAGCGTAGCTTCCGTTTTGATGACAAGGAACAGAGCGTCCTCTTCCGCTTACCCTTTATATTAGGTTTAATTCATAATAACTTGTAGAAATATCGTAAATTAGTGAAATAAATTTTATTAGGTTTCTGATATTTCACTTTGTGCACTAGAATTAAGTGAGTTCTAGAAAAAACCCACCGGTCTTGGCCACAAATGTTCGGGTCTATTGTATTGGGGGACATCGTGCCGCATGTTACTATTTACCATCCATGAACAATGATGATTTCATCATGACCTAGGGGTAACGGAAGCCGAGCTTCCATTTTTCTGTTGGTATTTAAATGAATAATAGGCTTTGATAATAAATAAAATTATTCAGGCTTCATTTGCTTTGCCAAAACGTACCGGTTTTGGACTGGGCCATAAATGCTCAGATCTATTGTATTGATGGACGTCGTTCGATTGTTTAGTTGTACAAGTTTAAAGGCCGCGTGTTACTATTTACCATCCCTGAAAAAACAAAGATTTTATCATGCCCTCGATATAATTTTATAATTCCGTTTGATGACAAGAAACGGAGCGTCCTTTTCCGCTTACCCCTTATATTAGGTTTAATTTATAATAACTTGTAGAAATATAGTAAATTAGTGAAATGAATTTTATTAGGTTTCTGCTATTTCACTTTGTGCACTAGAATTAAGTAAGCCCTACGAAAATCCCATCGGTCTTGGCCACAAATGCTCGGATCTATTGTATTGGTGGATGTCGTGCCGCGTGTTACTATTTATCATCCATCAACAACGATGATTTTATCATAACCCAGGCGTAATGGAAGCTGAGCTTCTGTTTTTCTTTTGGTATTTAAATAAATAATAGGCTTTGATAAAAAATAAAATTATTCAGACTTCATTTGCTTTGCCAAAATGCACCGGTCTCTCAGGCCGGGCCACAAATGCTCAGATCTATTGTATTGGTGGACGTTGTTCTATTGTTTAGTTGTACAAGTTTAAAGGCCCCAAGTTACTATTTACCATCCATGAAAAACGAAGATTTTATCATGCCCTTGGTATAACGGAAGCGGAGCTTCCATTTTGATGACAAGAAACAAAGCGTCCTCTTTCGCTTACCCCTTTTATTAGATTTAATTCATAATAACTTGTAGAAATATTGTAAATTAGTGAAATAAATTTTATTAGGTTTCTGCTATTTCACTTTGTGCACTAGAATTAAGTAAGCCCTACAAAAAACCCACCGGTCTTGGCCACAAATGCTCAAGTCTATTGTATTGGTGGACGTCATGCCGCATGTTACTATTTACCATCCATGAACAACGATGATTTTTTATCATGACCCAGGGGCAACGGAACCTGAGCTTCCATTTTTCTTTTGGTATTTAAATAAATAATAGGCTTTGATAATAAATAAAATTATTCAGGTTTCATTTGCATTGCCAAAACGCACCAGTCTTGGGTCGGGCCACAAATGCTCAGATCTATTGTATTGGTGGATGTCGTTCGATTGTTCAGTTGTACAAGTTTAAAGGCCGCGTGTTACTATTTACCATCCCTAAAAAACAAAGATTTTATCATACACTAAAAACGGAGCACCTTCTTCCGCTTACTCCATATTTTAGGTTTTAATTCGTTTAATTCATAATAATTAGTAGAAATATCGTAAATTAGTGAAATAAATTTTATTAGGTTTCTTCTATTTCACTTTGTGCACTAGAATTAAGTAAGCCCTAGAAAAAAAAAACCCACTGGCCTTGCCCACAAATGGGTCTATTGTATTAGTGGATGTCGTGCCGCGTGGTACTATTTACCATCTATGAACAACGAAGATTTTATCATGACCCAGACGTAACGGAATCCAAGGTTCCGTTTTCTTTTGGCATTTAAAGAAATAATAGGCTTTGATAATAGATAAAAGTACTCATGCTTCATCTGCTTTGCCAAAACGCACCGGTCTCGGGCTGGGCCACAAATGTTCAGATCTATTGTATTGGTGGACATCGTTCGATTATTTAGTTGTACAAATTTAAAGGCCGCATGTTACTATTTACTATCCTTGAAAAACGAAGATTTTATCATGTCCTCGATATTACGGAAGCTCCGTTAGAGCTGATTGCAAACTAACTGTTCACGGATCACGCAATGCAAGCTCCCTTCTTTCACCTGGTGTTGCCTATCCACAAGGAGCGAGGAGAGCAGGGCAGCCTCGATCGGGGACGAAACGAATAAATCCCACGGCTGCTTTCACTGACGCGGCCCTGTTTGTTTCCGATTGTGAGCCGATTCTAGCGGAAAAAATCGAGCAAACGCTATCAAACAGCGTGCTTGTCATCGAATTCCACGAGAATCGATTTTCTCCTCAACGACAAAACAACGAGAAATCTCGATATTTGACACTGAATTCGCACGCCTCACTTATTTTAACCCTCAATTCGGAAGCCTTTCGAAATTTAACCCTCGTGCTGCCAACTCTTTTGATTTGGGGGATTTTTTTCCTTTTTCTCTATTTTCCTTCATATTTTTTATTTTCATTTACCAGCTCACGTGAATGGACTAATTTGCCCCTGTTCTTTTTTTTAGACATCAGACCCGGAGGCCCAGCTTTATATAAAGCAAGTAGTGACAGGCTGGGATTACCAGCTATTACAATGGAAAGTTCCAACACTACCGTGAATCCGAAATGGATCAAAGCAGACAGACACTCACAAAATCACCCTCTTAACCATAAAAGATGAGGACTAACAGACCAACAAAACTCTAAACATCCTCTAGAAAGGACAGGTCTAAACCAACAGGTAAAGGAAGGACTAATTCATCTGGATCGCCGTCCGGGTTCTGTGACACTCCCTCTATAGTCTCCCTCTCAGTAGCATTCAACACGGTAGTCCGCAACTGAAGCTTCTGTGCCATCATCTCTAGGTCCTGTCGTTCCTCCCCCTTGCTCAGGATCTTCCACCGCTGCATATAAGACAAAATTCGATATAGAACAATATTGGGATTAGTGAGAACAATGTTATTGAAAACCAGATCATTTCTGGTAAGCCACAGACTCCAAGTGAAACAACCCAACAGAAAAATAAAGGAAGCAAGCTCTTTAATAGAATGATTCATGGTTATTATGTCATGGAAGGAATCCACATTTGTAGGGATAAACGGCCAGTTGAAAACATCTCTACAGATGCACCAAGCATAAATCGAAATATGGCAGGTGAACATAATGTGACTGGTCGACTCCACTCTACCGCAAAGTTTACAATTTTCACTACCAGGCCAGTTCCTTCTAACTAACTGTTCAGCCGATTGAATCCTGTCATTACACACTTGCCACAAAAAGATTCTGATCTTCAAAGGGAGCTTTGCCTCCCAGATTTTGATTAACCATTTATTCTCTATTCCAGGGAAGGTTAACTCTTTGTATAAAGATTTTGTAGAGAAAGTTCCTGATTTCTCTGGACACCATTTAACCGTATCTCTTTCATTACTCAGGGAAAAGGATGATAATAACTCATTAAGCTCTTCCCATTCCTCTAACTCCACTGGTCCGAAAGATCTCCTAAAAGATAGGTGCAGGCCATCATTTTGTAGCACTCTAGCAATAGTCCAATTTTGTTGCAAACATATTTCAAAGATCGCTGGGAACCTGATGCGTAGTGGACATTCCCCAAGCCACACCTCCCACCAAAAACGAACTTTTCTCCCATCTCCAACCACATATTTTAAGCCCCTTGCACAGCAGTGCTTCACATCTTGTAACCCTCTCCAAAATTGGGAGCCCCCTCTATTCTTGGTAGAGTAAATTCCAGCATCTCCTAGATATTTCTTTCTAAGAAGGTTACAGCATATATTATCATCCCCTCTTTCCAATTTGTATATCCATTTAGCCAACAGACACCTGTTCATAACTCTCGTGTTTGTGAAGCCCAGACCCCCTGCCTCTTTGGGAACATCAAGCATATCCTATTTTGCCATATGATATTTCTTTTTCGAGCTGCCTCCTTGCCAGAAGAAGTTAGCTCTAGCAGAGTCCATCTTCTTATGAATTTCATCTTGGAGAAGGTATACACCCATCGTATACATCGGAATAGAGCTGAGGCAAGATTCTACTAAGATCATTTTCCCACCCGAGGATAGGTTCATTCCCTGCCAGGTTGGAATTCTCCTCTCTACTTTCTGATGGACGTAAGCTAGGTCCGCTGTATTCATGTGCTGATCACTGACCATAACACCAAGGTACTTCATGGGGAAGTTTTCCTATATTACAGTTAAAAATGTCAGCCACTCTTTTTTGCTCCTCTATACTGGCTCCAAGCACATACACCTCACTCTTTTGATAGTTGATGCTACTCTTTTTTGCTCCTCTATACTGGCTCCAAGCACATACACCTCACTCTTTTGATAGTTGATGCTGAGGCCAGACATATTCTCGAAGTAGTATAGGATTAACTTTGTGTTTAAAATTGATTGCTCCTCTAATTCTATAAAAATGATTGTATCATCCGCGTACTGTAGGTGGGTAATGCCTCCCTCTACCAAGTGTTGAACCAAGCCTTTAATTTCTCCATTGTGTTTGGCATTTTCCAGCATAGAAGCCAAAGCATCACTGGCCAGATTAAATAACAAGGGAGATAACAGGTCTCCTTGTCTCAATTCTCTGAAAGTTTTGAAAAAGTTACCAGGAGCACCATTAATGTTAATTCCCACTCTTCCACCTTCTAAGATCTGTTTTATCCATTCAATCCAAATCTGTGGGAACAGCTTTCTCTCTAAGACTTCAACCATGAAAGCCCAGCTAACCTTGTCGTAAGCCTTCTCAAAATCCAATTTTAAAATGATACCAGTAGATTTCTTAACTCTAATCTCATGTAGTACCTCGTGGAGGATGACCACCCCCTCAAGTATATATCTCCCGGGGATGAAAGCAGTTTGTGATGCACTGATCAGTTTCTCTGCCACTGCTGTAAGTCGTGTTGTCAAGACCTTGGTAAACCATTTATAATCCACATTTATCACACAAATCGGTCTATATTGTCTGATATTATTTGCCTTTTTTAGCTTAGGAATTAAGGAGATCAGGCCATAATTAATTCTGGATAGGTTCAAATCCCCTCTATGGAAAGTTTGGAACATCTCACAAACTGGTTCTTTCAAATCCTCCCAAAAAGCTCTGTAAAAACCCACTGTAAAACCGTCTGGTCCCGGTGCTGAGCTAGCATCCATTTCCTTTAAGGCTGCTTCTATCTCTTCCATTGAGAAAGGTTTTATGAGTTCCAACGCTTCTTCCTCAGATAGCGAACCACTATATTGCCACATATTCTGACCCAGTCTTAAACTACTTGCTTCTCCTTTGCCAAACAGGGTTTTGTAGAAACCCTCTATATGTAATCTAAGTTCCTCCTGATTCCTAATCTCTATATCCCCATCCTCCAGAGAAAAGATAGTACACTTTTTTTTCCTTCCATTGGCAATACCTTGAAAGAACTTACTGTTAGAATCTCCTTCTAGAATCCATTTGACACCCCCTCTCTTTTGCCACTGAATTTCTTCATAAGAATAGATCCTTTCTAATTTCTCCTCTATACCATATCTAACTCTCCACTGAGATACTGTTAAACCATTGGTTTCAGCTTCTGTATCCCATATTTCCAGTTCCTTAATAAGCTCTTTCTTTTCTCTCTTCATTTGACTATTGATGTTTGCACTCCAGCCTTTACAGAACCTTCTAATGACATATTTGAGTTGCTTCCAATATTCTTGTATGTGCATATTATTTCTATGAGGCAATTTTCCTATAATGTTCTCTCTAAAACCTTGCTGGGTAAACCAAGCCGCCTCAAATCTGAAAATATACTTATGTCTCACTCTTGAATCAGCTGACCAGAATCGATTGGATCCAATCAGAAGCCTGACCTCTTCTCGTTCTCTTCCCATCCGCGCGCGCCTCCCCCACGGCGCTCCCATCCCGCGCCTCCCCCACGCGCGGGCCGCTCCCATCCCCTACTGCTTCAGGCCGGCGGCACCCCGGCGGCGCCCCTCCAGGCCGGCCGGCCGGCCGCTCCTCCAAGCCGGCGCTCCTCCAGGCCGGGCGCTCCCCTCCAGGCCGGCTCCTCTCCAGTCCGGCGCTGCTCCAGGACGGCTTCACCCGACCGTCCAGCCTCAGGCGAAAACACTAGGCGCCGGCACCCCAGGCAGCGGACAGCACCTCCAGCAGGGTATTCTTTTCTCATTTACTTGGTGATTTGTGATTAGGGTTTAGGGTGTTGATGCTTGGCTACGAATTATTTTAAATTACCTGAAATTGTGATTAACTCTGCCTTTTCTTTTAGCAGTGGGCAACTGATACCGGACAAACACAAGTTTGAGCACTGAAGATGTCTTGATGGCCACCACTTCATGACCTTTGTTTCTTATGGAGCAGAAAACACTGTAATACATTAATTATGAAGAGCAGTGATGGAAACCGGATCAGATTACAGCCAATGTGGAGAAAAGTTGCCTATGGGGGAAGGCAACCAGGATATGATGACAACTACACTGATGAGTCGTTCCTTGAGGAGATGGTTATGAATGCCAATGTCGTCAAGAGGGACCTTCTGAAAGTGATGATTGACTCTGTCTCCATTTCGCAATATCTCTGCATCGTTGCCCTTGTGGTTTCGACATGGACCTTGACATTGAACTTGGACATTGATGAGGCTACTCTTCTCAAACTAGATGTTGGTCTCTTACTGGTTGGGTTTTCTGTTCTCTTGCTCACGACTTGTCCATTCTCGCTAAAGCTTCTGACAAAGTATGTCCTCAACATATCCTTCTTCATCAGCGGTCTTTATGTTCTTGCACCAATTTATCATACCCTCACTAGGTCCATCAGTTCAGACTCAATATGGGCACTTGCTGTATCTCTTCTGCTGGTTCATCTCTTTCTGCATGATTATTCTGGTTCAACTATAAGACCTCCAGGAGCACTCAACAATCCGAAGTTAACCAGCAACATCTCCTTGAATGCATCGATTGTAACATCTGTCCTTGTGGCTTCACGTCTGCCATCAAGGTTGCATGTCTTTACAATCATGCTCTTCTCCTTGCAAGTCTTCCTGTTTGCACCCCTCATCACATTCTGTGTCAAGAAGTACCACTTTAGGCTTCATCTACTTTTCTCCTTCGCATTGATGGTTGTGACCCTTAGTGTCACATACCAGTTGCACCGAATGTTCTTCATTCTACTGTTGGCACTTCTTGTGTTTATTTCAGTCGTTTGCCCTTACTGGCTTATTAGGATTCAAGAGTACAAGTTTGAGATCAATGGCCCCTGGGATGAAGCCAAACTCTGCTTTGATATCACTGAGTGAGCTGTGCCAAACCTTTTTTAACAAATGACGTGCTGAGGATTGGTTTGATTGTATCGATTTATAACTGATGTGCTGCTAGTGGTCTTTAGTGTATTCATGTGAATGTATATACTCTTAACATATTTGTTCTGTTACCGTGATTCTAACAGATATGATACGCCTTTTCTTGCTGGAATCTCGAATGATGTCAAGTCTAACTATTTCTGGTGTGACTGATTTAGATTTTAATGTGCTGCTTTGTAAGCAAGAACTATCCTTACTCTCTTTTGCTGCTGGCATATCTGTACAGATGAAAAGATGTTGCACGTCTGAGCTTTGACACTTGTTTTTTCTTCCTATGTGTGTATCTGAGCATGCTGGTGGGGATAACGAAATCATGTGGTACTTGACTACAAAATGTTTAGTAAAAGGGTTGTCTTCATTTCTTTCGTTATACACATGGAATTCTTGCAGAATCCAGTGCGTCATGAGGATTATTTTTGTAGGTGTCAGTAGCTTGCTCTTATTTATTTGATCTTGGTGATATTTGTGCAGGTGTGGAGGGCAGTGATCAAAATTTACCTGTAGTTTCACTATAAACAGAAGTACACAAAATATGAATATAGATTCTTACAAGTATGGACAGGCTAAAAAAAGAGTTACCTGTCTAGTTCCTTCCCATCAAGCTGTCCACTGTATGCTTCTGTAATTGCTCATCTATCAAATTAACATGCTCCTTTCCAATGTCCAAAGAATATCCAAGGATAGGGAGGCCAATCAAATATGCGACTGAACTTTCAGGAAAGCGTGCAATTCAGTAAATCCCTAATGCAGATATAATCTTGCTGGAACATTGGAGAGGATCACATACCCAAGAAATGAGCTGCTTCATGCCTAGCAATTCTCTCCTGGTAGTCAGGGAAGACTGTCGAAAACGCTCCAATTGCTTCTTGCAGAAGACTACAATGATAGTACGCATATTAACATTGGTTCATAATTTGTTTCTCGAACGCATGGTTTCATATTAATCTGCGACATTTCTACATGTGCACGGAAATTAGAAATGAGCACCATTCTCCATCATCGCTGGTCCAGCGCCTGCTTCACATCATCGCTGCTCTTCTGCAACACTATCCAACTCAATGCGTCACCTCATCAAATTGCTCAGAAAGTCAGAAGCCATTGCAAACCGCCGCTCACCTTGTCGATGGCGGTCTGCAGCGAATTGAGGTCCACCCCAGAGGCCGCCGAGGAGGAAGCTGCCGCGGCGCGCCAGCAGCGGCGTGGCGCGGAGCTCCCGGTGGTGGGAGCGACAAGCACGGCCACGATCGCCATGGTTGCCCCCACACTTCTTCCCCGCGCGACGGCCAACGGACGGGGATAACACGGTTCAGAGAGTTCTTCAGGGTCAGGTAGGAGACACGTTTCGTCTTGATCTTCTGAGGCGTAAATTTTGTGCGACGGTGTGCGCGCCGCGTGTCATCTTCTGCAACCCCAAACAATTTTGCAGTGCGCGCTCCAGAAGATCCGAGCTGTGTGTTCGGAGATGGCCTTTTTAATTTGCGGGAAAATGCTACACCATAATAAATCCAGCCGTTGTAAACACCACCCCCTTTGGCGCCTAATCCCCACCCTTTCGTTCTCCAGTTTCGTCTTCCCCGCTCCAACAGTCCAACTCCTCTCGAATCTCCATTTCCAATTCGAATCCCCAAATCCTCCGGGTCTCCAGAAGTCCAGATGCTTCTCCTCCAGCCCCGCGCAGTCCCTGCGCCCGCTCTGCGGGGGAGGTCACCACCACCTCGCTCTCGGCCTCGCCGGCGACTGGTGCCGCCTCCTCTCGCCGCCGTGTCCGGCTCCATCGCCGTCAGCTCCGATGAGGATGCCTTCACCAGGTGCTCCGGGTACTTGTTCGAGGAGGGCGCTGCCACCGAATCGGAGCTCCCCACTGCGTACAACCTCCCAGGTATAGCTGCCGTGTACCGCCGCCGCCCGCTCCTCGTGCTCCGCCGCTCGCTGCAGATCGGCACCTCATTTGGCCGGTGGTTCGCGCTGCGGTACCTCGACCGCGTCAATGAGCGCGCCGACGACATGTTCGAGGTCCGTCCTCACGCTACGCTTGTTTTTATCCGTCCCGCGCACGTTTGCTGTTTGATCAAATTCCCGGCCGTGCTTTGGTTCACCCGACGTTTTGGTGTTGTCGTTGCAGCTTCGGGCGGCTCAGCTCAGGAGGATACTACTGGAACTTGGCCCGGTATGTCTTATTTACCAATGCCTGCTTGTTCATGTGCGTGTCCCTTATATAATGACCATTATCGTGTACATGATGCTTCTCTTTTAATCGCAGGCATTTGTGAAGATCGCACAAGCTGTTTCGTCACGGCCGGTGAGATTCACCAGCTGCTATGTTTTCATTGACCTATTGCGATTGCAGGCTTGGAGTGCCTTAACTTCAGATATTGATACGATTGGCACCCCATTGTTTCATTTCCTGCAGGATGTTATTCCTCCTGCATACCTTGATGAGCTCTCACTACTTCAGGATCGCATAGCACCATTTTCAACCGAGGCTGCTTTTAACATTATAGAAAAAGAGCTTGGGCTGCCACTGGATATGATTTTCTCTGAGATATCACCAGAACCTGTTGCTGCTGCATCTCTTGGGCAGGTACGATTGGTTTATACCATTTTTAATGTCTTCATGAATCGATTGAACGCTCTTAGCAGCATTTTGTGTTTCAAACCGAGGACGCAGAGCACAGTTGCATGTTGTCAGGTGCATTTGGATTATTGCATGTCTCCACGTTGTTGCTGTTTGAACTTCGAAAACCAAAACTGATTGCAGCTCAACTTCAGCTTTTCATGTTAATATACTGGATGTTTCCCTAAAGGAACCAAAAAGGAATAACTTCGTGCACTTAAAAATTAGGAGGAACTAAAGTACTGTACTACTGTAGGATGGAAATCCCCGTATGAAGGTTTCAACTCCATGTTAAATTTTTACTGAAAGGAACCACAAATAGGTAACTTCATGGATTTGAAATTTAAAGCAACTGAACGCACAATAGGATGGAACCCTGAACTTGTATGATAAATTCAAATGTTGGTTAATTCACACTTAGTGTGAATAACCATGGAATTTCATCTCGATTGATACGGCACTCCATTTTTCTTACTTCTGTAGGTTTATCAGGCTAGACTCCGCTCCAATGGGAAGGTTGTTGCCGTCAAAGTACAAAGACCTGGTGTTCAAGCAGCAATTTCATTGGACATATATATCTTAAGGTTCCTAGCTAGTCTCGCAAGGAAGGCTGCAAAGTTGAACACAGACCTTCCGGTAAGTCTGCATCCTGTTAGTTATCCATGAAATCAACTGAATAATTTGTTTTCAAATGTCAAAAGATAGAAAAACAACCCAACAACAAAGGAAATTCCTTCCTAAAAATTCGACTCTATTACTATGTATCATTTATGTTGTGTCTCTTCTACTTACTTGGTTTTAATCACATGTATTTGCCTCTGTTATGTGCAGGCTGTGCTTGACGAATGGGCATCAAGCCTATTTCGGGTAACTTCTCCATATATTATTATGACAAGATATATCATTTCCATGTGAACATATATATGTCAGTGTTGTCTGTTTGCTTCCGTCAACGTCAAATGCAGTCAATAAATTTGCAATTTGATTTTAGTATCTGAAGGCATTGGCATGAGATAACATCTGACAGAAGTATGAAAAATAACCATTAACTAGAGGCATGAACAGTATTCTTATTCCTCAAGAATGGTTTCGTTGGGCTACTTGGATTTTGGATAATAACAGTTTGCTAGAAAAAAAATCTAGGAAAACAAATTATGGGAGATCAACATCCAAAATTTTGGCTATGAACATTAAAATTATATTTAAAGTATTTTTTTGTTACCGCTCTATTCAAAGTTCACTAGACTCGAGTAATTGGAAGTTTGCATATGAAGCTATGGACACATGTATTATATATATCCAAGAAAGAACATAACTATCAATCATTTTCCAATGTGATAGTGGTTTGTAACCATTTCGTTTGTACTTTTTATCATGAGAGTCTATAGCTTTTGTGAGAAGCTTCTTGTTGACAGCCTAACAAAGAAACTATGTTATTATTCTGGCAAGATTGTGCTCCAGTGACTATCAGTTCTCTAGTTAGGACTGTTAGGCTCTGTCAGGCATCTGATTAAAAAGTTAGCTGCATATTCTTAGAGATTCACATTGAATACAGGTGAATCACATTTGATGCAGGAGATGGATTATAGAGAAGAAGCAAGAAATGGACTTAAGTTCAGGTTGAGTTCTTCATCCACTAGACAGTCCAGTTCAACGCATTGTCTATGATCAATACACCTTGACTGAGAAACATATGGTGTTTTAGAACTCGAATGGTCAAACATTCTTCACTTTTTCGCCACAAACATATGCAGAAAATTTAGATTGGGACCATCACGTTTATTTGAGAACCAATTTCCTAATATAGTATTTGTGCTTTTTCAGTAAAGTATCTATTTGTTACATTTAAGTAACGTATTACTACAGAAATATAGAGATGCCTCGGTTCATGGAATGGGTTCCTGAAATATATTTTGATTGTGGCAGAGAATTGTTTGGAAAATTTAGAGATGTCTCGGTTCCTGAAATGTATCTAGAACAGACTAGAAGGCGAGTTCTTATCATGGAATGGATTGAGGTGCACAATTTGTGATCTTATTCAACAGTTAGCAACCAAACATGCATGCGAATTGCAGTTTGTAATTCTACTTTCTGTCTGTGGTCTTGTAGGGGGAAAAGCTGTCAGAAGTCAGAGATCAATATTTGGTTGAGGTAAAGGACCTGGCACTCAAGCTCAAATAATCACAAAAAAGTTGACTTCACTAAGCACCATTGATCATATAGATTTTGTTGGCTATTTTACTCAACAGGTTGGCGTATATTGTTCGCTTTCCCAGCTATTAGAATATGGATTTTATCATGCAGATCCACACCCTGGAAATCTTTTGCGTACAGTTGATGGGAAATTAGCCTACTTAGGTAATAGTTATATTATACTATATCTGCACTAAAGATTGCCTGTATATAGCCCTGGGTAACTTTTGTGCTCCAGTTTGCTTTTTTGCCACCAACTGAATGAAGCTGACACTATTTCAACTAAATTTGACACATTATTTGTTAATAGATTTCGGGATGATGGGACAATTCCAACAAGAACTTCGTGATGGATTTATTGAAGCCTGTCTTCATCTTGTTAACCGTGATTTTGATGCTTTAGCAAAAGATTTTATAACTCTTGGGTAAGAAAACTACTCTGAACTGAAACAAGCCAGTTGTATGCTAACTTTCATAGGTTTTCACGCATCAGGTTGATTATCAGTTATCAGTGTCATTATATGATATTTATGCTTGTGAAGTGAGATTCATTTATACTAATAACCTCTCCAACTTATTTTACATGTCTTGCAGTTTGCTTCCTCCAACTTCCCAGAAGAGTGAAGTCACAAAGGCATTGACAGGTACTCCAGTTCCAGATGAATAATGGATATTTTTAAATATCAGTCAGAATTAGTTGATCAAGATAATTCGTACTAATCACAATTTTTTAAACAGAAGTCATGTCATAATACTTGTTTAATTGTAGTATCTTAATGTTTATATTTGACTCAGGTGTATTTGAGAATGCTGTTAACAAAGGAGTTCAGAATATAAGCTTTGGAGATCTGTCAGGAAATCTTGGGCGAACAATGTACTAATCTAGTTTACAGAGAACCATTTCATAGATGTCATATAAGTTTGTGCTATTAACTAGAGCTAACATTGTTTCAGGTATAAATTCAAGTTCCAGATACCTTCTTACTTTTCGCTTGTAATTCGAAGGTAACGAGTTTGTCTGCAAAATTTGAGCAAAGTGCCTTTACTAACAGAGCTCGCATACAGGAAGATGCTCTTGAATATTTGTTTGATCTTTCTGTTAATCGTTTAAGAGGCTCACCATGTGATTTTTTCAGCCTTGCTGTCTTGGAAGGAATTGCAATCAGCTTTAATCCAAACTATAAAGTGCTCAGCAGTTCATATCCATGGATTGCAAGAAAAGTTCTCACTGACAGTTCACCAAAGCTCCGATCAACTTTGCAGACTCTTCTTTATAAGGTTTGTTTTGTTGTATTTTTTCAGAAATTTTTAAATCATATGGACTGTTGAGGTGTCGATCATGCTAACAACCTTACAAGATCAATGGATAGTTTTACTTTGAAATACAATATTTTCAAGTTTTCGGCCTATGTTATGCCCAAGATTTTCTACTGTAAATTCTGTTAGTTTTGTCTAACACCTTTTTTCTTCAACTAAAATATGTTACAGGATGGCACTTTCCAAATTGATCGTCTGGAATCTTTGTTAAGTGAGGTAGGTTTTTTCGTTCTATGCCTTTGATGCTGCCTATCCCATCCAACACTTGTTTTGAGTTATGTCGTTCATGATATATGTGATGTGAATGCAGAATTAACTGTTTGAAACTTGGTGTGAATTTTCCTTTCTAACATGAGGAAGAAACCAGCCTATTCCAGCCAATTTGTAATAATGATCATATTCATTTGGGTTTTATCATTAAGCAAAATGGATATAGTTGAAGCCCTAATTAATTACACTATGAAACTACTATCTGCATTTGGTATGTGGTATCTACTTCTGAGCATATTCCCATTGCATGGTTCTTTTTACAGTCACTTCGTGCCAGGACAGAGCAATCATTGGTCAGAAATCAACAAGAAGATGTTGATAGTTCGAGATATGCAATTAAGCAAGTCTTGTCATTCACACTCACTGAACAGGTAGGACCAAACAAATAATTCTTAGACACTGAACTCTACACCATAACAAACAAGATTGAACCTGGCAAATAAATATCTGAAGCTCTGTCCTCCCTTTTCAGGGTGCCTTTGTGAAGGATTTACTTCTTCAAGAGATTGCTAAGGTAGTTGCCTGTTCAAGGCAGAATTACATATTAAGTTAGCTTGATCATCATAATATTTGAAAGTTCAGAGCATCTTAAGATTCTGTGTTTTAAATATTTGACAATTACCGAAAGCATTTGAGCAAACAGGGTGCAAAAGGTTAATTCATTTGTGGTTTTCTTTTTTTACTTTTGAAATAACTTTTTGTTGCAAGAGCAACATGCTAACAGCTTGAGTTCAAATTTTCAACATTCTATGCCATAAATGCTGACGAAGAAGGCATCAGATAGTATATAGTAGTATGGTTTGAAATCAGTAAATTTGTTCAGTGAAACCTTTAACTTGGTAACAAGCATTGCTTGTAGTTCATCTTTATTTGGTTTTCAATAAACTTCATTCACTTTTAGAAGATAAGGGATCTTCTTCTGCCATTATTCATGTTTTCTTAAATTGAATTTGCAATACCTGTTTTGATAGGAATACTTTCTGGCTATCTCAAGAATTTAGTGTTTTCAGGGAATAGATGCACTTGGTGTAGCCACATTAAGCTCAGCAACATCTGCAGCAGCCTCCAGATTGCCATTTTCTGGTAGTCCATCCCCGTTAACCTCACTAGACGACGAGGATGTCACTAACTTGAGAAACCTATATCGCCTGCTCCTACTTTTATCTAAGGTTTCTCAGAAGGAAAATTCATCTCCGGTATGTTCAATTTTCAATAGACCTCAGCTTTCAGCTTTCTTTATTCATTTGTGTGGAAGGGGGAAAAACTTAGGTTAGATAGGAATGTGATTGATCAAAGCCATACATATATTATGTTGTGGACAATCAATACATGTCCCCAGTCCCCACTGATATAAGTTAAATGGCTTAAAAAGGTATATCGCATGCATTGCAAGATTTACAGGTTTTGCTTTGAGGCTTTGTTCATTTTGTATAAATTTTGCAGATTCCTGGATATAACAGTGCCATGGAGAAGGAAGGTGGTACTACAGATGAACTTTCTCTTGCGCTGTATGAAATGACATCTCTGCCAGAATTTTTGCCAGTTCTTTCCATCATTCCTGAGGTAAGTCGGACATACAAGTTCAGTGAGACTATATGTCAAAATCCGCATGCCACATGGCTCATTTGTGTATACCCTTCTCCACCGAAGCTTCCACCGGAGTCCCAACAGCAGTTCCTTCTTCTGCCAGCGGATTTAGCCAACCGCATTCTATCTCGGGCTGTCGCAAGAACCATTAGAAGAATGTTCATGTAAAGCTGAAGGTACAACTTTTCCGTCTCTGCTTCCTTAAAATGATTTCTTAACTATTCTTTTTGAATCACTATTAGAAGACAAAGAGGTTTTGCCCCATGCTGTAGCATCTAATCTAGAATCCAAGTTCAATCTGATTTTTTTTCTTACTATGAATGATTTTGGAAACACTACTTTACTATGTACATATTTTTCAAAATGAGGCCCTGTAGAAGGCCCGTTCTTTATGTCACTTTTGAGTTAATAAATCTATGTGATGATAAAAATAATACTGCAGTAATGCAGTTTTGTCGCGAAAGCATGGATTTATGTTATCTGGTTTATTTCACAATCTATATGACATAATGAAACAGCATTAGCATGTAAACCTAATGTCCCCATCAACCACTTATTGAGATAAAGAAAAAATGGCTATTATTTTAACTTAGAGCTATTTCTTATTAATTTGCACAAATACAAACTCAAATGATCCTCTTTCATGTTGCGTGAACAACAATCCGATAATACTGTAAAAAGAGTTCATGCAAAGGTATATGTACAATAAGCAAACAAGGGGCGTATGTTGTGAGTGTTCTTTTCCCCACCACCAAGTGATCAGTTTCTGACCATGGCCTTCTCAGTAAGAAAACTTTCCATCTTTATCAATGCCTGAAAGGTTTGAGACAAAAAAGTCTCAGTTAGATTTAGTTTTGGAGGCCAATTCAGCTAAGGCAAAATATGAAGAAAATAGAATTTCAGGATACCTCAATGGCGATGGTGCTAGGTGTAAGTATAGTGACATCATTATGCCCTTGTTGCAATGCAATATCTGCATCATGGAGAGCTTTGTCAAATTAAATTACATGAAGCATTGTGTTTATTTATTTTATTAGTAGTATAAAGGATTGGACGCAAAATTAGGATTATACACAGAGGATATTGTTATTGAAAATTATAGGAAACCTACTTTCAAGTGAAACTCTTGCATCAGCATTAGCATATGAGTCCATTCTTTGCTCAAAAAGTGATGTAAGTTTAGCATAAGCCTGCATTAAAAAAAAGAGATATTCTTAGCGTTGTAGTGGTTGCCAAAATAGTATATTAGTATCACTTGAGGTCTGAATCTCAAATATCATATATTATAGCAATATAAGCATCAGTAGCTACCTTTGCATATGGATCACCAGATTCCTGGTGCAACAGGGGCCGAGACACGGTTCCCACAGCAGCAATCCTTCTTGCTAGTGCATCCAGTGGGACATCTAACCACACAGTTAGCCCTTTCTTCATGTAACTCCTGCAAATTTTCCTGCAGTGTGAGAATTCGTTTCGACGGGCAACCTCAGGATAGTTTATCACTTCCAGTACCAATTGATTGGTCGGATCACAGCACCACCTCCGGTTGCAACAACTAACCGATGCATTGATGACAAATCCCTTAGGACCTCACTCTTGACAAGTCGAATGAAACAAGAGGATATCAGAAAATTTGGTTATCAGGTATAGATGAATAGGAGCTTAATGCTGTCAGCCTCTACTGGACTACAAAATTTAAATCTGAGGTGGGGAATTGCCAATTTGATCTTCCTAGAAAGAAAAATGAATGGCCTGTAGACTTGGGAGTCTTTACCTATGCCTTCAGACAACAGTAAGGGAAAAAATCGAATAAATCTCATCATTGCTAGGGAAACATACATTGATACATATACCTCAAGGGAAAAATTGAATAAATCTCATCTTTGCTAGAGAAACATACATATACCTCATTATCTCTGAAGAATGCTTCACTATGAAGCTGAAAGATCTCAGCAACAGATGAGATGCCGACAGCCTTCTCTACCAACTTATCACTGCAATATGAAATTGGCCAGTGGCATTACTAACCATAAGCAAAAAATGTTACTTCTAAAAAAATTGGTTGAAAGTTTGGTGAAGTTAATTATCAGAGAGGAATGCAGACCTGTCGAAGAATGAATAACCTAATACTTCAGCTAATATCTTCCCAACAGTAGTTTTGCCTGAACCCATCATTCCTGTATACCACAGTACACAAATATCATATATGCAATGCAACATGATTGGTGATGCTTAGGCTCGAGCTGAACTGGAGCTAGAACTAACCGACTAGATAAACACATCGGCCATCCAAGTAAGGGAGAACATCCTGTGCTTTTTGCTGGAATTAGCATGAACGTCAGTTATGTTTATAAAAAAAGACTAGCTGATGGGTTGATGTTCTTTCTCCTTTCAAGGCAATTATCATTACATTATTTTCTATTAGCAAAAAACATATTTTCCTGACCTGGAGTATGAGAGCTTCATCAGCAGAGTAGTGGACCTTTTCAGTACCTGCAATCCATGATCATGGGTATCAAAAATCTCAACCATCTGGATATGCGCTGAATTATGAATTAAATTACAATACAGCCAGAATATCCCGTCCTCTAATAGTTCCTAGCATATGAATTGCAGTATAATAGTAGGCTGTAAAAAATTTTTGTGGAATTTTCACCAGAAAAGTTAGTTTTTAGTACATTTTAATGGGTATTTGAAAGAAAACACAAAATATCTTTGTGTCCATTTGAGTTTTCAATGTTTCCTTGTACAGATGAGTAGATGACTGACGTTGGAAGGACAGTGTCCTATGGTACAGTCCCTCACCGGCCCACCCTATAGGCAATGGCCAATACGAGCTGCGCCTCTGTGACCCCTGCGTTATGGCAACACTTGAGTTCCGCCACTTGCAGCTGTCCCCTGCGTTGGCCGTCACGTGTCACGTGCGCCAAGCGTGTCAGGCGACCCGGGCCAACAGATGTTGGCATGTTGCAGATACATACATATCACATCCGGCAAAATTCAATAGAACAGATAAAAAATGATCAGCAAGTCCAAGACTATTGATTCTATCGTTCAATTGTGCCATGTTCGTTGACATGCAAGCTAACCCATTTCTTCCTGCCATGAGTTTATATGGTAATCCTGGTACATGTTCATAACAGCTGTATGAACACCAAAAGAGGCAATTGGACTACTCACCTGCCGATTTCTTGCAACACGAAGCTTTCAGCTTCGCGGCACGGAGCACAGTACCCGTGCTTCTCCACGGATCGGTCCCTAGAACCAGCCTCGGCGGCAGCTTCACCGCGGCGAACCTCACCGCCGGGGCTGTGGCGGAGTGCACGCCGTTGGGCTTGTCGAGCCCGGCCAAGGCACGGGGCCGCGCCGCCCGGATGCCCACGGTCGCCTCCATCTCCCTATCGATCGGGCCTGACGAGAGGAGACGGGCTCGTGGCTCGGCCTTTCGTGTTAGACCTGATTGGTGAAGCTGGTGTTTGATAGGCCGGCCATCGCCAGGGTAATGGATAGCCGCGCCGGCGGCCGGTGGCGGCGGCAGCGGACGAGGAAGGAGGAGGGCGGTCCCCGTGCGGTGTGGGACGAGAGATGGGAGAGGGAATTGAAGGAGGTGGAAATTGGTGCCGCGCGAGGCTTTTATACGCGAGGCGGTCGAGAGTTTGGTTTAGGAAGTGGTTGGTTTCTTGCCGCGGGGCCCGGCACGTTTTCGGTATTTACAAGGGATCTGATGAAATACTCTTGCGTGATGCTCTAAACACCCCAGTTTTGTTTGATGAGTATGATGATAAACAAGAGCGGAAAAATAATAAATTATATTATTATTAGGACAACGTTCTAGGATCATAGTCGATCCACCTTTTTATATTAACTCGTTAATATATGAAAACCCCATAGATGATGTTATAGACTATATTTAGATTATTATAAATTTATAAACACTGTAATTGTAATTTGAATGCCATATAGGAAATTGTATTGCTGTGGCTGTGGCAAACAACTTACATTTGAAACTGTCACCAGAGGGAGTCTGAAACTTGGAGCTGGCTATATTATCAAAAGTTTCACTGGTTTTCTTTTTGTCTGAAAGCTCCCGCCAGGCGCCAACAGAATTGGCTTTAGCGGTTTCCTGGTTATCCCGAGGACGAGAAAGTTCACAAGACTTTTTAGCAGCCGAAACGACAATCGATAGCCAGGAGTCAATCTCCTCCCTGATGGGCCACTCAATGACTCAACACATGTACATTTTCACTCACAAACAAACAACATCGTGCGTGATTCACCGGTGATCTGAGCAAGCCACCCTCCACCGAACACAAGGACGACGAACGGACGCAGGCCGTTCAAGACACGGGAGACCGGAAGGGGCGTTTCGGTCAGATGCAAATTAAACCAAAAGGGGCCCGTCGGGGGTTAGTTGGGGGAGAGAGGGGCCCTTGGGCTGCCGGGGAGTGTGTCCCGCTCCCGCGCGCTTCCCCCCGGCCCGGCAGCGGTGGTGGATCCAACTACCACCCGCACCGCAATCCCACACGCCACGTCGGATGCGGGCGACGGTTTGGTGGCCGATCGCGACGCCGCGCGGTGACCGGTGAGACTGAGACGTCCGAGCTTTCATGCGGCGCGCAAACTGTTGAAATGGACTCATGGAGCCGGGCTAGTTGGTGGTGCACGTCAGCACGTGTTGGTCCATGAATCTTTCATCACCAGATAATGTACGTACGTGTGGCGATGTTCTGTCTCTAGGCATTAATTTCACCTGAAGTCCTTCAGAAAAAAATCGTAGGAGTGTTTCACTTTTTCTTTTTCTTTTTTTGCGAAAGAGCGTGGTAGTGTTTCACGTGGGGCATAAAATTCGGCGAAACGTACAGAGTTCCCCATGAAAAGTGAAAAAGGGGTTAAAAAAATAACAATCGTAGTAGGATCTACAAGGAATTAAATGAAAGATTCCAACGCAGTGTTTCTGTGTTCCAAATTCCAATCGTCGGTGGCGTCAGGATTCGATCATGTACGTGTAATCCTTGCGTTGACCAGGATTTTTTTGCACTTATTGA
This sequence comes from Alloteropsis semialata, assembly GCA_004135705.1. Taxonomy (NCBI): domain Eukaryota; kingdom Viridiplantae; phylum Streptophyta; class Magnoliopsida; order Poales; family Poaceae; genus Alloteropsis; species Alloteropsis semialata. Next base: position 61,572,833 of record CM014276.1, read on the forward strand.
GATATACTTATGTGCTTACCTACGCTTCCACGGACGCTCTGATTAAGGTGAAAAAAAATGAGTGAGGACAGGAATGGGTGTGTGGTCAGTCGGACAGTTGGTGCATCCACGTAAGCACACTTGGGCCGAGCTTATCCATCGGCATTGGAGACATATAGCCCATGAATTAGTATTAGCAGCACCGAAACCTGTAGGCCATGCCAATGATAATGTAGGGCCTCTTTGGTATAGATTCGGCCAGCTCCAGTTTAGCCACTGTTCTGTGTCAGACGGAGTTGCGGGGAGCAAGTTTTTAGCAGCTCCGGCTGCTCTCAACTCCTCTGTGAGAGGGAAGAAGAGGAAAGAGATAAATAGTTTCTATAAACAGTAGCACTGCAGTGCCGCTGCAGTATGTGTCAGAGGGAGCTGGAGCGGCTGGAATCTGTACCAAAAAGGGCCATAGTCAAAGTTTCATCGCCGGATCTTAGATTCTGCAGAATGAGGGGCCAATGCGCGAGCCAGATTTTTTATTATTAAATTTTTTTAATCTGAAATTTAAAAATAACCCTGTCAAACTAGATTTTCAAGAAATAACCATTTTGATCACGCCGCGACGCGTGGCGCAACTAAAGGGCGAGTCAGCGCCACAGCATGTGGCGACTGGGCATTTTACAGCCAACATGGCAGCCCAGTCACGCCACATGTTGTGGTGCGACTCGTCCTTGAGTCACACCCAAAAGGGTTCTTTCTTGAAAATCTAGTTTGGCAGAAGTTATTTTTAAAATTTCAGATTAAAAATATTAAATAATAAAAAAATCCGCAAGCCAGGATGGCGAGAGCGAGCAGCACGTGAACTACTTTAGCTGCATATGAATTTTAGGTGCGTCCACATGAGCATACGGGCGGATGTTTTTAGTTACCATATGGAAAGTGCTTGCAAATTCATGACTGATTGACAACATGCAAGTACCCCGGAATGTGGTACGCATAAATTGGTAGAGTCTAAATTGTTGTTACCGGGCATTTTACAGCAAAAGTTGCTTACTTGGCAAAGTATCCAGAATGCAAAAACGACTAAAAAATCAGGTGCAAAAGGCACATTCAGAGTTCAAGAGTTCCACATCATATGTAAATTTTATGTAACAAGTGAACGAGTTCCGAAGGTAAAGTATTTTGGGTACTGTCAGTTCACTGTGTAAGCAGCCATGGTCAGTCATGCTGGGAAGACTGCCACAGAAAACACTATATCCTCCGCAACAATTAAGCTTCACAAGACATGTTTATTTTGTTGTAATCACTGCAGCGGTTGGCCTATGAAGCCTTCATATCGTCAAGACCAACACTTGCCTGAAAGAACAACAGCAGGTGAAGATGTTACTTTTAGTACCAAAAGTACATAAGTACGAAGCCACTGAATCTGAAATTGGGAGGTGACATACCAGAAACTCATGATTTTCTTTGAGAAATGGTGAAAAGGTTGTGCAAAATTTCTCAATATCTGCATTGATGTCACCCGTTCCACTAATGACCTCCATAAATTTATCTCTGTTAGAAGCAAGCTTCATGGCCACCTGCCATCAACACATATGAGTAAATCACCAAAATGAGAGAACAAACAAAAGAGAGATACCAACTTAAAAGTATGCAGTTTATCTCAAAAGAAGAGATGTTGATCTATGTACATACAGAAATGAAGCAATAATGGATTAACAGATCAGGATTTCAGTAGATATTTGGATTAAAAAGTTCAAATTAAGTAAATGACTATCTGGTGTTTGTCATATGTTGCTGACAGATCCAACAATACCGGTTTTAACTTTTTGGTTTCCCTTCTTCGTTTCCTTTTTTTTAAAACCATTGGGTTCTATTCATTTAAATGTTCTCTCCTGCATATTTTTAAAAGAAAAAAAGGGAAAGCCGGATCGGCAGAATTTGGATTGGTGAAATCACAGACACAAAATTGGGTGCGGCAAACAAATGTCGTTAAAGAACTTTTAAGATTTACCAAGAAGTCAAAGGTGCTATTCAGTCTGGTATATGCTATGATGCCCAGTCAGAATCCATATGTTGATTTATAGTTTTATGAGCAAGAACCATTAAATTACAGTTTTGCCTTGTGTGGGTAGAATTGTGACTGATTGTATGGATCATCTTAGAGTGAAAGATTATACCGTAAAACTAGAACTGGCAAGCCAGCCATGAAATTTCTTCAGAGTTTTGGTATATGAATCAGTGCAAGCTTGGCTCATAGTCCAGTCTGGATGCTCAAGCAGGTTGCGGAACAACTCAACAAGGAAATCCATGGCCCTGGCATAAAGATTTTGAGTAAACAAAAGTAAGATACTGAGCGTGCTAATCAAGATGCAACAAAAAGCGATAAAATGGAAGAAGATAAAGCACCTTGTGAGCCACAGAAGCCCATTTGTGCAGCTTGAGGAACCTTTTGCAGTCTTGTTTTGAACTTCTTCCTGAACCATGTTGTACAAGTGCTCATACTTTGATGGGTCTGAAGAATACTTGTTTTCCAGTCTCTGATAGAAGAGGAGCAAGTCAATTGAAGAAAAAAGAACTTAGAAATCCCAGGAATCCAGAAGGGACAATCAAAACAGGAAGCAGATCTATCTGAAGTAGATGGGAATTATCACAGCATCGATAATCGGAGGATAACATCAATACAGAAGGTATGATCTAATACACTAGCTAGTATTTACCAGCAAAAAAGAATGGAAGATAAACTGACTAATAGTAGTAATCTTGCAGAAAGATTTGCTTACCGTGATATTGCCACCGATGTCACTCTTTACAATTGCCATAGCAGCTCCAAATTTATCTGGCGTGCAACAGCAGGGAATAAAGGGAAAATCAATGCAAAAATAATTTGTTGTGTAAGCTATACAAGTAAGGCTCAACATAAAATTAATATAACCACAATTGTAAGACTATGCTCATCCATGGTTTAAGCCAACACAAAAGGTATAATTTGAGGGTAACACAAGTATCATACAGATGTGTACACAACATCTTCAACGATTCAAAACCCAAATTCATAATAAGATGGGGGCCTTCACTAAATCAACGAGTTTATCTTGAGCTATCAAAATGTTTAGACAATAAACCTATCATATGTGAGCAATAACTCGAGCCCTTTCACTGCTCCGCCCCACCACTGAACTAGGCATGGTACCAGATCATGGATTCAATAAAGTAATGCAGCAGCTGCTACTGGTCTAAATCTCAAAACCTCACTAATAATGCAGCACTCAGAGGGGTAAATTAAGGGAAGACATGAGCAAAGCGAGTTACCCAGGACAGGCAAGATTTGCTTGCAGACTTCAAGGAAAGGCTTGCAGAGAATGACTCCATTTTCTGCCTTGACATGCTTCATACCTTCCAAAGAGGGAGTGAACACCGTCTCTGCCATCTCTGAACCTGCAACTGCAAGAATGAACGAGTACAACAACCCATCATCACAGCAAACAGACTAAGCTCGCTGAGAGGAAGTAACTGCCAGTATCCAATACATATCTAAGTCTTAATTACCCAGACATTAAGCCCCAACATGCATTAGATCACACTAACTTCTGATCTCCCACTGAATTCCTCGAAACCCATAGATCAGACCAGACCTCCAGAGATTACACAGCACGAACCAAGAAAGCACTGCAAAATCCAACAATCCAGCGCGCCCGGATTCTAAACTCCGCTACTTCAAGGGAGATACACGCTCTACCCTTCCGTCACGATCTGAAATCATACATAGAGCTGATTGCAAACTAACCAGATTTGCATAACCTACACTATTCAGACAGTGTTGAGGCCTATTTTTTGCATTCACTTCTTCAACGCATATCTGATTGAAAACCCTTGCAGCAAAGGGATCCCACTTTGCAATTGTCTTTGCTGGTTTTTCCATCTAACACATCATATGGCAATTCATCAAAATTAAAAAGCTATTGACTGCAGATCCAGAGCAATTGCATTTACTACATACAGGAGGCAGCAAATCTAAAGTTCAACCAGGGCATTTGCATTTTCATCAAGAATCATCCTCATTCTCAAGTAAATAAATGACAGATCCAGGGCATTTGCATTTAAAGTGATGACAATAGAAGACAGATCTACACGTAAATGACAGGGCGCAACAAATCACCAAAGTAAATGAGAAAAGAATACCCTGCTGGAGGTGCTGTCCGCTGCCTGGTGTGCCGGCGCCTAGTGTTTTCGCCTGGGGCTGGACGGTCGGGTGAAGCCGTCCTGGAGCAGCGCCGGACTGGAGAGGAGCCGGCCTGGAGGGGAGCGCCCGGCCTGGAGGAGCGCCGGCTTGGAGGAGCGCCGGCCGGCCGGCCGGCCTGCAGGGGCGCCGCCGGGGTGCCGCCGTAGGCGATGGGAGCAGTAGGGGATGGGAGCGGCGCGCGCGTGGGGGAGACGCGGGATGGGAGCGGCGTGGGGGAGGCGCGCGCGTGGGGGAGAGGGGCGCGGATGGGAGGGAGAGCGGCTGCGCTGGGAGTACAGAACCGGAGGGGGGCGGAACCGTAAAGGTTTCTTACCCACCGTCGGATCTTCCCCGGACCGCCACGATGCTGCGCTAGCGAATTCGCCGCCGGTGTCGCTTCCTCGCCCACTTCGTCGTGGACCCGAACCATCGCGAAGCTCGCCGGCCCGTCCTCTCTAGCGACGAGATGGCTGCCGCCTCTGCCCACCTCCACCCTCCGCCTGCCGCCAACACCATTCTCCCGCAACAGTTTCGGCGCTTTGCCCACCCGCACCTGCAGCACAGCAACGCCGCCAGGGCCCAGGGGCTCTCCGCTCCGCCGCGCGCCGCCTCTATGACCGTGAGGTTGGAGGAAGAGCTCCATTGAGTGGGTGGCCGCTGCTGCCACGGCCGGCTCCAGCACCAAGCGGCGAGTTGGGCTCCCCGCGGCGCATAAGCTGGGATGGAAGAGGTGGCCTGCCCCCTATCCCGGCTCCCCTCCCTCCCTTCCCCCTCTATGCTCTCCGTCATAGGTGTGTGCATCTCCATCATGGTCACCCGCCTTCCCCGTTCTTCGTTCCCCGCCAAGGAGGATGAACACTGGGCGCTGGCTTGGGGCGGCACTGCGCCGGCCGGGCAATTCTCATCTGCCTTCATCCGTAAGTACTACCATTCACCCCACTGAACTCCGTCCACCCGTCTCGCGACCGTCATCGATGCCAGCCTGCCTGCGAGCGCCCCGCTCTGCTCTGCTCTGCTCTGCCGCACCCACTGGCCCACTTCGGCCTTGTTTGTTTAGTTTCCACTCAAACTTCAAACTTCACTGTTCATCAAAGGGAATTTTACATGCATGAAGTAGTAAACATGTGTTAATGACAAAACCCATTCCATAATCCCCGGGTAACTTCGCGAGACGAATCTAATGAGCCTAATTAGACCATGATTAGACAACGTCGTGCTACAGTAAACAATCTCTAATGACAGATTAATTAGGCTTAATAGATTCGTCTCGTGATTTCCCGTCCATCCGTGTAATTAGTTTTAGAATTAGATAATGTTTAGTCCTCCTAATCTTGGATTTAAAATTGCGGATTCAAAAAAGTTTGAATAGTTTGGCAAACTAAACAAGGCCGTCTTCTTAGCGCTCCCAACCTTGAACAAGCTAAATTTCAATCAGCAGCCAGGAGCAGAAGCAAAGACGCATATCCTAGAGCTAAGACTGAGATGTCTGTGTTCGCCCTTCATCTGTTCGACAGAATGCCAACCAAGAATCCCTCGGTGCAGAAGAACAATGGTCCAGTGCTTTATATGTCACATGATCATGCACACACAATGCAATGGACACATTGCCATGGTTAATCATTATTTTACACGATTCCTGATTAAATGACAATCCAATAACCATTTGAAAAACTAGATATATTACGCTCTGTTAGCATAAGTTAAATTATATACAGAGCTCTTTGCTTGCGATTTCCTGTTGCATGCTTGCAACCCCGATCTTATCCTAAACCACCGTAGGCCATGCCAACGACAGCGTAGTCGTAGTTTCGTCACCAAGAATCCTGTTGACCTAAACCCAAACAGTGCGAAATGATTTTGTTTTGCAGCGGAGAAAAAGGATGGCAGGATTCTTCAGTTGTAGTCAATGCTGCAAAATTTGTACTTTACCTACGGCCTACCATTTCACGGCTTCTTCTGGGCCCAACTCATTACATCCTATGATCCTTTAGTTTACCTTGGCCCAGTTTAAGGTCTAGGTAACGGGCCCATACCGTTAGTTTACCTTGGCCCTGTTTAGGGTATAGGTAATGGGCCCAAAGGTCCAGGTCGAGAGACTTGGGCTGGGCTCTACACGTCTCCCATTGAAGTTTGGCCTGGGAGAAGCGGTGGACTCAACCAGGAGAGATTTGGGAAGGGGCACGCACGCCGCACGCCCCGCGCCCGCCGCCGGGACCGGGAGCAAACCAGACGAATCGCTCGCCGCTCGCGTGGTTTACCGGGCGGCTTATGGCTTTTCGACGGGGTTTCCCTGCAGGCTATGGCTTTCTACGCCGACGAGGTGCGCCGCCGCTCGACGGCGACTTCGGGTTGGAGGATCTGTTTCGACAACACATTGAGTCGGAGGAGGAAGATGTAGAAGAGGCCTTGCTTTGTGACGAGGAGGAGGAGGCAGCGGAGAGGCTGAAGCGGGACTGCGGGAGAAGCAGCATGCCGGCAACAGGATGGGCTCCACGATGGGTCACTACAACTACGAGCCCTTGTTTTCTGACGACGAGGAGTTCGCCGAGGCGGAGGAAGCGCGGAGGCTGAAGAGGCTGGCGGAGGAGAAGGCGCGGGAGGCGGAGAGGCTGGAGCGGCTGGCGGAGGAGAATGCACGGGCGGCGGAGCGGCTCGAGTGGAGCCGGAAGAAGCATGACGCCTTCATCAAATCGATCCGCAGATACGATCCGAAGGTGAAGTGCCTCATGTGGACCCGGTACCCCTTCGAGGACGTGTCCGATCTTGACGAGGAGTGTAAGCTCAATTTCCATATGCAATATATTTGATTGTTCTCAAGCAAAAAATTGCCAATTATTGAAATTTTTACTTCACCATATTTTTCTGTAATGATGATTTCAATTTTCAATGATGCTACTACTCTTTTTCTGCCACAGCGTCTGTTCCTCCTATGCGATATACTAACAAAACATCAGGGTGCCCATTGGACTGCTCGGCAAACATCCTTTCATTCAAGGTAGTCTCCTCCGATGTAGGTTTCCCAATACATGTATATGGCACGGTCATTGCCAGAGACGACCTCGATAAAAAATGTGTGTATCTCTTCCGCTGCGATAGAAGGGATTCCCAGCTCCTCAAGTCAGAGGTACACATGTTTTCCCCTCAAAGTCCATAGTGATATCAATTGGATCTCATTTTGTTCAACGGTACTTTATATCGACTATGAGCTGACAATGAATTTGGAATTTGGCAATGACCCTTTTTTCAGTTTGTGATGCATGTTATAATTGCACTTCTACATTCATTTTGTATATATAAACATGTGCGTGAATTCGTTATACCTTGGCAATGACTTGTGATGAAATAGAGTATCCGGTTTATACATGGTCTGGATTGGTTTTCGACTAAAGCGTGTGTGCATGATCCCACCTAGTCATCTAATTATCAATACTTCTTACTCTCACTGAAGCCTTATATATATTTATAGGCAAATACATTGCTAATCCATTGTGTATCCTTTTTATAGGATGAATCACTAATCTTGACGGGCCCGGCTCGAGGACTTGTCTTGTTAGATTTTATATTTCTTGAGGTGGATCTTAAGATTAAGGGTGAGAGAGGGCAGGACAAACAACTTAGCAAGGGCTTGCTTTCGTTTGATGGCCGACGGCTTACTCGAAAAAACATTGAGGTTGACACTTGTGCTAGCAGGCTTAGCACCGTGGAGGCGAAGTATGCAGTTGTAAAAAGTGAAGTGGAGGCCACTGTTGAAATTCAGGTTCTCGGTGGAAATTTTTGTGGTGAAATCTCAGCTCACACCACCAGCGTCCCTCATAGAATTGTCCTTTATGACTGCAAAACTGGTGGTGTGGCGACCTCTGATGGTAGCGGAATTATCCAGTTGTGGCGCCGTGTCATAGCAGTCTCCCTGAACGAGATGTTGATATTTACAATTGGTAATCAAGCCGGCAATGACATACAGATTATTCAGTTTAGCCCATCCCTTAATGGTGCAAGCCAACATGTAGTTTACTGTGGTGCCACCAAGTTGTTGTTGAAGGTAACTTGGTCGGCAATGTAGGCCTTTTAAAGATGTATTTGTAACTGCAAAACCGTTTACTACATCCTGCGTGGCCTCAATGAAATCAGGTGGGGGATCTCTCCCCTCCCGTCGACCTTCATCATCAAAAAGGAAAAAAGTAACTTGGTCAGTCATAGATCTGTGATACGACGTTCATCATGGAAATAAGTTGTGTGCCCAAGTCTGTCTATTTTTATGTGATGGACTAGTATTTGTTAACAAGATGATGTGTCGTGCGTGGCCTTACTCTGATCAAAAGGCTGAGGTAAAATTCTTCTTTTTCTTATATATATTTGAGCTATGTTTCTTCGATAACACAAGAACCATTTGGCCACCTTGTTGAGTTTAAACTGAAGAAATGAACGAACTCTCCTCCCTTCCGGTCAATTACACTTCTCCGAGATTACAAATGCAAATGGAACCTCCAAATGAATCCAATACCCCCAAACAAAGAGACTACGCTGCCCGTGGATTCCAATTCTTTCCCAACGGGAAGCCCTTATTGCTGAACCTCCTGAACCAATTCTGACAAACCATTTCCTGACCCATCCGATCCCCCAATTCCCACTCCACCGTTCAGAGGCCGCCCCGTTGCCGTTCCCCCCTCTCTAAGTTTCAGACCCTCAAGTTGAGCGTGTGCTTGAGGTCCCCGACGTGCAGCGTGTGGCTGCCCAGCGCCACCTTCCTGTTGCCCAGCTCGTCCACGACGCTGAGGTCCTTGCACACGTCCACCTTGAACGCCACCACGCCGGCCTGCCCGGGCTCCAGGGACACCTTCTCGAACCCCAGCAGGTGCTTCGCCGGCGCGTTGTGCACCGCCGGCGGCGACGAGAACAGGAACACCGTGTGCCGGCCGCCCATCTTGCCGGCGTTCCGCACCCGGAGGTGCACGTCGAACGCCAGGTTCTCGCAGTGCTCGCCCTCGGCCTCCACGGACAGGCAGTGCTCGGTCAGGCACGCGTGGCCCTCCGCGAGCTGCACGGCCACGTGCGTCGGCGCCGACACCAGGTGGTGCGCGAAGCTGGTGTAGCTCAGGCCGTCCCCGAAGGCGTACACCGTGTCGCCGGTGTAGAACCGGTACGTCCGGCCGGGGTACCCGGTCGACGGGTCCGGCCGCATGCGCATGTCGGTCATCGGGATCTTGGTGAACGACTCTGGGTACCACGTCACCGGCAACCTTCCACCTGCGGTCATCGTCGAAACAGCTCAGAATTAGTACTAAAGAAAGTTCTGAAACGGCAAATGCAGCTGCAGATGCAGAGCAACGCTTACTTGGGTTGTGGTATCCGAAGAGGATGTCAGCGATGGCGGCACCGCCGGCTTCGCCGGGGTAGCCGACCCAAAGAATCGCGGCGATCTTGTCGCTGGACTTGGCGAACGAGATGTCGAACGGCCCGCCGGACATGATGACGAGGATGCAAGGGCCGTCGGACGCGTTGGCGACCGCGGACACGAGCTGCGGCTGCTGCCCCGGCAGGAGGAGGCTCGTCCTGTCGAAGCTCTCGCGCTCGATGGACTGGTCAGCGCCGACGACCAGCACGGTCACGTCCGCGCTGGCCGCGGCCTTCGTGGCGGCGTCGAGCTGGAGGCTGTTCCCGCTGCACCCGACGTTTGTGCAGCCCGGCTGGTACACGGTGCCGACGTTCGCGCCCAGGCCCTGCAGAGGCGTCGTGTACTTGCACGGCGTGCCTGTATGTCATCACCATTCGGCGACAGACAGCAGTCAGGGATCAAATTCTGTCATGTAACTGGACAGACTAAGAAGCTCTGAGCGGTGAGAAATTCTGTCTGTGGTAATTACCTTCGTAGTTGCCGATCATGGTGAAGCTGGCATTGGCGTTGGGGCCAATGACGGCCATGGACTTGATGGTCTTGGCGGAGAGCGGGAGCGCGCCATTATTCTTGAGGAGCACGATGCCCTGGCGCGCGGCCTCGCGAGCCAGCTCCTGGTTGGAGGACGTGCACACGTCGCTTGGGCTGAGGTTGCCGAACGGCAGCTCCCGCGGGTCGCCGTTGAAGAAGCCCAGCCGCATGAGCGTGATGAAGTTGTTGGTGATGGCCCGGTCGACGTCGGACTCCGACAGCTTGCCGGCCTGCACGGCCGCCACGGTGTGCTGCGCCAGGAAGTTGCCGCAGTTGAGGTCCAGCCCTGCTTTGATCGAGATGGCGGCGGCGTCCTCTGGGGTTTTGGTGTAGTGCTGGTTATTGTACAGCACATCGACCGAGTCGCAGTCTGACGAAATGTACCTGCGAACAATACATACAGAGATCATTATTTCGATCGACATCTCTGAAGCAACATTTCAGTTCTCTCGAACTTTCAGAGCAATCTAAGCTTTAACGACGACATAGCAGTAAAGAAAAATTTGCACAAATTATGGAACGCTGAAAAGGAAACCGGGAGATCTATACCCATTCAGCTTCCAGTCCCCTCTGATGATTCCTGACAGGAGATCCTTGTCTGCGCAGGTAGGCTTCCCGTTGACCTGGTTGTAGGAGCACATGACACTGGCCACATTGCCGTCGACCACGCAGCTCTTGAACGGCGGCTGGAACGTGTCGTCCAGATCCTGCTGCGACACCTGAGAATCCACACCACAAAACCCTGATCAGGATGCTGAAATTCGGTTCAATATTTTCTGATCCGTCTTGCTATAGGGATCCATTGGCACTCCACAGCTGCACTGGCACTGCACTGCAGGAGTGAGTGATGAAAAATAATGTTGCTGGCACCTAGGACTGAAACAGGGTCAGATGCACGATATCTTTTTTTTTCTCGAATACGCACGATCGTGCATATCTTTGTATTAAGAGGAAAAGGAGTTCATACATGCCCAAAACGCCGGACGGCAGAAAACACCCTCCCGACAGCAAACAAGCTGCGGCAAAGGGGAAGCAACGGCTACAACGTACATGGATTACTCAGAAGCTAAACAACCTAGACTCGAGGCTCCCGCCATGATCCATAAGTCTGCTTCCTGTCTTATGGTGTGCAGCAGCTCCTCCGTTGTTGCCCCCCGGCCATTGAATAGCCTAGCATTCCGCTCCTTCCAAATGCACCAAATGATGAGCATGAAAAGGGTGTCAAATCCTCGTCTGCGACTTGAAGGCTGAAGGTTGTGTAGATGCCTCCACCAATGTTGCAGGGAAGCTCCATGCTCCATGAACGAGCAGGAGCACCTCATGGTCGAAAGGCATTCCCACCAAATGGTCTTGGTGTAGGCGCAATCGACCAAGATGTGGTCGGAAGTCTCGGGAGCTTGGTTGCATAGCCAGCACTCATCTCTAGCTTCAAGCCCGTGTCGCCGTCGCCGATCAGCCGTCCAAAGGCGTTTCTTAGTGGCCAACCAAGCAAAAAACTTCACTCTCGGTGGTGCCCAGTTTTTCCAAATCCTCTTGTAACCCTCCATATGTATGGCGCCGACATGGAGCTGCCTGTAGGCTGAAGAGACCGTGTATCTCCCATCTGCAGTCCAGCGCCAAATGAATTGATCCTGAACCCCCGGTTGGACGGTCACATACCTGATCCGATGCCAAAGGGAAACGTACTCCACCAGTGCCTGAACCGAGAGGCCGCCCCTGATGTCCTTGATCCAGTTTCGGTTGTGCAACCCTTGCTGTACCGTTCTACTCAACTTGATCCTCTTGGGAACAATTGTATATAATGTAGGTGCCAGGCGCTGGATGGATGACCCATCGATCCAGCAATCCGTCCAGAACATGGCTCGGTCACCTGCTCCCAGAATTGTGGTGACAGAGGCATCGAAGAGCGCCTTCACCTCCGAATCGAATTGGAGCTGCAGAGCTGACCATGCCCTGTCGCCCTCAGTCTTGTGTAGCCACATCCATCGGGCACGCATGGCAGTTCCGGCAAGCTTCAGGTCGATCACGCCGAGTCCACCCAGTGTTGTCGGACGGCAAACAGTGGGCCAGGCCACGGCGTTTTTGCCACGAACGGCTTTGTCTTGCCCTGTCCAAAGGAAGTTTCTTCGAATACCGTCGATCTGTTGCAGCACCCAAGTAGGCAATTTGTCTGCCATGATAATGTAGATCGGTATGGACGACAAAGTTGATTTCACGAGTGTCAGCCTTCCACTCTTGTTCATGAGCGGCCCCTGCCAGGACGGCAGCCGCGCCGCCACCTTCTCGATCACCGGCTGGTACCAACTTTTCGGGAGAGATCGCGTGGAAACCGGAACCCCCAAGTACTTTATCGGGAACTGGACGATCGGGCAGGGCAATATAGCAGTGAACTGGTCCAGGGTTTCCTCACATCCATGGATCGGCGTGATGGAGCATTTCTGAACATTTGTCAGTAATCCAGAGGTTTCTCCGAAAATATGCAGTATGTGGCTAATGGACCGGGCTTCAGCTTCGCTTGGTGAAGCAAACAAGATCACATCATCAGCATATAAACTGCAATGGTGCCGAATTGCAGGCAGTCCCACCGGTTGTAGTGCCCCCATCTCGCCCGCTTTGATGAAGAGCCGGTTCAAAGTGTCCATAGCCAGGACAAAGAGCATAGGTGAGAGTGGATCACCTTGTCGTAAGCCACGCTTGTGCTGGATCAGAGGACCGGGTCGGCCGTTGAGAAGCACTTTGGTGGAGGCAGTCGACAGTAGCAGAGAAAACCAGTCTCTCCATCGTGATCCGAACCCCCATGCTTGGAGAACTTCCAGAAGAAATTGCCAGGACACCGTGTCAAACGCCTTAGAAATGTCCAGTTTCAAGAGAAGCTTGGGGATCTTCTTCTTCCTCAACAGGACAGCCGATCGTTGCACGTACTTGAAGTTGTCAAGGATTGAACGTCCCTTGATGAAAGCACTTTGGTTGCAGAGGATCAATCTGCCAATGCAACGCGAAAGCCGGTTTGCCAGAACCTTGGACAACAGCTTGGGGAAGCTGTGTATCAAGCTGATGGGCCGGAAGTCGCCGGGCGAGAGGGCATCTGGCTTCTTCGGAATGAGAGTAAGCAAAGCTCCATTCAAGCAGTGAAACCCCCGTTGATCCACAGAGCAGAAGGCATTGACAGCAAACATTACGTCATTCTTGACAATTGGCCATGCCGACTGGTAGAAAGCGAGTGTCATGCCGTCGGGTCCAGGTGCGCGGTCAGAAGGAGCTTCTTTGATTACCAGCCAAACCTCTTCTTCAGTGATCTGTCCATCCAGCCCGAGCAGGAGTTCCGAATGCTGAATGCCCAGGCTTGCCAGGTTGAGAGTGTTTGATCTGTCGGTGTCATGGCCGAGCAGCTTCAGAAAGTGATCATGCAGGGCCGCCTCGATATCGACATGCGAGGATAGCATTCCATCACGATATCTAATCCGGCACACATGATTAGGTGAGGTGTGCCACAATATCAAATCTGCCTAGCATTCCCAAACCAATATACAAAACCAAATGTTTATTTTCCTAATCATGTCCTTGCAAACGCTAGAATACCACAGTGCTCTACCCTCTCCAAGGCATAGAAAAATGGCACGTCAAGGTCACCTGCGGCTGAACGCTGCCACCGAGGCTCGGATGCAGGTTTGTTTATGCGTTACGGTGGGTGCAGATCAGCAGATGGCCGAGAGATGGCCCATTTCGGGGCACCGCAACCACCGGAATCTGATCTGATGGGAACAATGGCAACGTATCAGGTGCAAATCAACCTCCCTGTGCAAACTATGCAAACCTCAATCTGGACCACGAGGAGGTTGGTTTGCACCTGATACGTTGCCTTTAACAATTCAGGACACAGACATCTCCGTGGTGATCAGTGGTGAGTGGCACATTGGGACATTCCCTAATCAATCATTGTTCTTTCTTAATACGGGGGATCCTCCACGTGTCTTTCAGTGCTTAGCCGTATCTAATTCAAGGTGTTTTCTTTGGGATAAGAAATCAAGGTGCCCTACCACGGCGTCACTTGACGAGCTGTGCACAACTGTGATCGGATCCACGGCGTCGCTTGACGTCGATCAGGGACCATACAAAACGGGGGCATGGATCACTTAAACAAATATAAAATTAACGAAAGGGAAAGGCTGGTGGCAGCAGCTGACCCTGGCCGGACGCGCTTTCTGCGCTGCAGGTTGCAGCCGGGCAGTTCTGCACAGCAGCAGGCAGGCACTAGCACGTGTCAGCTACGATCCTAGCAAGCAGACTCCAGGCCCAGGCAGCCTGGCAGGCTGGCAGAGAGGCCCATTCAATTTGTGCAAGGGCAAGGCGGCAAGCAATCCGGCACGGCGACTGCCCACCGCCACCGGTGCCGAGAAAGACGACGGAGAGATCCGGTGCAGAGAGCGAGAGGAGGCGACGACGGATTGGCTGGGCTTTAGGCTTACCACGGCGTTGAAGGTGTAGCGCTCGACGCCCTTCCAGTTGTCGACGTCGTAGGCGGTGTAGTGCTTGCAGCAGGCGGCGACCTTGAGGCTGTCGCCGGAGCCGGCGTCCTGCAGCCCCGTGACGTAGCCGACGGCGTACTTGCTGGTGAGCAGCGGGTCCTCGCCGGGGGTCTCCTGGCCGCGGCCCCACCGCGGGTCCCGGAAGATGTTGATGTTGGGGCTCCAGAACGTGAGCCCCGCCAGCCCCACGTTGTGCATCGCCCGCGCCTCGTTCGACACCACCTGCACACAGGAACAGGATCTCGTCACAACGATGATCACGCTAGAAATCTCCTCGTCATCAGCATTGTCCGTCAGAATTCATGAAAGAATTGCATTGATATGTTATGTTGATCATCTCAATTCATGAAAGAATTCAGGAAAGAAAATGCATCCATGACGTACACTGTGCACGATCGCAGAGAGAGAAAATACGGTAGGTGTAACCGAAGAAAAGATATGGTACCACCAGATCGACAGGAGTCGTCGTTGGTCAGTACACTGCGCACTGGTCACTCACCGCTGGCTGGATCAATCCCGGTCGGTGCGGGCTGCATTTTCCACAACCATTCTACTAGTAGATTCCTAGTAGGCCAGTTGCAGTAGCTTCTCTGAATTCCTCACCTCACTCCACACCCCATATGCGAACCAAATCCTGGCACGAAATGGGCAAGATCCTCGTCGCCGCCGGGACACGACCCGACCTCCGCCGCCCGCAACTCGACGGGGACACGAGCTCGACGACGATGTGTATGGGTTCGCCGTTGCGGTCGCGGTCGCGCTTTGGCAAAGCTAGCCACTAACCAGATTCAGATTACACCGGCTTTTTTTTGGGTGGACGGGGCGAATTCTTCCGTCCCATGAGATGGACAGCGACGCCGCAGCGGATTGGAGGAGATTGGGGGGACGTCAGGAGAAGTGAAGTGGGGGCATCGCCCGCCGCACACCGGGACGAAAAAGGCGACGTGCTAGCGTCCAATAAATGCAATCCACGAGACAGCATCGCCTCGCCTGTCCAAAAGACCAAAAGAATTGCTGCCGGCTGCCGCGCATGTCGGTATGCACTATGCTTGTGTTGTGCCATGGCTATGCACGCAACAAGATCACCGATATTTCCAATGTGGTCCTTGTTTCGCTTGCACTGCTAGTACTGCATGTTACTCCTGATCCCGTCAACTAATACTGCATGTTAGTCAGCAAATGCTGCATGCTGTGGTACCCCTTTTAGCATTATGTAATTACCGCCAGATGTATAAACCTGTACTGCTTCTACGGCAAAGTCTCAGTGAACAGCACCTGCTCTGTGTGGGCCCCACTGCTCATACCAGCCGCGGCATATCGTATCCGGCCGTATGGCTAGGGGACGGCTCACAGACCAGTTGCATTGCATCTCATTAAACGGTGCTGCTGGATCAGACACGTACTACCATAATTATGTTGGGGCACACTTCCTAATCAGTCCTTGCCTCAGACCCTTTTCGCCTTTTCTTAACGGTGAGGAATCCCAATGATGCTTGACGCATGACATGTTTTTTTCTAAGAAAAAATATCTAAGGCTCAGGATTAGCAACCACTTGATTTTTGGGTACTCTTTTCATCGCTAGATATATATATAGATCATCTTTTTGTACTCGCCCTGTCGCCATTGTTGTGCCGTTTGAACCGGGTTGAAATGTTGAACGCGCTTAGCTTTTCGTGCAGCTCAACTATGAGAGCCGTACTACGGATCATGGCATTGGCACATCTCCATCCGCCATGGCTCTCCACGAGCAAGAAACAGGGCTACGCTACGCAGCAACGCAGCGCGCGCATAATAAAGTCCAACGAACTCTCCGATCCATGAATGCTAGCTCTAGGCAAGATTACAAATTGCTACAGCACTTGTTTCAACCTGATAGGTTATAGCTAGTATGGGACTGCGTCGCCGGGCGATCTCTGAAGACGCCGGCGATAAGCATCCAAAACGAATACGAGTAGTATAATCTGATCCGGCGACAACGCTTTTGCGGCTTTTCTTGCCGTGCCGCATCGCATTAAGGAAAAGTCGGAGGGAAAAGCAAGGCACAGCATTCGCATCGCAGAAGCGGCCGCCTGCACCGGATCGCTCCCGATCCGGCACACCAACCAGCAACCGCCACCGCGAACGCGAGAGCTCGCCGTCAAATCAACCACCCCCACCGAGCGCAAGCGAGCGAGCAAGAACGGCAATGCAGGTGGCGCGGAGCAGAGGAGGATGCAATGCGGGTGCAGGTAATGAGATATAATGCTACGGAAGAGAGCAGAGCAGAAGAAAACAGGGTGGGGGAGGAGGTGGGTCGGGGTTGGTGGCTGGCCGACTGACCTCGCCGATGGCGCGGAAGAGCGTGACGTTGAAGGACGCCGCCGTGAGGATGGGCTGCGGGAAGCTGGTGGCGCCGGGCACCAGCGGCGAGAACCGCGTGCCGGGCCCCACGTAGGACACGCCGTGCAGCGCCTCGGACCACCACTCGTACGCCGGGATGCCCAGCCGGGGCAGCGCCGCCTGCTTGTCCACCAGGAACCCCACCTTCTCCGCCAGCGTCAGCCGCGACGCCAGGTCCGCGGCGCGCGCCGCCGCCGTTGCCGACCGGTTGCAGAACCCGTACGCCGCAAGCGTCGCGTTCGACGCGTCGCACGCGAACACCGGCGTCTGCGCGCGCGCCACATTGCAGCTGCTCAAGCAGAGCAGCGCCGCCACCGCCGCCGCCGCCGCCGCCGCCAGGGCCGAGAACGGAGGCGCTGCCGCGGCCATGATAGCTAGCTAGAGCTCGCCCCCTCCGATTCCTGGTCACCTCCCCTCGACCCCTCCCGTAGCACAGGCGCTAGCAGTGGCATATATAGAGTGGTGGTCGGAGTGGCGCGCGCGGCAGGGTGGTGGGTGTGAGCTGGTCAGGACTCAGGAGGCGCCCCGTGACGGGGACGGCGGACGTGGGGGGCGCCCTTATTTTTCTCGTCCTCTTCCTTGCCTGCACTGTGCTCGCGCCTTGTATTCACCTAGTCCGTGATGCCAATTCTTGGAGCCATCCTTTCTTTTCTCCCGAGTCTCTGCACGAACTGTGTCTGTGTGTATGCTTAAATGCTTAATGTGGGATCAGTTCGCAGTTGTCATGCTCTGCTGTTTTGGGCTAAGGAGCCTATCTAGTGATGATTTATTAGGGTAATCTTTACTACTACATTATAAGGGCATCTTCAGTCTACAATATGATCCTTTTTGGAAACAACAACACAGTGCGTTGGAAGATATAGAAGTCGATCACGTCACATATATAGATAATACAATAGACAAGCACTCCAAAAAACCAGTTATGTCATACACTCTCCTAGATGATAGGATAGACAACTCCTCGAATGAACCAGTTATGGCATTTGTCATATGCTCTCCTAAACGAATTATAATACGGCAATAATCAGAGTCTTAGTACTAACTAATAGAGCTGGTGGCTAGCAATTTTGTCTCTGCTATTTTTTTTCATGTATGATAGACTGACATGTATCAACTTGCCCTAACAAAACTGCTCCTGTACAGTAGGGGTGTAGGCCTGAGTTTAGTGCCGCTAAGGAACCGGGTGCCTTGTTCCAACAAAGAAAATGTTAAATTAAAAGGTCACCGAATTTTAGATTACTCTACAGAATCTAGCTTAGCTTAGTTACTATATATCTATTATTTTAATACAATAGTGTTAAAAGAAACCAACACGTTCGCCGAGAGGGTCTAGAAATTCTCATGTTAATCAAAAAAGAAAAGAATATACACCGTTCGATTTAATGTATATCTAACGGTCCTAGAAATTCCCACGTTAATCCAAAAAAGAAAATAATATGCACCGTTGGATTTAATTTATATCTAAGGGTCCTAGAAATTCCCATGTTAGTCCAAAAAAAAATATACACCATTGATTTAATGTATATCTAACGGTCTAACTTACCCCTAAAAGTTCTCAAAAAAATATTAGTAATAGCTAACTTTGTATTTGTAATAAAAAAAAGAAAAATATGATAAAAAGAAAATTAGCAACAAGTGTCCACGTCGAATACGGTTATAACTCTAAATAAAGATGCAAATAAAATATCCATATGATTTTTATTTATTTAACTTCCTGTGGATCCAATTAGCAGTCCTGCAAGATCAACGCAAAAGTATCACAGATGGCGCGGACGATGTGACCATTAAAGGGTTTTTATGTCCCATGTAAAAGTGGTGCCGCCCGTGTGAAGGAGCAGCATATATAGCTGGCTATCCCCTCCGATTCCTGGTCACCTCCCCTCGACCCCTCCCGTAGCACAGGCGCTAGCAGTGGCATATATAGAGTGGTGGTCGGAGTGGCGCGCGCGGCAGGGTGGTGGGTGTGAGCTGGTCACAGGACTCAGGAGGCGGCCCGTGACGGGGACGGCGGACGTGGGGGGCGGCCTTATTTTTCTCGTCCTCTTCCTTGCCTCCACTGTGCTCGCGCCTTGTATTCACCTAGTCCGTGATGCCAATTCTTGGAGCCATCCTTTCTTTTCTCCCGAGTCTCTGCACGAACTGTGTGTACGCTTAAATGCTTAATTGGGGATCAGTTTGCAGTTATCATGCTCTGCTATTTTGGGCCAAGGAGCCTATCTAGTAATGATTCATTAGGGTAATCTTTACTACATTATAAGGGCACCTTCGTTCTACAATATAATCCTTTTTGAAAACAACGATATAGTGCGTTGGAAGATGTAGAAGTTGATCACGTCACATATATAGATAATACAATAAACAAGCACTCCAAAGAACCAGTTAGGTCATACACTCTCCTAGATGATAGGATAGACAACCCCTCGAATGAACCAGTTATGGCATTTGTCATATGCTCTCCTAAACGAATTATAATACGGCAATAATCAGA
Organism: Alloteropsis semialata; assembly: GCA_004135705.1. NCBI lineage: Eukaryota > Viridiplantae > Streptophyta > Magnoliopsida > Poales > Poaceae > Alloteropsis > Alloteropsis semialata. The sequence continues at coordinate 61,592,342 of CM014276.1, forward strand.
GTCTTAGTACTAATTAATAGAGTGGCTGGTGGCTTAGCAATTTTGTCTCTGCTAATTTTTTTCATGTATGATAGACTGACATGTATCAGCTTATAAGTAGCTGACTATCTTGTCAAAGATGCCCTAACAAAACTACTCCGGTACAGTAGGGTGTAGGCCTGAGTTTAGTGCCGCCAAGGAACCTGGTGCCTTGTTCCAACAAAAAAAAATGTTATATTAAAAAGTCACCGAATTTTAGATTACTCTACAGAATCTAGCTTAGCTTAGTTAGTAAAATACTAGTATAATGAAGTGCATCTTTTTAGCTTATAAAATCACATAATTCTAGAAGATGTAATAAAATCCATTTTATTTGGATTAGCAGTATTGCTGGATTGGTACTTCAACTAGAGATTAAAACAGATCGTACAGATATGTATTGAGTCGCACTTGTTTCATATTGGAGATAATGTTATTTGGAGCTTGAAAACGTCTGAGTATAGACGACGCACTTCATCGTATTAAAATAAATTAAATTTTGATTAGGGACAGTGATCTTGTTTGTTTGCTTTTGCGAAAATGTTCTTTAAATTTTGACGAGAAGAGCAGCACTGCTGCTTTTCATGATTCTTGAAAAGCAAAATACTGCCTTGAAAGTGATAAGTTACTTGCCTTGGACGTGGATGTGATTGTGATCCGGTAAAGCAAGGTAAAGAATACTATTGGAAATACAGAGTGCATGGTATGGGAACTTGTTGGCCGTGAGCTTCAGGATAGTCCACCAATGTGTGAGTGGCTTGGGACCTTGGGGGCCGGAGATTCTTCCACGGAAAGCACGGTGGTTGCCATGGAAAGGCAAAGGTGATCGGACGGGACAACAAGGCCACCCATGGCTTGCTCGGCGTGGTTCCAAAACGTCTCATGCGTCTGAGGTTACCGACACACCCGGTGGTTGGACCACCTTATTTTTGGGATGGATGGATCTCATCTGCTCCTCCTGATCCGAGTACAACACCAGACCATACGTTCGTCGTCTCGACGCTCGAGGCTCTGCGTGATGGGCGCCTGATCATAGGACCACGGGTGGTTACGCGTGATGCTTTCAGCGGCCGTATGCGAGAACGAGATACGAGTATATTGCATTTGGACGCGCGTATTTCAATTCCTCTGGATCGATCCAGCAGGGCAACAGGTCTCTCGCATGAAGCGGTGCATCGCCGACACGCAGGAACCGTGTCTCCTTGCAGGCCAGAAATCCGTTTCAGATGATCATTGTTCAGAGATACAGGCCCGGTCCTGATCGCATCGACCATCGAATCTCGCCTTTTAAAACGGTGGCCGCAAATCGGATGTGTATTTAGCTCGACGGCGACGCGGGTCTGGATCAAGCGGCGGTTTCGGGCCAACCGCTGCTGGTCCTGCACGGCGAAGTTATCCCGGCGACCTACCGGGATCGCACGTCAAGCAGATTTTGCCCATAAAGTTTTCGCAGGATGGAACGGCGACGTCGAAGTCCAGGTGCCAGGCTCTCTTCAGATGGGAATGTCGCATCTGAAGGGCAATGTGCCTTGCGTTTGCAAGTCAGAGCTGCAAAAGCGTGCCCTCGAGATCGGTGGTTCTTACCGGCGGCAACCGCATGTGATGTGATTGATGGAGATCTCTTGCGTCGGTAGAAGTACGGAGGTTATACGATACGAATGACTTCCATGACGTGGATACGGTAGCTTCTGAACCGTGCCAGGTGCCATTTCCATTCCGGTGCCATGCCGTAGAGCATACACTACAGATGTCTGTCAGGTTGCGACCTCTGAAGATAAAGAAAAGGAGTCGTCGTCAGATAGTGCAGAGTTGATGGAAATGCCGATTGCTCTGTGGTAAAATGACCCTTTTGGTATAGCCTTTTCGCTTCGCAATGGCTGAGAGCATGATTCCCTACCAATTATAGCATGATGTAGTTGCTTGCCTGCAGCGTTATAAAGCAAACAGATTTAAGAAAGCTTTAGGTTTAGGATACGAATATGGGCATATGTGCTGCATCATCAGCACATTCCTGCACCATTCCGAAGGAAGGTCCTTTGAGAACCCTCGACCTCGACGCATACGATACGGCCATAGCACAGGTGATCGGCTGGCCCTGGCCGTCCGCATTTGGTAAACATGATGCGGCAGCAAATCCGTAGAGAGGTGAAGTGCTTCCCGTGAGCCTGGGCCTGAGACCTGACCGCCGTGCGTGCAGCCGCATGCAGCTGAATAGCTGATACGGAACAGTACTCTGCGACAAAAATGCACAGCGGCTGTACGTGCGGAGCTGCGGATACATGACTCAATGCTACCGGGACCGGACCATGTGGTTCATGGGGCATGATCAAGACACGGACACGAACACGAGAATCCTGTACGGCGACGAATGATCTTTTGATTATTTTCCTTTCTCGGAACCACTAGCTGTAGCTGTAGCGGCAGCAGGAGGAGGAACGGCCCGCGGCTCGTGCACGCACAAAAGCGAGCAAGACGACGCCCCGGGCGAGGCCGGCCCGTGCCGCGCGCCCCCACGGCCACGGCCGGCGCGGCGCCGCCGCCGCACGTAAAACGCCAGAAATGGGCGTGGATTCCCGTGACTCCCTGCGCGCCTCTGCCACGCGCGGACGCGGCCGGTCACGGGCGCGTCCTCCTGCCGCGGCGGAACCGAAGCCCGGGCCGGAGATCGGCGATCCCCACAGCTGTGACTGTGAACTTGTGATCGTGACCGAGCTGCGGCGCTTCGACTCGGATCTGGGAGACGTGCGCGGCATCATCGATGCGTCTAAGTAACGACGTGGTCACCGTGAGCCGTCGCTGTCAGCCGGTATGATGCTGCGAGGCGTGTGAGGTGTTGTACAAGACGAGCCGTTGGGGTCTTGCACATGATGACTCGAGCGTCGCTGGTTCGTGCAATGCGTGGGCCGGTGGCGTCTCAACAATCTCGATGGGGCTCCATAGATCGTCACATCGGAGTACAGTTTCGACCGTAGGAGGTCAAAGAGACATGCGCGTACTGAAAATGACCCCCCGGAATTATAGGGCTGCATGCCATGTGAATTAAACGAGTTCTAGACTTCTAGCACCAGCGAACTCTAGTACTCTATCTTCACCTTTCCATGTGCACGTCAACACCATTTTAATGATCTCTCACGCGTTTTGTGCTCCCCAGTGTCACTCCTCACTGTGCTCACATCAAAAGTTCCAACTACTCTGCTCATTTACAAGATGCCGTTTCATCATTGGGTTAGTTAGTATATAGATGATGCAGGCGCAGATATTAGTGGCTGGTGGGTCTCCCTTGCTTACAACAAACTCAACGAAGTTCCGGTCTGGTATCCACTCAACTGGGTCAAGACGCCGCTGCAGGAGAGCAGTACAGGCGCAGCAGTGACAGTCTACCGACCTTTTCAGTGTCCCAGTAGCCAGCAATTCAGCATGGACTGCAGGTTGCAGCACAGCATATCCAAGATGCATCAGTACACAGCTGTCTGGGACTTCATCACGCGCCTTGTTCATGGTAGCGCATCATGATCGAGATGGATATCAAGATGTACAAATTAAATAACATCGTATATATCTTCTGATGAATTCTTTCTTGATCGGATAAATTGGCCAGTGCTTGGCCCAGCATTCGCTTCACTCATATTGTGACAAATGCTAGCTGCTGGATACTGCAGAAACACCCAAAAGTGCAGAGCTTCAGGGTTTCAGACCTAACTTTGAACGTATTAGCTGTCGAGGATGTGGGAATTGAATGCAATGGATCAGATACAACGCTACCATGTAACATGATTACATCAACAGCTAGGACGAGTGAGGGTATGTGTGCATCTACATGCATGTCAGTCCTGTTCATCCGCGAGAACGCGACAACTCCGGTTGTATCATCCATTGTCATGTCGTGCAAGTCGATCGAATATCGGAACGTGCTCCAGCATGTTATGGGACCGAAGTGTCGCCGGAATGTTCAATTACGTTCCCCGGAGGAGACAGCGTTGGCATCTCCAGATCTGAAGGATCAATTCCGGTCTTCCTGTTCGTCGTATACCAATCTGATCCGTCATCCGTCGCTTTTGGCACCCACCACACAAGGCGCTTAGCTCCAACGAATGATTGCTAGTCACCGTCGATGATGCTGATGATTAGAGCTTTCTGATCGAGTGATGTATAAGCAAATCAAGACTCTGTTGGTGCCACGAACCTAGTTTATGGGCTTGTGTGTAGTTTATGGGCCTAATATCCCTTAAGGACGACTCGCCCCTTATGTGAGGCCCATAAAGTTCCCAAACGGGCCTCTCTTATTCCAGGTTGCCAGCGGCGGCCCACACCCGCTCCAAGAGGGAAACCACGCTCCTCCGCTTCTCCAGTTCGCCGACGCCGTCGCCCCCTAAAACCTTCCCCCGCAGCCCCGCGCGCCTCTCTTCTCGCCGCCGGTCGCCGGCGGTTAGCGGGGGCTCGTGCCTCTTGAGTTTTGACGGTTTCTCCTTGTCGACTGAGCTTCTATTTACCGGGCAAGAGTAGAGGAGCAGGGAGGTAGGTATGGCGGAGGAGGTGCATCTAGGTCTGCCAGGCCCCTGGGCGGCGGACTACCGGGAGATGGCCGACCACTACACCACCAAGATCGGTGGAATCCCTGTACGTCTTTCTTACTATTGTGTGGAGCTTGGCCTGGTTCTTGCATCTCTTTTTGCTTAGGAATTAGAGCCTGAGTTATGCATTTTAATCACCTGCCCCACCGCAACTATCAGTTTGAATTGATGATCCTTTTAGAAAGTGGAAGTTTTTTTTTTGTGAAGGGTTATAAGCAATGAAGCATCAGTAGTTCAACCAAGCTCATTTTGAGCCATTTGCTGAATTTTCTGCAGGATTGGCCAACTAGTGATATGGGCATTAAACCTGAAATGCTTCAGTGCAGCTTATGTGGAACCAAGCTTTGTCTTGTTGCTCAGGTGAGTATCTTCAGTCTAGCTAGAAATTAGCAGTTGAAGCATTTTGATGGTCATCCATATGAGAAAATGCAGAATTGTAATGTTTGGGCATCAGCTAGTATGCTGTTATAGACTTGCAACTGGTGCTTAGCATCGCAGAACCTGTTCAGATACTAGCCTGTGATGATAGAGAATGCTTATATAGTTATATGTCAATACTGGTACTTTTGCCTCACTCTATTTTTGTGGTCCCAACCTCAGGTATATGCACCTGTGGTGAAGTTAAACATTGGGGAGAGGATAATGTATGTGCTTGTTTGCCCGACACCAGAATGTGGGCCTAAACCTCAGAGGCAAGTATATGCCGATGATCCTGTCTTATTATTACTTATTCATATCTTGCAAATGATGTTAAGTTAGTTTATTTCTTTTTACTATTCTTCTTATAGCTGGAAGGTCATAAGAGTTCAAAAATGCCGTAATGTTGAGCAAACAGAAGGTGATGGTGATGAATTAGGTCAATCGACTAGTCCTACAAGTGTTCCAGAAGAACAGATTGATAAAAATAAGAGTCATGATTCCAACGATGATGACCTCGATCTAGATGCCTTAGCTGAAGCACTTGAGCAAGCTGCAACATTGGCATCTAACTCAAAGAAGAAAAATAAACCAAAGCGTGCTAATGCCCCTGTAAAACGTCCTGTATTAAAGGAGAAAGCAGGTGATCTGAGCATACCAGGTGCGGAAAATTTCTTAAGAACTCGTTACCATGTATACAAAGCCCGATTGTTATGATCTGATGAAGTTTTACTGCAGCTCTTCCTTGTTTTTACATATATTATGATAAGGAACAAAACCAAGGCAAAGGTGCTGTGGGTTCAAGCAATGAGTTGGTTTTGGACAAAGAAATAACCGATACAGCAAATGATGAAGAAGAGAAATGGGAAGGAGAAAAGTATGAGTATGATAAAGCTATAGGTGCTGATAGGACTTTCTTAAAATTCAAGAAGCGGTTGGATGCGTATCCTGAGCAATGCTTTAGGTAGTTAATATTTACCTCATAGCATTCTTGTAATTTGACGTATGTGTACATAGATTTTTGTTTGTTGCCTTTCTTGGCTTACAGTACCTGAATCAAATTTCGGCATGCCATGTTTTTAGGTATTCTTATGGTGGCAAGCCACTGCTGGCTGCAACAAAATTACAAGATGCTGGCACTTGTAGGCTGTGTGGCTCACCACGCCAGTATGAATTGCAATTGATGTCTCCACTATCATATTTTCTCCATGAAGCTGCTAACGGCTCCTCAAATTATGCACCCAGTAGCTGGACTTGGCTGACTCTTATTGTATACACTTGCTCCAAGGTACTATCTTACTCTTCAGTTTCCTGATGCTAAATAACCAGCGAAGTTTAAGGAGTTCTTAAGGTTTCATATGCATGTGTTATGTCAAATTTGTGTAACGAAGAAACTCCCTTGTCCTGCTTGATGTTCTTTCTGTACCTTTCGGAATTGAGAAGAAAAGAATTAAGTTATGTTGATTAAAACATTCGCCAGGAATTAATGCAGCCTAAAGTGTGGACTTCCAATGAATTCCATTTGTATTTTTTTAAGAAAATATAAAAAATGAAATTCGATTACCTATCCTAGATTCCATCGAGACATCTGTCATCCATGCTATGGTGAATTGGTGTCTACTATCCTTGAAAATTTAAAAGAACTCTATGAATATGGAATCATAGAGGCCAGGTGGGAAGCTATGTACAATATGATTGACATTGTTTAGTACTTCTTATTGGTACTGAAATGGGAAAACTGGGCATTCTTTCAATATGTTTTCTTTCTTTTTAGTTTTATACTGTTTTGTAGGATTTCATAAGTTGCACCAATTTACTGCAGAGCTGCTGCCCGTCCTCATGTGGTGGAAAGCCTTGCAGCTGCTGCTGGGGTGTAGCTGAGGAGGAGATAATCATTCAGGAGGATGAAGCCGTCTAGCACCTAATCTGTTGATTCGTGGTTACCTTGTGGTGTACGGCTTTATTATTTAGTCGGTTTCAAAACCGTTCAGCTATTGGTGGGAAGTAGTGGAGGCGATATCCAGGAGGATGAAGTCCTATCAGATCTAATTTGCTGAGAAACACCAATCCTAGTCCGTTGCAGTTCCCCGTTGTTAAAGTTGTGAAGTTGTTGACGCGGAAAATTGGCGGTCGTATCTCCCGCGTGCAGCACACGATGACCGGGGAGAGTCTGCTTCGCTCCAGTGCCAGTCTACACTCCAGTTCAGGTTCGCGGCGTGCCAGTCAATTTGACCTGAAATTGACAAGGGGATAAAACAGTTAAATTGCTCTATGATTGTGCCGGCTCTATTTCAGACGATGGAGTAGCGTCGAATTTTAGCCAAGACCCAATCAGACACGCATCGGCCGATACTGATCGGACCTCAGAATCGGACCTCAATGATGACGTCAATCGGACCGAGTGATCGGACCTCAATCAGACACCAAATCGGACTTCAGGATCGGACCAATCAGGATCGGACCTTGATTGATACAACAGACTAGCCTTTAAATAATGAAATAAAGCATAAAACAAGGCCAATATGTAAAATAATGGATCAGCTGTGTCTTGAAACAATATATTAAATAATCACAGTGTAAGCCGATACATTGTCCACCTTGTCTAGTTGCCAGTTTGACTCATCTTATCGGACCATCTAACCAACCGATCGGACTATAGCCTTTTCAGAGAAATCTAGCTCCGACGTAGGGAATCTAGATTTCTCCAACTATGATCAGATCAGATAGCTAGATAATCAGACTCAATTCATCAACCTGTCAATTAAACAAGATGCTCGCACAGGTGTTGATCAGATTAAGCAACATTAGCAGATAAAACATTAACAGATACGTTCTGATTCTAAGATATGCTACTGAACAATTAAGCAAGATCCAGCTCCGACGTAGGGAATCTACACCACACTTAACATTCAAATAGCAATAAGGCATAACCAAAGCTTCCTTTAACTGATCAAGATGAACCTAGCTCCGACGTAGGGAATCTAGACCAAACATGACAGTCAAAGATTAATCTAAGCGTATTACAAAGATCCAGCTCCGACGTAGGGAATCTACACCAATGCAATACTCAAAGAACAACCAGATTATACCACAAAGCAAGATCGGACATAGAACGATGCTGTAAGATAAATATTGCTTAAATCGGACCAAGACATATGCTCAAAGCTGTTGAAGAAGTAGAATTGATTCACATGGCGTAGATCTAAACCAATCTATCAGCTCCAACAAACCGCAAAGACTATCTTTAGTAACCAAGATTACTCTAGCTCCGACGTAGGGAATCTAGACTAATCTTGATACCTAGCTCCGACGTAGGGAATCTAGGCTTAAAGTATAGTCCGATAAACGATAATCTGTTGAATAATCAATATTGATCTAGCTCCGACGTAGGGAATCTATATCAATCTTGATTATCCAGAGATAAATCGGTTGAACAATATAAACGAGAAAGGGCGATGCGCCTCAATTCAAAACCTATATTAGTTCGATAAATTGACTAACTTACTGGTAAGCCGGAGATCAGAACTGATGCAGCCCGTCCACCAATGAGCTTCGTCGGTAACTACTACTAGGGTTTTGGCGTAAAGCCGGGTTGTATTGAATTGTGAGAATTAGTTTTTACAATGGACGAGGGTTCATATTTATACCCTGGTCATGGAGAGTCCTGATCGGACTAGACTAACTTGCGAACAAAGTAAAACTTAAATCTAATATAGAATGGGACTCTCAATATGCCTTCAAAAAGGAAATAGTCCCTGCATATGATGCGCTTCCTTCCCAGCCGACGCGTCTTTCCTCTTGTACTCATTATCGGGTCGGATTCCTGCTTCATCGGATCTCTTCTGCATATCGGCTTCCTTCTCTGTCATCTTCGGCTTTGACCAGTCAATGGGTCCACCAGCCTTACCACGTCACCTCATGACTCAACATATCTGGTGCGAAAATCTGGTGTCAACACATGCCCCCCAGTTTCGGAGTATGAAGGATTCATGCTTCGAAATTCTGTAAATCCAGCGTCCCAATCTCCTATCCGATGCAATTCGCTTCATAGATTCAACATCTTGACTTCTCTAGCACTGCCCTTTTCATAGCCGATACCTTTCTTCAAGCTTCTTTATCATAACATGTTAGCCAATATGAATAATCAAGAAAACTCTACTCTTCCTGCTAAATAACTTGGTTTTTTCATTTTCAAATCAAAACATAACCTCGCTCCTCAAATGATTCTCTCAGCTCGCTCAATGTGTATTATTCCTCACCAAGACACTGTATCGTCTCTTTTTCTTCCTACTTCTAATAAGGCCTTTTTTGTGGAGCTCAGGGTAGGATATAGAAAGGAAGCATACTTGCACTGCATATCTTGCAAAGTCAAAAACCGGATCCAATGGAGAAAATAAGTCATACAATCAGATCAAGATGTGCATGTGTGTAGAATGTTTTGGGTGAAATTCCCTTTTGCATGACTCTTCATTTTACTTTTCTTTTCGGATATGGGCTATCCTTCATATTTATTTTTTTATCACTCTTCCTTATGCTTTTGAGCACGGATAATATATTATTATTTTTTTTCTTTTTTTTTTGCATAACCCATACCTTTTGCATAATAAATTTGAAAAGTCATGTCAAAGGGATGGAGTATTTTTGTATGGATGGAAGGCATGTTTTTGCGTAACTTCCAGTATAGAAGTCAGCATATGAATAGTCGAGTATGCGAATCCAGACCAAACGACCGATGTGCCGGAAATTAAAGTCTAGCATACCCAACAATGGAATAATATGTGGAGTGTACGTGATCTCGATCTTAAAAGCATGAAACGAATCTCACAAGGATCACAAACAATTTGACATCGCTCAATACAAAACAAGCAGCATATGTGTAAGGTTTTCAGAAGATATCAACATATGGCTCTGGTAGGAATTTCATATCATTGAGGAGCTAAGCTATGTATTTTATTTTTACAAAATAAAATTCCCAAGTATTTCGCAGTAAGAAATAAAGTTTACTTGATCATACCATAGTTTTTCGGATTGACGAGCCGACGTCGTGTCAGCATAGATGTTGAAATCCTTTCTTCTGAATCTTGGTATTCCAGCACTGATTGATTTGTAACATAACTTCCTGGAAGTCTTGACAGAAGAATCCTTCAAATATTCAACGATTCCAATCTCCTTCTGGTATCTCCTGTACCATCACATCGGACATAGGCCGATAGCCAGACGCTTTTTGCGCCAGCCGATTTACTTTCTTATTATGATATCTTGGAATATGCTCAACAAATTGAACGCCGATTTTAAGAATCCGGAGATCTTTCATCAATGCTTCATATTCCGCCTGATTATTTGTGCACTTTTCAATCGGATAAGCAAACTCGAATCTTGCCCCCCGTGGCGAAATAATAAGAAGGCCGATTCTGCAACCATCATTGTAAGATGAACCATCAAAGAACATGGTTCAGGGAACTGCGTCAACCACATCGGCCTCTGTATTGATCGGACCAATTGCATCAAGCTCCATGGTGCATTGCTCAGCAGCATTAATGTTAGGTCCACAATGATCGGCAACCAAATCAGCCATTTAAAATAAAGTCTCAGAGCCGACTGCTTGGATCGGCTGTAGTCCTTGATCGGACACCTTGAGGAAGTCACCATCCCATGTTTTTCCTGACAGGCATTCAATTCCTTCAAACTCCCAAATCGTTGACTCAGCTGTAGCAATGCTAACCGAATCATCAGCCGGGACGATCTCCACATTATTACCCTGCCATTGAATCAAACACTGATGCATTGTGGATGGGATGCAACAGTTGGCATGAATCCAATCTCGCCCGAGGAGCATGCTGTAAGAACCTTGGCCATCAATCACAAAGAAGGTAGTCGGCAATATTTTGCTGCCGATGGTCAATTCAACATGAATTGCCCCCCGAGGCTCTGAAACATTTCCGCCAAAGTCCTTGAGCGTCATGTTGGTCTTGATCAGATCATCAATCCTTTTTCCCAATTTGCAGAACGTGGAATAAGGCATGAGATTGACTGCAGCTCCTCCATCAACCAACATCTTGGTCATCGGCTTCCCATCAACGTATCCCTTGATGTACAGAGGCTTCAAATGCCGATACCCATTTGCATTTGGTTTCTCAAAGATAGCTTTCTCTGAATCCAGAACCAAGCATGCAGCGGCTTCCTCCAGTTCATAATTGACCTCATCATCGTCCTGTTCATCAGGAGCAGCAAAATCAAAAGGCAACATCAAAACCATGTTTATT
>CM014276.1:61604610-61632636 GCA_004135705.1 Alloteropsis semialata
AATTAGGATAACTCAATCTATCTTACAAGTGGAGTAAGTACAAACAAGGTATTTATATAGGAAATGTACACTCAAGATGAACAACCATGAAAAAGCAATTAACACCAAGAAGAAGCATCACTCAATCATTTCATTACATGGTACCTTCCTAAGGCATACTCCTAATGCCATTAGGATAAGGTAAACTTCGTGACACCTAACGTGGCATGGTCTGAGTGAGTGGGGTTGAGATGTTCTAGTAGGTGGCCATCTTGTTTGGTTTACGAGAAGAGGTCAGCGAAGGTGAGGTGAAATTTTGCAAAGAGGGGGAAAGTTTTTCAACATAACGAGGTAATATAGTAATAGAGTCGTTTAGAATCCAATAATCTAGTCGTTCAATCTTAAGGTTGCGTACTACGGTCAAGCATGGCTCTGATACCAACTGAAACGACCCGGGTTCTTATTTCTAAGAATCCGAATCCCTGTACCATAGTGTTAGTCCCAGAATCAACAGCTAACACGTACAGAACTCATTTCAGCGGAATATCACATCCATACTTCGAATTTAAGCATTTAAACAATACATAAAAGTCTTCAATAGTGGATAACTCTGGAAGTACGTTTATTACAAGCCCCTTGGGCTAAATGCGACAAAGTGAAATAGTAAACGAAGCGGTAGCTAGTCTTCTGTCTTGGCGGTCATCCCCACAGGCTCTTCAGCTTGAGCACAGCAGCAACCTCAATCGTACCAACCATCAGCATGGTTGTCATACTCACTCTCGTATCCTGCATCATCATAAGCTGTTCCCAAGGAATGGAACAGTTCCACGTCACCATCCGTAATGCAAGCTTTAAGTGGCCTAATTCTAGTATAAGAAATATCAAGGATAGGCTTAAGGTTAATCCTATGCAAGCAGCACTTCATCCCAAAACCATTCTCACAACACCTACGAGCAATCCTGGCGCACCAGGTACCCGTCACCAAGCATCTTCCACTCTTCACTCTCTAGGCGATGCGAAAGCTCCCACCCTTCGCATCTCAACTGCCCGAGGCAGGCCTTACTCTAGAGGGGAGGTAGAAATCCCTAAAACAATGGCGGAAATAACAGTTTCACACAGGAATCGTCCCTTGTCCGCGGACGGCGGCTATATATATAGATTATACTCTGCAGAGCTTGTACTCCTGGAACCACTCGGGCTGCAAGCCGGTAGCTAGCCGACTGAGACACAACCCACAGCACAGACCCTAGCCAGTGAACGGTACCCTCCTGCTTTTCCCGGCCTAGGATACACTGAGGACGCAACTCGGTGCCCGAGAACTGTGATGGCCTCCCCCGGTGGCCAGATCCCGGGGTATGAGCCTCTTTCGGGGGACAAAGGTCTCCGCCTTTTCCCCCACACACTTCCGCTAACTCCTACAGTCCGGGTACCGCACTTAACTAGGCTGGCTGGAACACCCCCCAGTAGATGTAAGTGGTGAGCACGGAAAGTCCTGAGGAAAGTCATAACCAACTCGGTTTTTGGTGCCGGGGTGAGCGTCACCGTCAAATTGCGTATCCACCTCCAGTGGTCCGCATCGCGCACCCATTACAGGTATTGCCGCCAAACTCCTCAAGTAACACAAAGAACATGTACCCGCCACAGGTACTCCGTAGGATGTGCCCAAGTACACACCCCAGCCCTCGATTACGAAGATCGAGTTAATCTGCTCACCCCCGCAAAGTTCCCAAAACCCCTTACTCCTTTCCCGGGTTTTTGCCCCACACACGCCAAGAATCCTATCACAACCATCCCATAACACATGCAAGCATCGCATCAAAGTAAAGCAGGTTTATCAAGGAATACGATAATTAAACAAGGCTATGCAATAGGTCATAATCATCATCATGCGATTTAAAGTAAAGCGCTAGCATACTAGTTGCAATGCCTAAATAGGATTCAAAAGCGGATGGGCGTGAACCTTGCTCTTGGTAGAAGTCCTCGACAACTGGTTCTTCCGAGTAGTGGTAGAAGCCGTCTCCTCCTTGCGTCTCCTCAGCTGGTCCTATTCACGAGAATCAAAATACATCGGACCTATAATCAAATAAACTCCAAAGAAGAAGCAAGAAGAGCCAAAAAGCACTCAACTCCTGTCCTAACGCGTAGATCATGATTTTAGAAATTTATAGAAACTGGTTTCATAATTTTCTGAGCTAGAATGAATTTATTATGAATTTTCTTAGATAAATCCTATTCCTGAAATTAAACTAAATTCCGAAAATGCAATAAATCACAGGGCCGACATGTGGCAGCACCAGAAGGCGCCACGTGACATGCTGACGTCAGCATGACGTCATCAGTGGGGTCGGCCACTGCTGACGTCATGATGACGTCAGCGTTGACCGGTCAACGGTCAACGGGTCCACATGTCAGCGGGTCAGAGAGGATGACGGATGGGGCCGGTTTGTCAGCGACGCAAGGAGGCCGACAAGTGGGACCAGGCTGTCAGATTGGAAAAGGAAAAAGGCCGGGTGGACGGGCTGTTGTTGGGCCGATACTCCTGACGGGCCTAGATAGATCAAGGGGTGTTCCTGGACTTTTTGGTTCGGTCCGAAAGGGGAAAAGGTTTCCTGGGCCGGCTCAGTTACGGCCCAAGGCCTTTTTGCTCGGTGGAGAGAAAGGGTGAGGCCGGGATGACGAGGCGGGCCCACTGGTCAGCGTCACTGGCGCCCGGGGCCCACATGGCAGTGACCGGGAGGAGGGGATCGGGATCTGGTGTGGTTTGTGTGGCTTGGTGTGTGTGTGGTCACGCGTGTGTGCGATCCGGCGGCGTCCGCGGCGCGCCACCAGAGCGCACGCGCGGCGACGTGTTCAACGGCGGCGAGAAACAGGGCGTCAAGGTCGTCGTGCACGCGGCCCGGACCTCCTGTCCGTGGTGCACGCAGCCCTTGGAAGCGAGCAAGGGGGTCCGAAGAGGGTCACGGGCAACTGCTCAGGGAGAACGCCGACGGGCGGCGAGCTCACGGTGAGCACACAGCGGCGAGCAGGAGGTTCAGAGGTTGGGGGGGTTCGATTTGGGTTTCCTGCACAAGAGGGCATGCGGCACGAAGGCCGAGCAGAACACAGAACAGAACCACGCGGTGATCATGGCGTCGGCGAAACAAGGCGAAGCACGGCGAACGGGAAGGAATGGTCGGAGCGGGGCTGTGCTCACCGTGGGGCGAAGTAGTGCGTAGCCGTGCTCGGGGAAGACTCGACGCAGGCTTGCGGTTCTCGGCGGCGACTCCTTCTCCTCCTCGGTGTGACGGTGGCGACGATGGTGCGGCGGCGGCGCTTGGCGCGGTCGGCGTCTTCGTGGACGGCCTCCTCCCGAGCAGCTTCTCCACCACGGGCGGCTCCACCAACTCCGCCTCCTTCTCCCCTTCTTCTCCGGTTCCGGTGGGAAATGGTCAGGGCTTCGCCCTCGGTTGATTTGGGAAGAGCAGAGAGATTTGGGGAGGATGGGGACAGGGCTGGACGAAAAGCTCGCGGCTCGTTAGCTCGCTCGACTCGGCTCATTATTGGCTCGGCTCGACTCGGCTCGTTTACATTTTTCAACGAGCTGAGCCAACATTTCAGCTCGTGACGATAACGAGCCAGCTCGCGAGCCGGCTCGAGCTGGCTCGCGAGCCAAACGAGCCTGAGAAACACAGCAGGCCGATTTTAATTCCTAAGCGGCCTAGGGGAGCTCTAGGCCCATATACAGCCCAATAACACCACCGTTAGTCTAGTGCTGCTCATCAGAGTCCGAGTTCGACGACGCAATCTTATCCTCTCTCGCGTCCCTCGCACGCCGCCGCCCGCCGTCGCATGACGCATCCCGCGTCCCTCCCGCACCGCCGCCTGCAGTCGCATCTCGCGTCCCTCACGCGCTGCCGCCTGACTCCAATGGGCCAGCGGTACCACACGCCGAGCCGAGGTGTCACTCCCATCCCAATCCAGATCCTGACTCCATCTTTTGTTGCGCTTTGACACTCAGCAGAGCGCAGGCTCGAACAAGCAGGCTGAAGCAGCTATGGCTTTGGGTGGCCATTGACGGTGCTGCGCTCCTGCTAGCAGCATATGTCATGATCGAGGCCAGAGCTACAGCGTGGGACGTGACCAAGACTAGCACGGGGTTCTGGTTGAGCTTCGAACATGGTAACCAATCAATTTGGAGTAGATTGACTAGCAATTTTCGTTGATTCTTCTTATATATGATAGCCAAACCTTGAGCTGAGGAAGCTTTTGTCCACGAGCAGAGATCCGGCTACACAACACTGGTTGCGGCGGCCGCCGTAGCATCGGACGCTGTGTCTGTGTCATGGGCCGAGCTGGCTCACGAGCTAATCGAGCCAGCTCGAGTTGGCAAACGAGCCGAGCCGAGCAGCTGTTCTAGCTCGCGAAGATAACGAGCCGAGCCGAGCTGGCTCGTTATCTTAACGAGCCAGCTCGAGCTGAGCCGAGCCGAGCCAAGCCAGCTCGATATCCACCCCTAGATGGGGATATTTGTAGAGGGGTTGCGTGGGCGCTGCGTTTCCTTGGTGGCCAAGGGAGAGCGGGGCAGGGGCACGTGCTGGTGGGGCCTGGCGGTTGCGGGGTAGCGTGATTCGCGGCGGGGTTGGCGCGGGCGCGCGCAGGCGGAGCGGGAAAACGCGGAGCGCGGCGGCGTCGCGGCTGCGTGACGAGGAAGAAGAACAGGGCGGCGTCGCGGGAGTGGGCCGAGCGGTGCTGGGCCGAGAGCAGCGAGCGGAGAGGGAAGAAAGGGAGATGGGCCGGTGAGTCACTGGGCTGAGGTCGGGCCGAGCGTGGGAGAGGTGAGCGGGAGAGGTGGAGGGGTTAGCAGGCCGGTTTAGTTGGGCCAGGGAGGATTGGGCCCGGGTAGAGTTAGTAGGGTTTAGTTAGGTTTTGAATTTGTATTTGAACGGTTTAAATTCAAATACAAATTCCACTCAAGCACACACATAAACCGAAAGAAACCAAATCACTCTAGCATAATAATTTCCCTAATGCAATGCACATGAATATTTATTAGGAAATTTTTAGAGAGAGAAGTATTATTCTTGGAGTTAACACACATGTTGCACAAAAATTTTAAAATTCACCAGAATTCGAACTAGGGATGTTACAGTCGTATACCAATCTGATCCGTCATCCGTCGCTTTTGGCACCCACCACACAAGGCGCTTAGCTCCAACGAATGATTGCTAGTCACCGTCGATGATGCTGATGATTAGAGCTTTCTGATCGAGTGATGTATAAGCAAATCAAGACTCTGTTGCATAGTTATTTGAACCGGACCGGTAATCGAACCGGTGGGAGTCTCGGTTCAATGGTTCAATGGTTCAACCATTATGAACCGGTTGAACCGCCGGTTCGATAATATTGAACCGTTCAAGCGAACCGGCCACAAATACATTTGAACCGGTCATATATATATCCATGATATTAACAGGACATAATAATTTATATAGCTGACCATTGGGAAAAATATGCTCATAAACAACACATTGCATAGAAGTTGCATTCCAAGTTCAAGTGTTCAACATCAAACCATGAATTCAAATAACAAGCATACAGGGGTTCACAACTGCAGTTCCAATTCCAAACGACCAAACATGCAAACAGGGATAAGTTCAGAACCAAGAGTACAATTTGACAACTCAATAACTAGTAAAATGGCGCCCAATCTTCAGCTTCTGCTGCAGCACTAGGACTTACAAGACCTCCACCTAATGCCATATCAAGATCATCAAATATATTGTCATGGTCAGTAGCCATTGCTTCACTTTCTTCCATGGCATCAGCCTCAGCCTCATCCAAATTCAGCACCAAATCTGAAAAGCATTATTTATTAATTTAGATGCTAGCATAGACAAAAATGTATGCTGATGATCTTGATTTCACAAAAGTTTCAGATTACCTTCACTGCATTGTATAGTTAAAGCAGCAAATTCACCACGGAATTCATTCAGTTCTTCTGTGTTAAGACGAGGTGGATTATCTTGTACAATCCAATCTTCATTTCCCTTTCGAATTTCATCTAAACTGATTGGATCATAATTCCTAGTAGAGTTTTTGGACCTAATGGAGAAAGAATTGAATACAACCATGTATTATTTCTATAAATAAAACAGAACAGCAAGGCAATGAATGTAAAGAAGCAAAAAAATTTTACCTTTGATGCAATCTCAAGTTGCAATGAACATACACAATATCATTTAGCCTTTGATGCTCAAGTCTGTTCCTCTTTTTTGAGTGCACATGCTCAAACAAACTCCAGTTCCTTTCACAACCAGAAGCACTACAAGTTTGGCTCAAAACACGCAGGGCTAGCTTCTGTAAGTTTGGTGCACTGCATCCATATGTTTGCCACCACTCATCTATGTAAAAAAGGACAGAAATAAATGTTGCTGCAATATATAGAAAATGTAATTGAGAAAAATATAACACCTAGGAGAGTTACCACTTACCAGCAAGCATGTGTTGCCGATCATTTTTAGCAGTTGAACGCCCAAAGTCACCTTCTCCCAGTCTGAAAATTCTCATCTCTTGCCCTTACACCAGGAGTAGCAGCACCTCTTTTTCTTGTTGCAGGAACAACACGGCGAGCTGGGGGTGCTGTGCCAGTATTGGAGACCTCACAATCTGCTGCTTCTACTTCTATAGGTTCTGGTCCATAAGGGTGGCCTTCCTCATACCGCTCTTGTCCCTTCTTTTTCTTAGCATTCCAATCCTCAATGTTTTGATACATTGTATGCTCAACCTCAGGGTCAACTTTTGAACAAGCAGCCACATTTCCCGGCCATTTGGCTAAATGTTCCTTGAAACGATGGATTCCACCTCCTAAGAATATACTGTCACAGTACATGCATTTGATTTTCTTTCTCCCATTCTCATTAATCTGTGTACAATATCCCCATGCTGGATCAGTTTTCTTTCTTGCCCTTACTTCTGGTGTTGCCTCTTGAGCACTAGGAGCTGTGTTTGGGGTACTCTCTACTGAAGCTGGAGTGCTTGAAGAATCCAATGTTGGAAAACAAATCAATAGTAAGCAAGCAACATTTTATTGAATTAGGACTAGCCCATCTACTATAAAACAGAAATTGCAAGTGTGCATTCAGTAATTAGTATCCTATTTCACTTATTCAGTAGCCTATTGAGTTGCCTTTGAACAAGCAGCCACAAGCCCACAACAACAGTCTAAACTCTAAGTCTCTAACCACTATACATTATACAAAGAATCATTGCAGTTTGGAAACTTGGAACTCTGAATCTGGATAGAGATACTGATTACTGACCATTAGCCATTGCGTGGATTTGGAGCCGTGGAGGGGGATGAGGAAGTGGAGAGCTGGGCGCTGGCCTGCTCTGGTAGCCGCCGTTGGTGAAGAACAGCACGGTCGCGCCGCCGCTGGTGAAGAACAGCAAGGTCTTGACGTCGAGGATCCGCCGCCGGCGAAGAACGAGCAGCAACAGGGAGTCGGGGTTGGGGTCGGGCCGTCGGGGATGAGGACGCCGATGCCCTGGTCGGCTACAGCCGTGCGCCGCCGCCGACGAAGAACAAGCAGGCAACAGCGAGTCGAGGACGAGGACGACCTGACGAGGTGGAGCCGTGGAGGTGGAGCGTGGACCGTGGGGGCGAGGAGGCGGAGCGGTCGCCTCCGGCCGTCCGACGAAGAACCAGCAGGGAAGGGGTCGACGGCCGCCGCCGCCCGCCCTGGTCGCCCTGTTCCCGTGCGCCGCCGCCCAAATCTCAGGTGTGGTTTCAGTCTTTCAGATGCGCCGCCGCCGCCCAAATTTCCCTCCCAGGCTCCCAGCAACCCTAAATGTGAGAAATACACACTATTTCCGTTTGTACCCCTGGGCAGATAAGGTTCCAACGAATCGATGGAGGGGTAAGATTGGTAAAACACAAAACCGCTCCGGTTCGCACGGAACCGCCCGGTTCACCGGTTCCGTAAAAAACCGGCCGGTTCATCCGGTTTTTACCGGTTCGATTGCATGGACGATCTTTTAAGTGAACCGGACCGGTGGAGGCTCTGGTTCGGTCTTTTACCGGTCCAACCGCCGGTCCGGTCCGGTTCAAATAACTATGCTCTGTTGGTGCCACGAACCTAGTTTATGGGCTTGTGTGTAGTTTATGGGCCTAATATCCCTTAAGGACGACTCGCCCCTTATGTGAGGCCCATAAAGTTCCCAAACGGGCCTCTCTTATTCCAGGTTGCCAGCGGCGGCCCACACCCGCTCCAAGAGGGAAACCACGCTCCTCCGCTTCTCCAGTTCGCCGACGCCGTCGCCCCCTAAAACCTTCCCCCGCAGCCCCGCGCGCCTCTCTTCTCGCCGCCGGTCGCCGGCGGTTAGCGGGGGCTCGTGCCTCTTGAGTTTTGACGGTTTCTCCTTGTCGACTGAGCTTCTATTTACCGGGCAAGAGTAGAGGAGCAGGGAGGTAGGTATGGCGGAGGAGGTGCATCTAGGTCTGCCAGGCCCCTGGGCGGCGGACTACCGGGAGATGGCCGACCACTACACCACCAAGATCGGTGGAATCCCTGTACGTCTTTCTTACTATTGTGTGGAGCTTGGCCTGGTTCTTGCATCTCTTTTTGCTTAGGAATTAGAGCCTGAGTTATGCATTTTAATCACCTGCCCCACCGCAACTATCAGTTTGAATTGATGATCCTTTTAGAAAGTGGAAGTTTTTTTTTTGTGAAGGGTTATAAGCAATGAAGCATCAGTAGTTCAACCAAGCTCATTTTGAGCCATTTGCTGAATTTTCTGCAGGATTGGCCAACTAGTGATATGGGCATTAAACCTGAAATGCTTCAGTGCAGCTTATGTGGAACCAAGCTTTGTCTTGTTGCTCAGGTGAGTATCTTCAGTCTAGCTAGAAATTAGCAGTTGAAGCATTTTGATGGTCATCCATATGAGAAAATGCAGAATTGTAATGTTTGGGCATCAGCTAGTATGCTGTTATAGACTTGCAACTGGTGCTTAGCATCGCAGAACCTGTTCAGATACTAGCCTGTGATGATAGAGAATGCTTATATAGTTATATGTCAATACTGGTACTTTTGCCTCACTCTATTTTTGTGGTCCCAACCTCAGGTATATGCACCTGTGGTGAAGTTAAACATTGGGGAGAGGATAATGTATGTGCTTGTTTGCCCGACACCAGAATGTGGGCCTAAACCTCAGAGGCAAGTATATGCCGATGATCCTGTCTTATTATTACTTATTCATATCTTGCAAATGATGTTAAGTTAGTTTATTTCTTTTTACTATTCTTCTTATAGCTGGAAGGTCATAAGAGTTCAAAAATGCCGTAATGTTGAGCAAACAGAAGGTGATGGTGATGAATTAGGTCAATCGACTAGTCCTACAAGTGTTCCAGAAGAACAGATTGATAAAAATAAGAGTCATGATTCCAACGATGATGACCTCGATCTAGATGCCTTAGCTGAAGCACTTGAGCAAGCTGCAACATTGGCATCTAACTCAAAGAAGAAAAATAAACCAAAGCGTGCTAATGCCCCTGTAAAACGTCCTGTATTAAAGGAGAAAGCAGGTGATCTGAGCATACCAGGTGCGGAAAATTTCTTAAGAACTCGTTACCATGTATACAAAGCCCGATTGTTATGATCTGATGAAGTTTTACTGCAGCTCTTCCTTGTTTTTACATATATTATGATAAGGAACAAAACCAAGGCAAAGGTGCTGTGGGTTCAAGCAATGAGTTGGTTTTGGACAAAGAAATAACCGATACAGCAAATGATGAAGAAGAGAAATGGGAAGGAGAAAAGTACGAGTATGATAAAGCTATAGGTGCTGATAGGACTTTCTTAAAATTCAAGAAGCGGTTGGATGCGTATCCTGAGCAATGCTTTAGGTAGTTAATATTTACCTCATAGCATTCTTGTAATTTGACGTATGTGTACATAGATTTTTGTTTGTTGCCTTTCTTGGCTTACAGTACCTGAATCAAATTTCGGCATGCCATGTTTTTAGGTATTCTTATGGTGGCAAGCCACTGCTGGCTGCAACAAAATTACAAGATGCTGGCACTTGTAGGCTGTGTGGCTCACCACGCCAGTATGAATTGCAATTGATGTCTCCACTATCATATTTTCTCCATGAAGCTGGTAACGGCTCCTCAAATTATGCACCCAGTAGCTGGACTTGGCTGACTCTTATTGTATACACTTGCTCCAAGGTACTATCTTACTCTTCAGTTTCCTGATGCTAAATAACCAGTGAAGTTTAAGGAGTTCTTAAGGTTTCATATGCATGTGTTATGTCAAATTTGTGTAACGAAGAAACTCCCTTGTCCTGCTTGATGTTCTTTCTGTACCTTTCGGAATTGAGAAGAAAAGAATTAAGTTATGTTGATTAAAACATTCGCCAGGAATTAATGCAGCCTAAAGTGTGGACTTCCAATGAATTCCATTTGTATTTTTTTAAGAAAATATAAAAAATGAAATTCGATTACCTATCCTAGATTCCATCGAGACATCTGTCATCCATGCTATGGTGAATTGGTGTCTACTATCCTTGAAAATTTAAAAGAACTCTATGAATATGGAATCATAGAGGCCAGGTGGGAAGCTATGTACAATATGATTGACATTGTTTAGTACTTCTTATTGGTACTGAAATGGGAAAACTGGGCATTCTTTCAATATGTTTTCTTTCTTTTTAGTTTTATACTGTTTTGTAGGATTTCATAAGTTGCACCAATTTACTGCAGAGCTGCTGCCCGTCCTCATGTGGTGGAAAGCCTTGCAGCTGCTGCTGGGGTGTAGCTGAGGAGGAGATAATCATTCAGGAGGATGAAGCCGTCTAGCACCTAATCTGTTGATTCGTGGTTACCTTGTGGTGTACGGCTTTATTATTTAGTCGGTTTCAAAACCGTTCAGCTATTGGTGGGAAGTAGTGGAGGCGATATCCAGGAGGATGAAGTCCTATCAGATCTAATTTGCTGAGAAACACCAGTCCTAGTCCGTTGCAGTTCCCCGTTGTTAAAGTTGTGAAGCAGTTCCCCGTTGTTAAAGTTGTGAAGTTATCTTCAATTTTGTGCTATTTTGTATGGCTCCTTTTGTTGTACCATAGTATCCTGCAAACTGTCTAAAACAAGTTACGAATTTGCGATCATCTTTCATGGGCATAGTTTCTAGGCACGTGATGAACATTTGTGCCTCGAATCTGAAGAACCGCTGGTTAGCACAAGCCGGCCGATTGCAAGTCCTAGCAATATCCTGTCAGGCTGTAGCTTTTGATGTGCGTGGCAACATTTGTGCTTCACATGTTAAATCCTAGTGTTACGTTGTTGCTTGAACTATCAAAACTCCAATCAAGCAAAGGCATGTTAGCACTCAATTATCAGGCGATGAGCGATCCTGTTCGTACTATGTTCTTGTGCTGCCTCGTCAGTTCCACCAATCTATTCTGTCCATTTCTAGAATCTCCTTATTTTTTCCACCCAAGAGGAAAAAATCTACTTGTTTTTTTAGTTTTCTTTGTCTGATAATTGCCAGAAAGTAGTACTGATTTTGATTAAAGTACAGCTATAAAAGCTGTAAGCCCGTACGGCATCCTATAATAATTATAGTGCATAAGCTGCATAATTCGTCAGATGTATTATTCTCGTTGCCAACTCTACCTCTGCACCGACGTTGATGCTCGCATTTGCAACTTGGCTTTCGAATCGCCGGGCATGGTGCCAGCCTGCCCACAAATTAGCCATGATATAATATTATAATCATGGCTTTTAGCCATGTTTTTTTTTCGAACGAACTGAGCCATGTTTTCTCCATTTGAAGAATCTTTATTTATCGGTACGTAAAAGATGAGTACAGTATTATACTCCAACTCACCGCCCGCCAATCTTTTGTCGCTTTGCTGGGTTCATCGTTTTAGTTTATTTTTCGGTGCAAAAACAAAACTTTTTGCCCGGTCTTGTATAAAATAGGACTAGCATATGCTCCGTATTATTCCTCTAATTGTGATCGAGCTCTCGTCTCATCTGCTACAAGTAAGCATAACCTGTCTGCGTCTCGCAACGGCTCGAGCCCAACACGCCACGGCGCCTGGCTGATCGACGGAGAGAGTACGACGAGCATCTCGTCCGATCCTCACCGCTCGGCTAGCCAAATGCGGCGCCTCGCCATTGGACGGGGCCGGGTAAACGCCTCCGTCGGACACGCCATCCCCTGACCGGTTCCAGGCGTCAGCCCGGGGCACTCGGCCGTGCGGTGCGTAATCTTCTACAAGTACTATCCTGCGCTGCCTTGCCAACGCCGAGAGGCACCGGACATCACTGGATCAGGAGTCGTGCGCGCGCGGCAGAGGGAATTAGGGATGGGAATGGGTTGGCCCGGTCCCGGCCTTGGACCTGGCCCCTATGGCCTCAAAGCCAATTTTAAGGGCCACAGTTTTAGTGTTAACTATGGCCTCGATGGTCCAACGGGTCGCATGGGTCGGCCCAATACATTTTTAGACTATACTTATACAAGCACTTTTAAATACATAAGAGATGCAAATTATATTAATGGTATTTTAAAACACAAATTTAAGATTTTGGGTCGGCCCTATTTGACCCATTGGGTCGATAGGTTTCGGCTCTTATGGCCCCTTTCCTATTTGAAGCCGTCCCACGTGACCCATTAGCCTGCTTTTATGGGTCGGGTCAACTACCCAATGGGTCGACCGGCCCACTCTCATCCCTAGAGGGAATGGAGCGCTGACAATGCCGCGTCGTCCCCGCCCCGCGTGGGACGGACGGACGGTGACGGCCCGGACGCAGCGAACCGGGGCGGCGGCAACCGGCCGCGGCCATGCCTGCGCCTCTGACTTTTCTCGCGGTGCTCGTCAGTGCAGTGGCGCTTGCTATGCAAAAAGCAAGTGGTTCGGGTGGGCTAGTGCCTAGTGGAACCGGTGGATGATAGGGTCGGAAGCGTGTCCGATCGCGCCGAACGCCGCGTTAACACTGTTGGAGCATGGAACACTGTTTCCTGTCCTTTCCTTTTTCCAAGGACGAGCGTCAGCCGATCGTTTGGTTTTTTGGCATGTCGCGAATCGAGAGCTGTGAGCTGTGTGCCTTGTGCGACCCCTTACCGATGTCCACGCCTCCACGGTTGGGCACTCGTGACTGTCGTACGTCCCGGGGGTCCATCTGGCATCGCCCTGATCGGGTTAGAGATTTGCCCTTCGTGCATGATTGGGGGACACGCCTCCAGCGAATTGGCCAGGTCGATCCCAACAAGCTTACTGTACGGCCACAGTCGGCGCCATCGTTTCAGATCCGCGGTTTTCACAGGATTGGTCGATGATGGCCCGTCTTTCCCTTGGCTGCTGGTGGTGGGGATGATCTTTCAGCCACAGCTACAGAGACCCTCCTTGTATACACGCCTCGTTGCTGTTCTAGTATGTAGAGAGATAATGTTACAGCTCTTATTGGACTGCGCTATTATTCTTCTATATGGCTGATGATACGACCTCGTCAAATTTTTGTAGTATTGGTAATTAAAAACATCAAAATGCTATATGCGGATTTGTCTCAAATCATTTCAGTATGGCATGATTATTACGGGGTTTTATGAATCCATTCAAAAGGGCAGTAAGTGCTTAAAGTATTTTTCTGGAATGATCTCAAAAAGGTATTTTTCTGGAATTTGTATTTTTCCTTAAACGCTATTTGTTTTTTTAAAAAATCATAATTCTATGTCCAGGTATTATAACCAATCGAACGGCCAGAAGGCGCTGACCCACGTGATGTGGGCCCTCCCTGCCTGCCTTGTTAGTCGTCGTTAAGCTTACGCATGCCGAACAAAAACAAACACCGAGCTGTTCGTGGCGTCAGATTGATTGAAGGGGCCCCCGCACTCCCGCTGCTCCACGATGCCCCCGCCGGCCCGCCCCAACGCCCGCAGCCGGCTCACCGCGTCGCCGCCCCGCGAATCCGCGATTGCGCGCCGTGGCTGCGGATGGGGCCGGCCGGAGCCGAGCGCCGCGCACCGTTGCATTGCCCCTCCTGGCCTCCTCTCCCTCAATCACACGCATGATTAGTTGGCTCATTGGCTGAGCCTAGCTAGTACTTGGTGGTGCTCCTCCCGAGCCCCCAAAAGCCAAATTCCATTCCCATATGGCAGCATCGGCACGATGGCATAAAGCTCTTTCCTCCCCACGCCTCTTTTTATCTCCCGGCCCCCGTCGCAATCGCCTCCTCGCCGGCCTGGCCTCCTCCACCCTTTCGCTTCGCCGCCTCCCGGGTTCCCCGCGCCGGTACTGATCTCCGCTTCTCAGCTCTCTCTCCCTTGCTATGAAAGCGCAAACCTACCACCTTCTCTCCAGTTTTCGTAGTTCTTTGAGGAGAATTGGAACTTTATACCGGCGGAGTTCGTGTGGTAGTTCTTTTTAGTAGTAGTACCTGTTTGCTCTGTGCTGTGATTATTGAAGTTCTTCCGGGTGGAGGTCTGTGATAGTCCTTACGTAATAGTACCTAGTTTGCTCTGTGCTGTGAATTGTGATTATTGAAGGTCTGAAGTTTAAGGTTTTTGCGCTTGAAGTAAGGTCTTTCTTGTGATCTTAGTTGTCAGTTTTATAGCAAAACTTGGCAAAATGAAGCCTTTTGCAATGACTCTTGCGAATTCTAGTGGAAAATTTGTAAATTCATGTCTTTGAATTACTCTGTAGTTGGAAAACTCAATGTTATATGCCGTAACTTGCTATGGTTACCTTCTCTTGTCAATTTCTGAGGCATATTTCTGCCAGAGTTTCAAATTTAAGGATTTTTTTTTCTAATAGCATCTAAACAAATATTTAAGGCACAAGGGTACCGCATAACATTTTTTGCACATATCTGTTTAATGGTTTATGTATTTTGTATAACATATAACTTGAGCTCAAGGAATTTGACAAAACAAAATAAATAATCACCTTTGGGAATTTGCAACTTCTTATCCTACTAGATAACTCGAGTACTAGACAAAGATGGTCTGTACCATTTAAGATTTTCTGTTGCTTCGAAGGTTCAGAGTTCTTTCCTTCTTCCCTGTTTATCTTTTTCCTTTCTATTGCAAGTTTTGGGAATTTGAGGCCTTCCTATGGGGGGAGTTCTGAGTCTTAGCCTTTTCAGTACTACTTGTTTCTTCTGTGCTGGAATTATTGAGTGCGGGCAAGCTAAGATGTTGCCTTAAATGATTGTCTTCCTCTATGGTGCCAGTGAATGGGTTTTAGTCAGAAAAGTTGGCATAATTGAAGCCTTTGCAGTGAAACTTTTAATTTTAGTATGAATTTGATAAAGTCATGTCTTTTTTTATTAGGCAAGTTCTTAGTTACATGTTTGCGCTAAGGTTTCCAGTTCAATGAAAAATGTTTTTTTAATTCCTTAGAGTTCCTTGATAATTGTCTATGCGCCAATGGAAGCGCTCGATGTTTTTGCTCATATCTATGCAGTAGTTTCTAAATTTAGAGCTCTGTAGAACATGAGCTCAAGACTTTCTTATCCACTGGACAAGGGTTGTCTGTACTTTAAGGATTGTCTGGACAAGGGTTGTCTGTACTTTAAGGATTGGAAATATGCCAACTTTTCTGCAACTTCTTATCCACTGGACAAGGGTTGTCTGTACTTTAAGGATTGGTTGCAAGGTTTGTAAAGTGATAACTGTTATTGCAGCCTTTGAGAAGAGGCTGCTATTTCAAATTAAGCAAACATTATGTTCACAACCAGATAGCTTTCCCCACAGGTGTTTTTAGATTCTTTAGTAATCTTATTGCTTCTAAATATTTACCCATTAACATTTTCATGTTCCTTAACTGTAAGATCAACCGATCAACAATTTTTTTATGCATGCTCGTTGACATTATTTTCATTAAATTTTAGTGCATGCTTCAGTCTGTTGAATCCATTTATAGCTGTATGTCAAGTTCTTTTTTCAGAAACCATTGAATTGGCTTGATATTTGGACCTTTTAGTTTATTCTTCTCTCAAATTAACTTCAAACAGCAGTACTCTTGTTAAATCTTGTTTGTTAGATTCCACTTGTGACCTTACTTGCTTCACTTGCAGATCTTGGAGGACATTGTATGAAGTCCGTTTGTGGTTCTGGACATGATAAGATAGTGTGCATATGATTTGTCCATAGTCCTGCAACATCATCATTTGCTATTTGGGATCAGTAAGCCTCATGGTCATGGACAGAGCTGATACATCAGGTTTTGTCAGTGGTGGTATACATTACATGAACATCCATGTGTATTTTCATTTCGTGTATACTATGTGCTTCCTCAGTGGTGAAGCTGTAAAGCTGGGATCCTGAGTTCTGTTGGTTGGATTGAAGCATCTGGTCACTAAACAGCACTTAGATATTTTTCTATCATAATCCTACCTTACTCATATTAAGCAGGATGGACGTCAATATGACAAACCTTTGGTTTCATGGGAAAGAACATATAGCTGCTCCTTCATTATCCCAGGCTCAACCGACTGCTATAAATTGCAGGAATGAAGAACTAGCTGTGTCAGCCGTGAACTTGGGTTGCATCGGTAACTCGGAAATAGCACAGACCACTAGAAAATCATTTCAGCATGGAGATCGAACTTTAGCTGCTCCTGATGATGGCTGCAGACTGGTCCTTGGACTCGGGCCAACGCCAAATCTATATTCTGCTGATAGTCACTCATTTGGTGGAAAGAAAGCTTATGAATCCACAACTTTGCTCACTCAACATTGTGCTACAACCAATCCTGGTTTAATGTTGGGTCTTTCAAGATGCAGCTCAAGAAATCTACTACCTGCAACAGCGAGTGGAAGCAAGAAATATTCACATTCAAGAAAAAATGGAATTGTCTTTCCAGTAATTGATGAGGGATCAACTTCAGCCAAAAGGAAACCAGGTGGTTATATGCTGCCACTTCTGTTTGCTCCAAGATCAGACAATCTTTGTCTTAATGGAACATCTCCAGACACCGATATCCAACATCACGATGGAATTGAATGTGATACTGAAAGTGAACATGATAGATCTCTTAATCATCATGAGGTTGAGCCTAGTCCTGATCTGTCCATAACAACTGATTGTTCTTTTGCTGCAACTTCTGATATGGTAGTCGGTACAACTAGTGGGGAGCAGAGAAGTCATCAGCGCCATCCAAAGAAGTGCAGGTTCAATGGCTGCTCAAAAGGGGCAAGGGGTGCATCAGGACTATGTATTTCCCATGGCGGTGGCCAGAGGTGCCAAAAGCCAGGTTGCAACAAAGGTGCCGAGAGCCGAACAGCCTATTGCAAAGCTCACGGAGGAGGGAAACGTTGTCAAGAGTTAGGCTGCACCAAAAGTGCTGAGGGTAAGACAGAGTTCTGTATTGCTCACGGTGGTGGGCGCCGTTGCGGGATTGAGGGATGCTCAAGAGCAGCACGGGGGAAATCAGGATTCTGCATAAAGCATGGTGGAGGGAAGAGGTGCAGGATCGAGGGCTGCACTCGTAGCGCCGAAGGATACCCGGGGCTGTGTATCGCACATGGAGGCGGTCGCCGGTGTCAGTACCCAAACTGCAGTAAGGGAGCGCAAGGAAGCACCATCTATTGCAAGTCCCATGGTGGAGGTAAGAGGTGCATGTTTGAAGGCTGTACCAGAGGTGCTGAGGGAAGCACGCCCTTCTGCAAAGGGCATGGTGGTGGGAAGAGATGCCTCTTCGAGGGAGGTGGGGTGTGCCCCAAGAGTGTTCATGGTGGAACTAGCTTCTGTGTTGCGCATGGAGGGGGTAAACGCTGCAATGTTCCCGGGTGCACCAAGAGCGCTCGTGGTCGTTCTGATTGCTGTGTGAAGCACGGTGGTGGGAAGCGTTGCAGGTTCGATGGGTGCAACAAGAGTGCGCAGGGGAGCACAGACTTCTGCAAGGCCCATGGCGGCGGCAAGCGATGCTCCTGGGACACTGGCTGCGACAAGTTCGCCAGAGGAAGGGGTGGGCTATGTGCTGCGCATGCGACTCTGATGGCTTCCAAGCTTGAGCATGATTCTGGACAGGGAAGAAGCGTGGCCGGGCTTGGCCACTTCAGTGGCATTGTCTCTGGTTCGTCAGCAGCGGGGAGCAGCATGGACCATGCCATCTCGTCGTCCGGCCACGGCACGTGGTCGGACTGCGTCGACTCGTCGGGAGACATGCAGAGCGGCGGCAGGCTCCTGATACCGCATCAGGTGCTGGTCCCTGGCTCATTGAAAGCCTCTTCTTCGTGCGGCCTGGCCGGCAACAGCCGGGAGGACGGAGGGATCCGGAGCCAGAGCTTCGGGCTCGTCGTGCCCGAGGGAAGGGTGCACGGTGGAGGCCTGATGTCCATGCTTGGAGTTGGAGGCAACCTGGGGAGAAATCCTGATGATTCGAAAGCCACCGAGCATGTCATGCAGTTAGCACAGACAAAGAACTGAGGCTATTTTGCGTGCCTCTCTGTTATAGTTCCTGCGTGTAACATATGCATGATCTTGTGATGGCCATCTCGCTTTTCTGTCAAGCGCAAGTAGAACTGGATAATTATGTGCCAATTGGCCCTTTGTGTAACGCATACTTGCTATTTACAAAGTGCTTGCAGCATTTAGTCCTGTGTACAGAGGAGCTTTAGGGCGTGTTTGGATCCGCTCCGCTCCACGTTTTTTAGCTCTGCTCCAACAATTCCAAGCCAAACACCACCAGCTCCACGTTTTGCAGCTCCACGAAAAACGTGAATCTGGAGGCCAACTCCACGTTTTTTGTGGAGCTCCTCAAGAGGTGCTCCACGTTTTGCAACTCCACGGTGGATCTGCTCTATGGTGGAGGTGGTGGAGTGGAGCTGCGTGAATCTGATCCAAACACGCCCTTATTGCTTGAAGTTGGTCTCGGAAGTTTTTTTTTTCTTATTTTTTTAGCGAGTAATGACAGGTGTGGTGCCTTTCCAATCTTGAAATGGAGGTCTACTAATTGACTGTGACTGAGAGTGCCAGTAAAAAGAGAAATATGAAAAGGAAAAAAGAAAAGAAAAGAGGGAAAACACCCTTGAAATGGAGGTTTAATACAAGTGTAATTCTCGCGCTCGTTATATGGAAGCTGCTGAACCGTGACGGCCATGGGTTCAGATTTACATGGAAACTCGTTATGTTGTCTCTCTCTTAATTTTTACTAGCCTACTCGCTTAAGTATTTGGTTATTCTTAGGTCTTGTTTGGAATAGTTGAGACTAGTAGCCAAACGGTGTTATTTTTTTCAGCATTTTCTGGCTGCGCTTCTCCCCGCCACCTCCATTTGTACTAAAACGCAGAAGTTAGGCCAGATCCGCTTCTTAAATAAGTGTATTTTTCATAGTTGTGTAGTTTATATGAGAAGCATTTCTCTGGATCGTTGTTCTAAACAAGGCTTATTCCCATGGTTTCCAGCTTGATGCAGTGTTCCTCGATAAGTGAGGAGTGTGTGACTCTTTTTTTTAATCGATATCCAGTTCACATTCGCTCTGTGCAGCCCTTGTTTACTGTTGGTTTTCAAAATACAATTTTGTCTATTTATTTTATTAAAAACTAATACAAATAATAAAAATATGAGTCATATATAAAATATTTTTAATAATAAAACATGTAATAATAAAATAAATAATTTTAATATAATTTTTTTAATAAGACAAACGAGGAGAATGAGGATAGATTTAAACCTTGCCCCCGAGGGTAGTTGGGCCGACCGGCATGTCATGGGCCTAGTTTTCTTCCAAAGGCCTTGACCGAACCTCCTCCTTACCGAAGGAAGGTTAACCCACGTCACGTTCCGCCGCCGCTGAACCCTAACCCATCGCTGCTACAAGAGAGAGCCCCTTCGCCTCGAACTCTCTTGCGCTTGCCTCCACACTCCAGGCCGCCCTCCCACCTCGCCGCCGCAGCCATGGCGATCACCGCGCCGACACCCGACATCCTCGGCGAGCGCCAGTCTGGGCAGGACGTCCGCACCCAGAACGGTAACCGCCGCCACCCCTTACTTTCCACCAGATTCCGCCGCAGCGTGCAGGGGTCTGTAAAGATCCAGTGGCCCGAGCGGCCGTTGGGCGCGCTTTGGTTTAATTACTGATTTTCCTTGTTTAATCGCAGTGATGGCGTGCGGGGCAGTGGCTAACATCGTCAAATCCTCCCTCGGTCCCGTCGGTCTGGACAAGGTATGTGTGCCCTTCCACTTTGATCGATTTGGTGTTTACACATATCACCCCTGCAGCCTTTGGTGGATCCAAACCTCCTGCGTTGTAAATCACAACATGATCTCATGATCTGTATTACTAGAAGTCTTGAATGGTATTTCTGCTCATCTAAATGCTGCTTTGTGCCAAGTTGCTGTTGATTCGAAACCTAGTTAGCAGGATTATATGTGACAACACATTGGCAGGATTATATGTCGATTGGGTTCTGTGTCGTCGCGATTTGAATATTTTTTCTAACAAACCAGAAAGATCGTCCATACATAAAAAAGCTTGAGTCTATGGTGTGTGTTCTGTACTCTAAGCAGGAGAAGTTAAAACTAATTCAGCACATTTTGCCTACAGATGCTAGTGGATGACATTGGTGATGTTACAATCACTAATGATGGAGCAACCATACTGAAGATGTTGGAAGTTGAGCACCCAGCTGCTAAGGTGATTCCTAGCAGCAAAATATGAAAAATGAAGTATCATGTTTTTGTTGCTTCTTTGTGTTTATGTTTTTTTGGTGTATATCAATTGCTAGGTTCTTGTCGAGTTGGCTGAACTCCAAGATCGCGAGGTAGGAGATGGAACAACTTCAGTTGTCATCATAGCAGCAGAGTTGCTCAAGGTAATAAATGTTTTTGCTTTTCTCACTGTTGTCAAGTTCCCAACCAGTTTTCAGACGCACTCACACAGTTTTGTTTCAGAGAGGCAACGATCTTGTGAAGAATAAGATCCATCCGACCTCTATAATCAGTGGCTACAGGGTGAGTTTTCAATTCTAGAAGCTGTAGTAGCATTTGAATGTTAAATGGCCATTTCAGTGGCAGGATTACTGTGGTTCACATTTTTGAAATGTTTTACTTCATATTCTACCAGCTTGCTATGCGTGAAGCCTGCAAATATGTTGAGGAGAAGTTAGCAGTCAAGGTAAGACAATGTTGTATCCTAAGCAAATTTCAGAATAATGCTGCCCCATTCCATATCAAGTGTCATACTGATTTGAATATTTATCCACATACAGGTTGATAAACTTGGAAAAGACTCCCTTATCAATTCTGCAAAAACTAGCATGTCTTCGAAATTGATCACTACTGACAGTGATTTCTTTGCAACTCTGGTAAGTTCCAACGGTCATTTAGCTTTTAGGCTAGCGGATTCTTTCTTTGGTTCATTTTTTCTTATGGCTGGTGTTGCTTTAATCTTTTTTTTTGTGTGTGTGTGTACTGCAAAATCCTTTTTCCATAGGTCTATTTTAATGTATTTATTTAACCTAAAGTAACTACATGTCTTTAGTGGTCCTTTGCATTTGTGCTCTTATAGTTCTCCAGAGATCTGTAATAATGTGCTGTTAAGGTTTCTGCCTGACAACACTTATCCCTGTAGCTAACTGCTAGGGTTTCAGTGAAATTGACATTGCTTTGAACTATTTGATGTAAGTTATTCTTACATTTATTTCTAGGTTGTTGAGGCAGTTCAAGCTGTGAAGACTACAAATGCCAAGGGAGAAGTGAAGTATCCAATCAAGGTCAGTCAAACACATTTGGTTACAACACTGCTCCACTAAATCTATTCTATCATATGGATTTTCTTTGTAAACAAGTCATCTCTGTGATCTCAGATCCATTTACTTTCCACTACTTGTTGCCATATTATTGTTTGGACAATGTGCTCTACCAAAACATTCAATTTTGATGATGTTTGATGCTAATTATGTCATGAACTGCTTTGGACCCCCTAGGTGGTCCTTCTGCCCATTGTGACTATATTTCAAAGACTTTGATGATTGGTTGCTCAGTGCATGGGCAGCAACTTTTAAACATGTATTATTGTTCTCTTTAAGCTCCTGGGTTTTGTGCTAACTATTCTTATCATTGTGCTCATTCACAAAATTTAGCTTGTAACTATGGTTTTATCTGATCTTCAGAGCATCAATATTTTGAAAGCTCATGGTAAAAGTGTCAAGGATAGTTACCTGCTGAATGGGTACGCACTAAACACGGGCCGTGCAGCTCAAGGAATGCCTACTAGAGTGACTCCTGCTAGAATTGCTTGTCTTGATTTTAACCTTCAGAAGACAAAAATGCAACTTGGTGTCCAAGTTCTTGTAACTGATCCAAGGGAACTTGAAAAAATTCGTCAGAGGTATTTGCATTTTGTGTTTTCATATTAATTTATTCAAGCAGGCATCCCTGCCTTTTTTATTTTATTGGTTAGCAATTCATTGATTTATTGGGTTTTATGGTATCAATTCATAATCTTGTAAACTACTATTTTTTGCAGAGAATCTGACATAACAAAGGAACGAATTGAGAAAATTCTCAAGGCTGGAGCTAATGTTGTGTTGACCACCAAGGGAATTGATGATATGTCCTTAAAGGTATGTTTTTTCATTATTCAGGTAGAAGTGATTCTGTTGTTTTTTCCGTTATTGCGTCTATAGTTGTCCAGCACCAAATCATTTGTTTTGTACTACTATGTTTTTTTTAAATTTTTTGTTATTATCTTTTTGTATTTCATTTAAGGTAGTACTCCCTATTCCCTCTACCAAAATACAAAATAGGTTTAGTTTTGTCCTAAATCAAACTTTACAACTTTGAAAAAGTTTATAGAAAAATGTACCAACATCTATGACATCAATTTAGTTTTGTTACTTCAACCATGAAATTTCTTGTAAGTGCATTTTTATGGTATTGTAGACGTTGATATATTTTTCTATGAACTTCCTCATGTTACGCATAGAGGGAGGAAGAAACAGATGGAATGGTTGTATTGACCAGCCCCTAGAGGTCAAAGTTACAAACACAGGCACACTACCCTTAACAGGTCAAAGTTGGAGAACTAGACGACCTACTTTTTGGAACGGAAGCAGAGCATCTCTTAGCTTTCTTTTAAAGTTTCCAGAATTTTCACTTCTTTTTTATTTTTATGTGCCTATGTCATTGTAGTTCACATGGCTTTTGAGATCAGATTTTCTTCCATGGTTTCTCATTGATACAGCTATTAGGCTCTTTTGATGTTTCTATGCTAATGTTTGTGCACATACTTCTGATTATGATGACTGTCACCGAATAACTTTGCTACTGTGTCATAAATATATTTCAGTACTTTGTCGAGGCTGGGGCAATTGCAGTAAGGCGTGTACGAAAGGAAGATTTGCGCCATGTTGCCAAAGCTACTGGTGCAACTATGGTATGCTTACATAACATTTTTTTCAAAAAAAATACTGGCAGAACTTTTATTCGTAGCCTTCTCTAGAAATATGGGCAGAAGATTATATTTAACTTAAGTTATAATCTTGCATGCTGTATTATCGTGCTTAAGATTATATTTAACTAAGTTATAGTCTTGCAAGCTGTATTAGCGTGCTTTTTTACATGCTGTATTATCATGTGTTATTTATAGGTGGCTTAATTAATTTAACCTTGCAGGTTACTACTTTTGCGGACATGGAAGGTGAAGAAACATTTGATTCATCATTCCTTGGACATGCGGATGAAGTTGTGGAGGAAAGAATTGCTGATGATGATGTTATTCTGGTGAAAGGCACAAAGAACACCAGCGCGGTTTGTACTTTTTCCTTACAAAACTTAAGCTAGTTTGCTATGACAGGAACTGCGCTAATTTGAAGTCTATGAAGATAATGACTTAATGCTTGGCTTTCTATTGTACAGGTGTCCATAATACTTAGAGGTGCAAATGACTTCATGCTTGATGAGATTGATCGGTCCTTGCATGATGCCTTGTGCATTGTGAAGAGAACCCTGGAGTCAAATATGGTAACCCTTTTGCTGCCATTCCTCTTTGCATTGGTCACCTGCTAAATAATTGAACATAGTGACAATTTTCACTGTTTCTCAATTGAAGGCAATGTATTAAAGCCTTAATAACTACAATCCTGGTTATTGTGGACAATCTACATACCTGGAAGAACTGGAAGAACCAAACAGTTAAAAAAAATGCACCTACTTTTATTTCTGAGTAGGCAAATACTAATTGTTATTGTTGGTCATGCTCCTGCCTTGAACATGTTGTTATTTGGCTGTGCAGGTTGTTGCTGGCGGTGGTGCAGTTGAAGCTGCGTTGTCAGTTTACTTGGAGAACCTTGCAACAACCCTGGGATCCCGGGAGCAATTGGCGATTGCTGAATTTGCTGAGTCTTTGTTAATCATACCTAAGGTTTTGACCTGAACTGTTTTGCTTAGATTTTTTACCAATCAATGTAGTATATTAACTGGTAGCATTGCCTTGCACTTTCAGGTACTCTCTGTTAATGCTGCAAAAGATGCAACTGAGCTTGTAGCAAAACTTAGGGCATACCATCACACTGCTCAAACAAAGGCTGATAAGCAACATTTCTCAAGGTAACTATAGAACTTGTCTTTCTAAGTTATTTGATTAAAGAGTCTGATTAATCTTTTCATTTTTAAAGTGCTCTGGATGTATATTTCTTAACATTGTTTGGAAAGTTTTCTAGGTTTTCTAGTTAGCCACAGTTTTAAGGAAAAGAAATGCACTGGCTCACTATGTGACTAAGTGATATCATATCAGCATCTTGTACTGGGCTACAAGCTTTCATAATATTGAGCTTTGATTTATAGTTACGGGAAACAATACCCCCTTGTTGCATGTGCAGCTGCACCTAGACGAATCTTAGAATCCTCGTATAATTCTGTATTTATAAATGGTTCCAGTGCAATTTTACTTCTGCAATATGTGCAATTTTAAAGTTGCTTCCTTCTTGTGCAGCATGGGTCTTGACCTCTCTAAGGGTATCATTCGCAACAACCTTGAGTATGGTGTGATAGAACCAGCGATGAGCAAAGTAAAAATTATCCAGGTTAGACCACTTGTTGCTCTGTCATCAACTCATCATAGTGTTTGTAATGTCTGGGATCTGTTCCATCATCTGTTGCATTCTCATTGCAGTTTGCGACCGAGGCGGCCATTACTATTCTGAGGATTGACGACATGATCAAGCTTACCAAGGAAGATGGTAACGAAGAGGAGTGACCAGCTCACCAGTAGGGTTAGTTGCTGTGTGATGGTTGTCATAGCATGTAATATTTGTTCTCCTTTTTTGTTTAGCTGTTGCTAGGTGTGGACATTCGAGTGGGTGTTGTACGAAAACTGCAAATGGATGTGTATCCCAGTGAGTGACGCTATTTGGGTGGATGGCTCACGAATGAATCAAATTTTGTGTACTGCTGGGCCGAAAACACTTTCTTGGATCTTCTCTGCCAGAGAAGCTTAGTTCATTGTGGTGTCCTATGCCCTATGGCGCGTTAGCATTTGCGCCGGATCATGCCGAAGAAACTGTGTTTCATGCGCTGGCATTATATATGGCTACCTCGGGCTCTCGAGCTGTTACGGACGCAAGTATTTTTTTTTTTAAAACTTCTTTTTTTCAAAATAATCATGTGAGTCTGAAAAACACCTGCCCCGGTAGAAGCATCGAACGAGGAGGAGCACAGGGCTGGAAATGGAAATATTTTTCCTAATTTGTGGAAGTTTAAATTCGCATATGTTCCTAATGTGCAGAACTGAGCTTGAGCTCGATGCATGATCATCAGTTCATGGCACGTTGTAACTTTGTGATTTCTTGACGTCACAATTTCGTCTCATTTTCTCATTTCATTATTTCTTGTGATTTTTAATTTTCTGCGTACACTAAATTTCTGTTGGTATTTTTAAGTTTTTTTGTGCATGACCGCGTGATAGAAATCTTGGCAGAAACAACTTGGAGAGGGTTTAGAGTTTACTAGACATTAAGATGAAACAAATATCAAGATCTCTCGAAGGCGCTCAAGGGGGTAGGGTTTGCATGTGAGTATTCATAAGGGTGAGTGTGCGTGAGTGTCTGTGTTTGTACTGGTCTTTCAAAAAAAAATCTCAAGATGGTGTTGTAAAGATTTTTTTTTCTTTGGTCTCATCTCTAATAAAATGAAGCTACTGGGGCGGAGCAATTTTTCCCTAAAAGGACGGGGAATGCTAGTTTGTTTCTCTGCTATACTTGTTTCCTTTCTTTCTACTGTATTTTTTCCCTCCCTCTTAGACTGTTGTCTGTGGAGCTTTGGGACTGTCTGTTGTGTGCTTCCAGGGTACCCAATCTCTGTATACATTTGTTTTTGTCAAGAAATAAAGTTCAAATAAATGGTTGCCGTAGTTTCCTAAAAAAAGAAGAAGCTTGTAAACGTTGTTTCTCTCTGAATTTTTTGCAAAGCCTATTCACTTGAACATTTGGTCATTCACATGCTGTTGGTTTCTATCCTTATACAGTGCAGTGTTGCTCGATCGGTGGGGAGCGTGTGACTCTTCGTGAGAGCTAAATTTAAATCGATATCCACCGAACATTACTCGAGTTTTCAGGTAAAAAGATGTGTGGAAACCTGAACACATGCGAAGCCTGAGCGCGCTTACCGGTTTGTCGTTTCGCCCTTTCGCCAGTCCGTTTTGTTGAGCTCACTTAACTGAAAAGACACTCAAGAGTTTCAGACCCTTCTCTCAAACGTTCCTCTGTAGACCTGCGATGCACCGTCCGTGATGGCGCACAGAAGATCCCACGCCACCGCTCCTTGATGCGCGCGAACCATCGCGTCCTGCCGTTGGATGTCGTGCAGCGCCGGCGCATCTTTCTCCGCGTGTAAAAGCTGCCTGATCCAGGCAACCAATTCGGACATGTTTGATTCAGGGGCTGTTTAGTTCGCGTTTGAAAGTGCGAAATTTACTGTAGCAGTTTTAAACTAAAAATTAAGAGGGTAAACATGATCTAATTATAAAACTAATTACATGGATGGACGGAAATCGCGAGACAAATCTATTAAGCCTAATTAATCCGTCATTAAAGATTATTTACTGTAGCACGACGTTGTCTAATCATGGCCTAATTAGACTTATTAGATTCGTCTCGCGAAGTTACCGGGGTTATGTAATGGGTTTTGTCATTAATTTACGTTTAATACTCTTAATTAGTATCCTAACATTTGATGTGACAAATGAATAATAAAAAGTTTGAAAAATTTGTGCAACTAAACAAGGCCTCAGGCAGCAATCTCAGATGTGACCCTGAGAAAACTGCCTGACCCAGACAACCAATTCAGACATGTTTGGTTCAGACCTTTAGAAAGCTGCGTGACCCAGGCAGCAATCTCAGACGTCCGATTTTGATAGCCTGGGGTTGAATGTGGTTGCCTAGTTCAGGCTGTCCGCACTGGAGGACGACTTACAGGATTTGAAGCTGCACCGGAGTACTCTATTTGCTATGCTATCGTAGCATAACAGCCTTCACCCGGTAAATCTGGCGGGGCAAGAAGGAACACTATCCGGTCCGTGTGGCGTGGGGCCCACGCAACATCCGCAACCGCCGCGCCGGAGAGAGAGATGAGGAACTGGAGGAACGGTGGCCTCGGCGGCGCTGGAACGGGGGCAAGAAGGGGCGCTGGACTGCCCCCCACTGCCGCATTGCTGCCGCCGCTCTGACGCTGTCCCCACTGGCGCGCCGCCGCCGCCACTCCGACGCAGATGAGCACGACACCGAGAACGGCCGCCTCGCAGATGGCCGGGGAGGGAGGCTGGAGAGAAGGGCCGCCGCGGAGAGATCCGAGCCACGAGGACGACGTGGAGGTCTCGGTCACGCCGGCGGAGGAGGAGAAGGGGATGGAGGCCGCCACCATCCGGCCTCCGCGCGCGCCGCGAGTAGATGGAGGCGCGCCGCTAGGGGATGGAGGCCGAGGAGATCCAGACGGAGGCCGGACCTCCGCCACCGACATCCCCCAACCGGCGGCCGTCTCCGCGCCGCTCTGCCGCCGCGCCACCCTCGCCATCTGCGCCGAGAGAAAGAGAGAGGGCCAGGAGACGAGAGTCGGGGAGGGGGC
>CM014276.1:61632703-61663995 GCA_004135705.1 Alloteropsis semialata
TGACACATGGGTCCCACAGCTGGTAGTTGGAATAGAGGATGAGATATAGAGTATGACAGGTACGAAAAAAATTGGTATAGAGAATAAAATCTTAATGATCAGAATAAAATATTTATTTCAGAGGATGGAAATAGAGGACGACAAGTGCAACAAGCCATACGGTCGACGCGAGCCGGCTCCCTACGCTGCCTGGGGCAGGTCTCCAACCAAATAGCCTCTATGTAGAGCCCGTTCCCCACTGACGCCGGGCCCTACAGATCAGCTCCGACCGGCTGGCCCACCTGCCAGAATCCCTGGGCGTCGGCGACGCCGCCCCTCGCCATTAAACCCCCTCCCCCCTCCCCGTCCTGAGGCGCTTCTCCCGCAGAGGCACTGAGCCACTGAACAATTCCCACCCATTCTCGGAAGCATCGACCCCATCGTTCGACGGAGTCGTCGTCCCGGCGAGCTAGGGTTCGGCTCCGGGAGGTCGCTTCCGGCGAGAACGCCTCGGTCCCCTACAGGACCGAGTGCGCGTTCGGCCTCCGAAGCTCCCCCTTCCCGCCGCCGGGCACCGGATCCTCGACCCACCACACTCTTCAGTCCTCTAGTGGAGTGGACATCCGTTCAGAGGTATATGAATCGACCCCTTCATTTGTTGGCGGGTAATCCCAGCTTTGATTGGATGGATTCCCTTGTTATCAGCGTTGGTTCTAGGATCTGTTTGCTCCGTGGCGCGCTGTTAATCCACTGCATTCGTTAGTGATTCAACTAGGTTCGTCTACTTCAGAGCGCAGTACTGACAGTATTTGACACCGCAGAGCTTCTCGCTTGCCGAGGAATGAATGCGGTTTATTTTCCATGTACTATTTTGGGGGCTCAACTGAATCCGTACGAGAATAGTAAGTTCATTCCCCTGGTGGTAATTCGTTATCGTGAAATAAGGTCATTTGGTGGTAGAGAGTCATTGGTTGTGACTTGTGAGGTTGTTTTATGTGCGACACTTGTCCACTTTCTTCAGTTTTTGACGCGTCGATGGTGAGCTAGGGTGTTGATTAGCGGTAGGCTGGTGTTTGTATATCACTATTTTCTACTTCTGGAACTGTATGATAGGGTTGAATTATCTGATTTGTGCTATCACTTGCTCCTTATGTTTTGTGCAACTCAGTGCACTGCAAATTTTTTAAATGATTTAACACCATGCTGAGATTGAGGTTGAGGTTGAGGCACACAACTTTATGGGAAATCCCTGCATGCATGCAAGCGCTCCTGCCATGTGCACCTCATGAGCGTATTTTCCATAAATCATTAATGATTTCAGTTTCTGGATCTCCAAAATGCACTCTATATGGTATGTTTTCTGTTGAAGAGGTTATTTTCAAATTCACTAATTTGGTTATTTTTGTGATACTTGATAGGATATAAGCTGCCAGAGCTTGTACGATGGAAGGGCTACAAGAGTACAGACAGTCACCAAATGGCTCTGATTCTGAGCTGGAACCTATGCAATTGGATGACAATGGAGCAGAAAACTCCCATATCATGGATGAGGGAAACGAGGATTCTTCGATAGATTTCGATGAAGGGCAGTCTTCTATGGATGTAGATATGAAGGGAAAATCAGAAGGTCCAATAGATATGAGTGTGGAAAGCCTAGAGAAGTTTTGCAAAGAAGCGTCAAGGTCTTTCTTTGACGAAATTGGTCTGATTAGCCATCAGATAAATTCCTACAATGAGTTTGTCTCGCATGGGCTCCAGGAGCTTTTTGATTCACTGGGGGAAGTGACTGTTGAACCTGGCTATGATCCTTCGAAGAAAGGATCAGGTGGCTGGAAGCATGCTATCATCAAGTTTGGGAGAGTGAAGCTTGAAAAGCCTGTATTTTCACGTGCCAATGATGTTGATGATATTGATGACATTGATTTTAAACCGAGGCATGCTCGTCTCCAGAATATGACATATGCTTCCAAAATTAAAGTAGAAATGACTATTCAGGTCCTGATTGTTTTCTTTCTTTTATGTATGTCAAAATTACTTGTTTTTTCTGCCATGATTTCCCCCAAAAAGTATAGAATCGATTACTTGTTCAATTACTTAAGAATCAATGACGATGAAATAAATAAATTATAAAATGTTTCGATATGGATGGCATGATCTGAACCATACATTGCGGGCAACAAAATGTTAAGCCCTGTTCTCATAAATAAACCTATAAACTAATGACTTGGATCTTATTTTGCTACTGAGTAATATTTACACCCCTAATCAATGTACTGGATTTGTGCGTGATTGAACATTAAATAGAGCAGCCTAGTACTGGATGGACGATTGGTGTCTTTAGAATGCCGTTAGTTGTTCTTCGTTTTTTTACACTTTATTCCAATTGAGAAATTATGTCTTTAAATTTACTTATTCCTTGTGAGTCAGATTTTCTTCGGTGT
Organism: Alloteropsis semialata; assembly: GCA_004135705.1. Lineage (NCBI taxonomy): Eukaryota > Viridiplantae > Streptophyta > Magnoliopsida > Poales > Poaceae > Alloteropsis > Alloteropsis semialata. The sequence goes on from CM014276.1 coordinate 61,635,124, forward strand.
TACAGTCACCCCATTTTCTGATTTGGTTACAATTGTCAGGTCTATTCTTTAGAGAAAAGTGACAAGTCGAAAACAGGGAATGGTGGTTTTGTCCAAAAAAGGGACTTCATGAATGAAACTCACTGGATATATATTGGCGCCCTTCCAGTTATGGTGAAGTCAAATTTGTGCTTGCTGCAGAGTCTCAAGGAAAATGACTGCCTGTTCGACGCAGGTGGATACTTTTTGGTCAAGGGAATGGAGAAGGTATAACTCTGATCTCTGTTTGCATGTTTCATATTTTTTAATGTATGAGAACCAGGTCTTAGTTTATTTTGGGGGGTTAATGTTTGTGCTTTTGGGTGCCCCTTTTGTTTACTGAGATGGTAAACTTTCTTAGAACCCAGCCAGAAAAACCATATATGTGCATACATGCCCCTAATCATTCTTTTAAATTAGCTTTTGACAGCCAAGCTGGTGGATGGATACCTGGGTCTGTTTGAATATGCATGCACGTGAATACATGATTAACTCAGCACCGCAATCAGCAGGGGGCCTGTTTGGCTCCATGAAGAATTCTTCATCCAAATCAGGGATGCACTCAAACTCTTCAGCTCCCTGCCTGCTTGTCTTGAGCAAGATCCCTTCTTCTCCTATGCGATTGTTGCCCTGATCCCACCAAGTGCCACAACTCCACTCCCGGCCATTTTTCCGGCCCGTGGCCCGTGACCAGCACCCAGGAGACTCGTAGGAGAGGAGTCTTGTGGGAAGTGAAGGGGTGAAGGCTCGACTGGCCGATGCGCATCCCACCGCCCCCAAGTCTGCAGCTCCAACCTCCTCCACGTCTGATTCAGAGGCGGCACTCATGTATCTAGCCCCTTTTCTGGAAGATCCAGCTGCTCTGGCCTATGCCATGAGAACCGCGACTCCTGCCGCCGCTGCACAGCAACATGGGTGAGAGGGGAGGAGCAGCTGGCCAGAGCTTTCAGTGCGAGGGGCGTCTGTTTTTTTTCTTTGCGCTTGGAGTATCGAGTGGATGAGGGGATAGTGCCAGAGATTTTGATGAGAGGGGTGACTGGGCAGTGGTTGAGGGGAGAGAGGCGGAGGATGTTACGACTTATGAATGAGCCAAAAGGGGGCGATGCGTTGCAGCAGTGCGTGATGATGAAAGAGGCGGCGGCTAGGTTCTTTTTTTCTTTACGCTTGGAGTATCGAGTGGATGAGGGGATAGTGAGAGTTAATGAGTCAACAAGCTCTTGACTTGTGAACTGGGCTGAAGGTAATGAATGGGCCCTTGTTAGATGGTCTGAGACTTAAAAAACACTTATTTTGGGATGGGGTAATGACTGTATTGCAGTGCCATGAATTGTAGTTATATAAGCGTGGGGTGCTCTCAAAGGAATTGACTTTGGCACATCAGCCACATGAGTTGGTATCCTACTGCTGCCATTTACTGGCTTCTGTAGTTGTGTCTAAATGTGCTGGAACATATTACTAGCTACTAGGCTTATCATTGATATTCTAATAGCTTTTGGAAGTTTTAACGAGGATTATTTATAGGAAAATGAGTTTGCTGATGACATACTCTGACATTGTTTCATGATTATAAAATAAGTAAGCTGGAGAGCTAATTATTAAGTTCATTTGGATTTTCCTTTTGGGGAGTGGCTCTGTCAGAGTAGCAGCCCTTTACTGCAAAGAAAACATTGCACCATATATAGCATATTCTCCTATCTAACTCTGTTTCCGTTTTGTGGAACCTCCAGATATTCATTGCTCAAGAACAAAGATGCCTGAGCAGGCTTTGGATATCTGATCGTCCTTGCTGGACTGTCTCTTTTATGTCTGAAATCAAGCGAAGACGCATATATATTAAACTAGTTGAATCCACAAAGAATGAAGATTTCAGTGGGAGCAAAATCATTTCCATATCCTTTCTGTATGCGAATATGCCGATTTGGCTGATGTTTTTTGCACTAGGAATATCATCAGACAAGGAAGCCTTTGACATGATAGATATGCAAGATTGTGACGCTTCTGTTATCAACTCAATATCTGCTACTATCAAAGAATCTGATGAACTGTGTGAAGGCTTTCGTAAATCAGATAAAGCCCGTCAATATGTTGATGAGTTGGTAAAAAGTTCAAGATTTCCTCCAGCGGAGTCCTTTGATGACTATGTTGACAGGTTTCTCTTTCCTGATATTACTGGAAATAGGAACAAAGCACGTTTCTTGGGTTACATGGTGAAATGCTTGCTAATGGCTTTCACTGGAAAGCGCAAATGTGACAATAAGGATGATTTCCGTAATAAGAGGTTGGACCTTGCTGGTGAGTTGCTTGGAAGGGAACTTCGGGCGCATATTAGGCATGCAGAGAGACGCATGGTTAAGGCCATTCAGAAAGATTTGAATAGTGACCGTGAGCTACACGATCTTGCACATTATCTTGATGCATCGATTGTTACTAATGGTTTAAATCGTGCGTTTTCCACTGGTTCTTGGTGCCATCCCTACAAAAGAAATGAACGGTGCGCAGGAATTGTTGCTACTCTAAGGAGAACAAATCCTCTTCAAATGATGTCTGACTTGAGGAAAACCCGTCAACGGGTTGCTTATGCTGGGAAAGCTGGTGACGCTAGATATCCGTAAGTGGCATTATTTCCATCAACCAAGTGTTGAATATCCATCTTACGCTTTAATGTGTCCTACTGTAAACTGACATGAAACTGAAAACCCTCGCCTACAGGAATCCATCCTACTGGGGAAAGCTGTGTTTTATGTCCACTCCTGATGGTGAAAACTGTGGGCTTGTGAAAAACCTAGCTGTTACTGCTATTGTTAGCTCAAGGGTGGTGCAGCCTTTGATTGACAGCTTCATTTCTTGTGGAATGAGTAAGCTGGATGAAATCCCTACTGAGAACATTCACAGAATGGATAAGATCTTTCTGAACGGCAATTGGGTCGGGTCTTGTACTGATTCAGCTTCATTTGTATTGCGATTAAGGTGCATGAGACGCAGCAGTCTGATTGATCCACAGGTTCTCTCTTTTCCCATGGCTAGACACTTTGTGCTATTGCTAAGATGCTTGGTTTTCAGGTTCCATATCCATGTTTTGTTTCACAAGAGTTTCTGTTTGCTAGTGATTCGTTGTCACTTTTTACTGAGGCCAATCTTCATGGATTGGTAAAATTATGCAACCTGCTTGTTTGATAATTATTTACCTTAGATCATGTCTCGTCTTATTAATTCTGCTTTGCAATTCTGTTGAGGATTTGCAATTCTGTTGAGGATCTTGATGCTGTCTTATATATATGCTATCTATTTCTTTGGAATAAATGTTTTTCACAATTTGGCCAATGAATTAAATAGTTTGAAATCTTTTCTGGTGAAGTAATCAAGTTGTTATCTTAATTTGTTTATTATCAATCTCCCAAATTGGGTTTGCACTGCTTTTCTGTTCCAGTTAACTGCCGAGCATTTCCTGCCTATCTCGAGTATTGTATAATTTTAGATTCCATCCTTTTTCTCAATGCACAAATGTGAGGATGTCGGTTGCTTTAATTTGTTTACACCTTCTCAATAGTGTGTACAATTATTTCACACCAAGGTGTTCTTTATAATGTTTCTTATGTCTCCTGTTTCATCTAATTAGGTTGAAATCAAAAGGGACAAACACCAAAAGGAGGTTCGTGTGTTTTCTGATGCAGGGCGAATCCTGAGGCCCCTTCTTGTGGTTGAAAATCTAAACAAAATAAGAAAACCAAAGGGCCGCCCGTACTCTTTCCAGGATTTAATGCAACAGGAAATAATTGAGTTCATTGGTGTTGAGGAAGAGGAAGATATACAATGTGCCTGGGGAATCAGACATTTGTTTGGGAGTGAAGGAGAGATATCTAGTTATACTCACTGTGAGCTGGATCCTTCTTTTCTTCTGGGTTTAAGTTGCAGTATCATTCCTTTTGCAAACCACAATTTTGCTCGGAGGGTACTGTACCAATCTGAAAAGCACTCACAGCAAGCTATTGGGTATTCGACGACAAATCCACACATCAGAGTCGATACTCTTTCTCATCAGCTATATTATCCTCAGAGGCCTCTTTTCAAAACAGTTATAGCTGACTGTCTTGGCAGATCAGATTATACTACTTTTGGAAGAAGAGATGACTTTGCTAAACCAGAATATTTCAATGGCCAAAATGCGATTGTCGCCGTCAATGTTCATCAGGGGTTTAACCAAGAGGATTCCCTGGTTATGAATAGGGCTTCTCTTGAACGAGGTATGTTTAGGACTGAGCACCTCAGGAGCTATAAGGCTGATGTAGAAAACAAGGACGGAACCAAACGACTGAAAATGAAGGAAAAGATAGACTTTGGAAAAACGGAAAGCAAAAGAGGACGTGTCGACAATCTTGATGATGATGGCTTACCTTACATTGGCGCAAGTCTTCAGACCAATGACATTGTTATCGGGAAAGTTTCAGAATCTGGAGAAGACCACAGTATTAAGCTGAAGCATACTGAAAAGGGAATGGTTCAGAAAGTATTGCTTTCAGCAAATGATGAAGGGAAGAATTTTGCTGTTGTTACTCTAAGACAGGTAAATGGTGCTTATCTTAGCAAGAATTATTGACAATATACACATTCCTTGAAGTTTGACTTCACTAGTGGGTATACTAACCTTACTTGCTGCATTTTTCTCTTGATCCCTCTCTGTTTTAATGGTTGACAGAAACCATCTGCGTTGGCATTGATTCTTGGCTGAGTTTGTTACCTGTTTTGTGTGCCTAACAATATACTATGCTTCACGAACTACTGAATCACTGCTTATTTAGCCCAGTAATTATCTTGCTCCTGACTGATTATTGTTTGCTTTATTGACATTTCCTTTTTTTATAAAACAACATGGAATTTATCTGCATCTATATTCTTGCCATGTAACTAAGAGGAAATAATGGAAGAAAGACAAGCATCAATGTTCACTCATGCGTACCCCAGAGAGACCATGGCACTCCCTCCATCCCTGAATATTTGACGAGGGCTAGTTCAGTTTTGAAATTTGAATTAACCAATAGCAAACAATAAGAACCGGGCTAGTGTTAACTATTATAAGGGATTCTATTATATTTCATCCTTTTATGCTTAAGTTAAACTTGCTATAATTCATTGCCCTTTTGTGGGGTTCAACAGTTTACTTGATTCCTTCCATCCTGTGTTTTTTTAGAAGTTTTAAATTGCGCCCTCTCTCCTTGATTTTTGGATGTGCCTTGTTTTTTTTTCCGATTTTAAACTTTGCCCTTTTCCTTTAATTTTGGGAGATGGATTGGACCAGACAGTCTGCTTGCCTGATTGGGTCAGCAACTAACTTTCCTTTTTCTGTTTCCCTTATTCCTTCCAACACTTGTAATGCAACCTTGTGTAAGCTTATTCTTCACTGTCCTTTTTGGTATACCTTCACATTCACACACACGGGTTAGTTTTTGTTGGCATATAATTTTTTTGGCTGATCTGGTTTCAGGTTCGAACACCTTGCCTTGGAGATAAGTTTTCTAGCATGCATGGCCAGAAAGGTGTTGTTGGCTTTCTAGAATCTCAAGAGAACTTCCCATTTACTCACGAAGGAATAGTCCCGGATATTGTGATTAATCCACATGCCTTCCCAACACGTCAAACTCCTGGCCAGCTGCTTGAAGCAGCTTTGGGGAAGGGAATAGCCCTCGGAGGTACAATGAGATATGCCACACCATTCACCACGGCATCAGTCGATGTTATCGCAGAGCAGTTGCACAAGTAAGTGTTTCCTTTTCTAATGGATTAGTAGTCTGCTTGCCTTAATTCAGTAACCAGCCTATTGCACACTAAACAAATAGATGAAATTCTTTAAAAGGTTTGACCACTTGTGCATTTTAGTGAGCCTCTTTTAGTTGAACTTTGTAATTAGTTAGCTTATTACATGTTATAATGATCTTGTACATCATTAATGCACCCTTTTAGTACTTTAATACTTACTATGGATAGAGCAGAGGAAAAGGAAATAAGGGAAAGATAAGACATGCACACAGCCATAAATCTGGTGGCTAGTCTCTTATTTTGTGCATTGGTAAAATTTGCTAAACATGTACTCCCTCCGTCCCAAAATAAGTGTTCGCTTAGTATTCAAATTTTGTCCCACAAAGAGTGTTCATTTAGCTTGAAGTAAGGAGCATGTAATTAAATCAACCCAAACACTAAGAAAAATATGCATGATGAAGCGTGTGGAGCCAATCAAATGCTTTATCGATGCTATTTTTCTTGTTCCAATGCATATGTATTTATTGACAGCACAGTTTTCAATCACAACTACCATGAATAATTAGGGGCAACATGGTCATTTTCTATGACTACTAACATGTCTGAAAATTTCTAAACGAACACTTATTTTGGGATGGAGGGAGTACTGCATTGTTCATATCTCTTAAAGTTTACAATTGTTATTTCATATGTATATATCATTTTATAGTTTTTTGCCCCAAATGGTGGAAGGGTGCAACTGTCCCTTCTTTTTAGCAGCACTGCTATCAGATATAAAGCTCAAAGTGTAATCATGCACTGACATGTTGGTATCAGTGAGTGTCTTGCCTTTAGATGATCAAGCGTAATTTTGCAGGGAATAGATTTGAGAATGAGATTTTTTTTTTAAAAAAAGGGTGTAGGCTTGTTTAGTCAAATTCCAAAAATTTTATGTATCTTGTTGCATTGCAGGGCTGGATTTTCAAAATGGGGAGCAGAGAGCGTTCTAAATGGCCGAACTGGTGAAAGAATGCAGTCATTGGTTTTCATGGGCCCTACCTTTTACCAGAGGCTGATTCACATGTCTGAAGATAAGGTGAAATTCCGCAACACTGGACCAGTGCATCCCCTCACAAGGCAGCCTGTCGCTGACAGGAAGCGGTTTGGTGGAGTTAAGTTTGGAGAAATGGAGCGTGATTGCCTCCTCGCCCATGGGGCAGCTGCCAACCTGCATGAGCGGCTGTTCATGCTTAGTGATTTCTCCCAAATGCACATCTGCCAGACATGCAAGCGGGTGGCTAATGTCATCATGAGGTCTGTCCCAGGAGGGAAAAAGATCAGGGGTCCATACTGTGGCTTTTGCAAGTCTTCTGAGAACATAGTGAGGATCAATGTGCCCTACGGTGCGAAGCTGCTCTACCAAGAACTCTTCAGCATGGGGATCTGCCTCAAGTTTGAGGCAGAAGTCTGCTAGAACTCCTAAACCTGTTTGTTATCCAGTCATGTACATAAACCTGTGTGATGCTGGCATAGCAATGATGGGCGAACCCGATGGAGTGAAACGGCACTGGCAGCAGGATCTTCACCCGGTGGGGGTCTATCTCGTTTGAGAATAAACTCTGTTAATTTTTAAAACTGAACCTTGTAGCGTGTGTGCAATTTCATTATGCTCATCTGGTAAACTATGCCCCAAGTGAATGGACACTCGTTTCCTGTTTCCTGCCTGAATTTGTCCGTTGCATGCCTTCTCGTTGGAGCTCTTGTTTCCGTGGGATTAGGAAATGGTGCTGTTGGGTATTGGTGCTTTACTACTGCTGAGCTAATTGGGTCGATGATTCGTAGGTTATGCACCATATGGTCCATAGCTAAGATTCTAGAAAGTTAAGAAGGAAGTGTCCCTTGCCTTGAGACTTGAGAGACGTAGCATGCTACAATAGGCTTGACGTTGTTGAGTCTGCAGTCTGCTATATGGGCATGCTGAAATTTTGTCTATGGATTGTGTTAGAAACCGCACCTGTATTGTGCATTGGAATCTTTGATCTGGGAGCCGTTTTGTTCGGATTAACCAAATAATTACAGTTCAGTTCTAGTTTGAGTTCATCACTGGACTCGGGGAAAATTTTTAGAAAATCTGCAGCGGTTAGCTAGCGGGTCTTTTCCTTCTTCCTAATTTAAGGTCTAAAATGATTCACCCTCATGCCGGCCGTAAAATACCTACTCGTCACCATGTTTGAACCCAAAAGTAGGATCCAACCTTTGTTAACGTCTCTTTTTTCTTTTTGTTAAACGAGCGTCATCTTCTCTTACCAGTATCAAGAAAAAGCTACATGATAGAAGGAGGTACTCATTTGCATATCTGTAGACGATCCGTCACAGAGCATACGCACAATAAACTTTGATAGAAAAGATCATATCGAAAGATGTATCGAGAAATAACAAACAGCATGGATCGATCGTTACTCATGAACGATTTATTTGCATTGGTACAAATCAAGATACAAAGCGCATGGGATGATCAGAGACAAATCCGTCACCCCATGCATGAACTCACACGAGAAAGAAACTAGCACAAAAACCAGATCCTCTCTACCTGAGCTAACGAGCAGGGACCAAGAAGTGAACGGGGGAACTCCATGCGAGGCCTCTCCTCCCACAGGCTACAGCTTGAGGAAGAAGAACAGTGCTCCACGCATCTTAGCCAAGCTTTTAAGAATGGCGCTCCTCGATCCAAACCTACTTATACTGCAAATATCCCGCTCTACATCGCCCCAAAGTTTTTTTTCCCTCTCTGTCAGAGCTGCTGGAATTTGGACCCGGCTTTGGAACATGTCTTGTGGGGTCTGAAGATACATGTCTTGCAGTGACAGGTCACAGTGACTGGGACTCTGGGAGCGGCGAGGGATCGCGTACATTGAACCTGGACGCCCCTTCTTTTTAGCTTTTGCGTTTGGGTATATGGTTTCTAGCCTTTTGGGATTTGGGAATGCGAGTCATTGATTCCCTGGTGTCGTCCCGTCCCAGCTTTTTCTGCCTTTATGCTGCCATGCCCATTCAGTCACGCACAATGGGACAACAACTAGCCCACTGGGCTTGGGCAGATTTTATACTAGGAAATTCCAGATTAGGTAACGTGTTTAGCAATTGTTTACTATATGATCGCAATCATCGTGTATTGAATATTGGTGAACCTGTAACTCTGTAAGTCCCACCGACAACCACCATGCATGCAGGACAACAAACGAATAGTACTTCGTGTGTCATGCTAATATGCTGCAACTATATGATATCCTCAATTCAAAATTCATAGCAGCTTGATCATGCTCATCAAGAATAGATGCACAAAAAATTACATCGGCACGTTTAGCTTATTGTTCAGCATGGATTAGTCAGACATCATCATCATCAGTACCACATCTCTCAGGAGGAATCTATAGGCCTGTAAGGAGAGCTGTAACAGAACAGTTTCTCCACTGCCTTTATAACTGAATTTGATAATTGCTTCGTCAAGACAAAGAATGCAACATAGAGAGCACTATCTGCTAAGATGACTCAATGCGCTTGTTGCTGAGGGGTCACATCTGAATAAGTGAAACCAAACATTCACATGAGACAAATCACACAGTGTCATCCACTTCACATGCATGCTAGCTTGTAGCCTAGCTTTCTACGACTGTCACAGGTTTTTGTACCTGGCCACTGGATAAATCACTGTGATTAACACAAGTTTAACAAGATGTCGTCGAGGTGAAAGAAATGCTCGTGGCCAGGAACACAGCGACAACACTTGCACAGCAGGCAGCACGCTCTGCTGGAGATAAGGGAATTTGCAGGCTGGGTGCTTTTGCTCCATGATGCGCTTTCTGCGATTCCGAGATCGAACAAGAGCTAGCCTCAAGAGATTATTCCCTTCGCGCCCCCGGTTTCCAGTTAACCTAGGCCGCATCACGGCCAGGTGCATTGCCAACTCCATCCACCGCGCCCAAGTCCACGTACAGGCGGCCGCAGCCTACTACTCCAGTCAGCTAGACTTATAAATAGCTGCCAGCTCTGAGCTCATCATCAGCGGCGGATTAAACAAGTGAAGTGGTCCACAGAAATGGAGTAAGTACGAGCCCTAGATAATTTGGTTGGTTGTCACCTGGAGTTCACCTCAAGCTACTTCAGTACCAACACATGTTTCATGGCAATGTTTACATGCATGTTTGTAGTGTGCATGGGACCGGGACCTGTGTGTATACTGAAGTGTTTGGGGGAACTCTGGGTGGCAAGCAACAGTATGTGTTAGGTCTGTAAGTGCAGCTTGCACTTTTTGCTAAGTGCAGCATGTACTGAGATCTGTACTAGATCGACCAACAATGATAGGATAGTGGAAAATTAGAGGATTAGGCTAGGTTTGGTGGTGTCCCCAGTTCTTCTCTGCAAGCACTTCACGAGGCATTCTTTTGAGAGCTTTTGTGAATTGTTTGGGGGAACTCTCGGTGTCACTAAGCATTTAACAGATATGTACTGGTCACACAGTCAGACGCCTTGATTAGATGAGTTCACAGTGAAAGAGTTTGATGTCATTAGGAGTTCCCTAAAAGCACTTCGCGAGGCCGTTGGGACAAAGGCACTTGTGAAGTGTTGGGGGAACTCTCAATGGCATTAAGCATTTATCAGATATATAGTGGACACATACTATATGGTGCGATGAGTAACAACTAAGGTTCGGTGTTACTAGGAGTTCCCTAAAAGCACTTCGCGAGGCCTTGGCTTTAAGGGCTATTGTGAAGTGTTTGGGGGAACTCTTATTATCACCAAACATTAATATGAAAACATGCATGATGGCCATGTGGATAACCTGATATATATACACACGACGGTAAACAATGTTCAGTGTTACCATGAGTTCCCTTCAAGCACTTCGCATGAAATACCATTTATATTACTCCCTTAGGAGTTTTAGGTACAATGTGAAGTGTTTGGGGGAACTCTTGGTGATACTCAACATGCACCCAATAGAGTCTCGAAGTTGATCATACTCACAACTCATGTAAGTTATCAAGATCCCAACTCTTGCATCATGGTTCCATATATACATGTGCTATGTGAGCTCTACAGTTAAGTTTATGTTTTATATTTTTGACACTTACTAATATGCTACTACCTAGTGCTGCCAGAGGCAGTTCACTTTTGCACTAGACATTCAAGTTGAGTTAATAATATTTATCATGCGTGGCCACACGCTCCAACTTAGGTAAGCAGGGTGGAGTCACGGTGCAGTACTATCTCTTCATAAGAGTTGACCCATGGATCAAAGTAAGTTGCTATAAGTAGACACACTTGAATTTTTGGCTTCGCCCCTGAAATATTAATTTTGTCCACATGATTCATCTAATGTAATGTTGATTTTTTTGCTCCATTCCCCAACAATTAGCAAAACTAACAGCATATTAATCGCTAATGTGGCTTCCCTCACTTCAATCTGACTAAATTAAAATCCAATCAACCAAGATAATGGGATACCAATTCACAGTGAGTCACTAGAACATGTAAGCAGCCGAGTGATTAGCAACATATTGCTTACAGTTATATATTCACATTAGATCACATGTGTTAGTATTTCTTTTTCTTTTTATAGGGATAAAAGCCCATCAACCATGGAAGAAATAGCTATATCCACATATATGTATATCACACACATGACACATGTAATCCATTACTCAGTAGTAGTATGTTCCTTTTTGCTTCCTGTAGAATGTTGGTATTATATGCTTCCTGTAGAATGTTGGTATTATTTCCACATTTCAGACACGCACTAACCAATAGTGTTTGAGACAACAAATCTTATTTTAATTTTATTTGTCAAGCCTTTAACCATCAATTACCCTATTAATACATTATTTTTAGACTGAAAACTGATCTTATTAGATTTGTGTATATAAACTGAGCATATATGATTTTACTTTCATTGCACATAATGAGACATTTCTGTGTAAATCTTGAGTCAAAGTTTTGTCCTAATGAAACGAAATGTGTCCAAAACTCCAAATGGATGGGAGGACCACTCGGTGTCTTATGCAAACCCTGAAGTATCGTGTAAAGGTCAGTCCTCTTTCCAGTGCATGCAAAATGATCACTGGCGCTATCATTTCTTTTAAATTTGAGAGGAATGAAGGCGTGTTGTGCTGTGCAGGATTATGATACTGGTGAGGACGCTCGTGTGAAGAAGAAACCTGGCCCGTCGCGGAGAGAGGCCTGCAGCCCAAACCAACAGAGCGGCAGCCGGAATTTTTTTTTATTTTTTTTTACGATTTTTCAAAAACAACTCCTGGGTGGCAAATTTTGCAAATCTGTCACCCAACCGCCGTATCATACGGCTACCGCCAAATGATACGGTGGTAAGAAGCCGTAACCGCCGTATGAAACGGCGGTTAGCTGAACCGCCGTTTGAACCGATGTTTTATTAAACCGCTGAACCACCTGGCGGTTTCTTGATAAAACCGCCAAATGGTTTGGAGGTTATTCAAATCGCCTATCTAACCGCCGTTTCATTTGGCGATAAGTATTTTTAATTAATTTTTTGTTGATAAATTGTTTAATTGTTTAAAATTGTTATTTTTATTATTATAATGGTTGAAAATTGTTTAAATAGGTTATTGATTTTTTATTAATAGATATTCTGTTTTTTGTTCTAACTGACTGCAACAAACACATCCCACGGATTCAATGGCCCTCCAATTAATTTTTTAGGTAAATTATTTAATTGTTTAAAATTGTTATTTTCATTATTATAATGGTTGAAAATTGTTTAAATAGGTTATTAATTTTTTTATTAATAGATATTCTCTTTTTTAGGTAAATTGTTTAATTGTTTAAAATTGTTATTTTCATTATTATAATGGTTGACAATTGTTTAAATAGGTTATTGATTTTTTTTATTAATAGATATTCTGTTTTTTGTAGGTAAATTATTTAATTGTTTAAAATTGTTATTTTCATTATTATAATGGTTGAAAATTTTTTAAATAGGTTGTTGATTTTTTCTTAATAGATATTCTGTTTTTTCTGACTGACTGTAACAAACACATCCCACGGATTCAATGGCCCACACCATCTCCTTCCTGAGTGACTGCAACAAACACACCTCACGGATTCAATGGCCCACATCATGTCCTTCCTGAGTGACTGCAAAAACACACCACACGGATCCATTGGCCCACTGGCTGGGGTGGGGTACTTGGTGGCCTATTAATATCACGCTCATTCGTCCACTTTAACCCACATCACAAAAACCAAAATGGCTGACCAGAGTGGGAGTGGGTCTAGGTATAGGAGGTTCATGCATCTGCGCCAAGAGATGGAAGCCATGGAAGGAGCTCCGCGCAATGATCCAAACAGATCAATCCTTGCTGCCAACCAGAGGCCAAAGGATGAGATTCCACCCGAGTGCTATTGTGGCATAAACAGCGGGATGGCTATCTCATTCGAAGAAGGCACATACGGGAGGAGGTACTGGTGTTGCCAGAGGATCCATGAGATAACAAACAGTTCGCAGGTAATGACCTCAAAGAATAAGAACTGTTGATTGTTTGAAGTACTAACATTGTTATCGTTTTTTTACGAATTGACACAGGGAGGCAGAAGGACCGCTACACCGGACACCAGGGCATGTCACTTCACCGAATGGATCTACGACTCCATCAGCTGGAAGGACCAGATGCGCTGGGACGAGATGAAGATGAGAGCCGAGGAAGGACGATAGGTGGCACAAAGGGCTGAAGCTAACAGACTTGCCGGAGAGCAATTCAGGGAGGAGATTGAAGAAATTAGGAAGGAATTTCGTGAGAAGAGGGATTCACGAGATCTCTGAAGTTATCTGCCAGGCTATCTAAATTCCCTAAGGCATGTTAGGTTTAGGACGAGTCATGTTAATCGTGTCGCGTCACGTGCCAATGCAAAATGTAATAGATTGTGTAGGTCAAAGGTTAATGGCACACCATGACCTTTCCTGGTCTGTATAATCTCTGTTTTCCTCATCACCGGAGCTCAGGTCACTTAGGTACTTGGCATAATCCCAGATATAAAGCATGCTTATCTTTGGTAGGATGTGAGGACCTAACCGCCGAATCATTCGGCGGTAAGGGGCGCACGGTTCGGCGGTTAGGTCCTCTGGGCCCAGTGCCCGTCCCTTACCGCCGTTTGAACTGGCGGTTAGGTTGAGAAAAAATAGTTTTAAATCGAACCGCCGGTTCAAACGGCGGTTGATACGGCGGTTACAGCTGCTTACCGCCGTATCATTTGGCGGTAGCCATATGATATGGCGGTTGGGTGACATATTTGCAAAATCTGCCCCCCAGGAGTTGTTTTTGAAAAATCGTAAAAAAAAATTAAAAATTTTTTTCCGGCAGCCGTCGTCAGTTACGCGTCTATGGCCTATAAAAAGCCCATCAAAGGCGTGAGAGCGGCCAGCCCAGCAGGCTTGCATCTGTTGGATGCAGTACGACTGTAATTGTGCCAGCAATTATTTGACGACAAGAGACGAGGCCTGAGCCAACTTCAACTCAAGAAGAACGGAAAAGTGTTGGCAATTAGCATTGTCGTTGGAAGGTTGCTTGTGCTGTAACTCTGCATGGATTGCTCATTGGTTTTTGCTGCTGTTTCAGTTTCCTGCTGATTCCGATTGCAAATTTGCAATGTACTGATGCACTTTGAACTCTGTTATACCGGTTTTAAAATGAATAAAATGCAGAGCATGCAGGCAATGGCAACCATGTCGGAGATTGCCATGCATACCATTCCAAGCCGATAGCCTAAAACGGTCGAAACCCAACCCAAAGCAGGGCCCTCCAAGACGAGCAAGCCACGAACTCCTCATGTCCACACGCTACGCCGGAGACGCCGCGCGAGCGCCGTGCCCGCTCATATAAACCTCGCCGCGACGCCTCGTCGTGCTCTCTCTCAGGTACCCCGACCCCTGCTGCCCCCTCCCCCGCCCGCGTGGCCGGTGCCACCCCGCAGCGTGATCAGCAATGGCCAACAAGATCGCCGTCGCCAGCGTCATCGCCGCGGTGGGCGTCGTCGCCGTGATCGGCACGATCGCCGCGGTCACCGCCTCCAAGAAAGGGGGCGCCAATGACGGCGCCATGTCGGCCGGCGTCAAGCTCTCCACGGTGTGCGCATCCACGCTGTACCCGGAGAAGTGCGAGCAGAGCCTCAAGCCCGTCGTGAACGACACCTCCAACCCGGAGGACGTCCTCCATGCCGCGCTCAACGTGGCGCTGGACGAGGTGGCCGCCGCGTTCGAGCGGTCCGAGCACATCGGCAAGAACGCCAAGGACAACATCACCCGGAACGCCATGGACGTGTGCAAGAAGCTCCTCGACGACGCCACTGAGGACCTCAGGGACATGACCAGGCTCAAGCCCGTGGAGGTGCTGGGCCGCGTCAAGGACCTGCGGACTTGGATCTCCGGCGTCATGACCTACATCTACACCTGCGCCGACGGCTTCGAGAATCCCGAGCTTAAGGAGGCCATGGACAAGGTGCTGCAAAACTCCACCGAGCTCAGCAGCAACGCCCTCGCCATCATCACCCGCCTCGGTGAGCTCCTGCGGGAGAATGAGGAAGGCCAAAAGCCGAACACGACCACGGCCGGTCACGGCCGCCGGCTTTTTGGATGGCAGACGGGCGGGGCCGAGGAGGAAACCAGGTGGCGCAGGCAGCTTCTGGCTGATGATGACAAGTTGGACGAGATCTCGGCGGTGTCCAGCGACGCAGACCGCCGCCATTTGCTGAGCATGTCGCTCGACGTCATCAGCGTTCAGGATGACCGGCCCCGCCATCGGACCAATGAGCTCGACACCATCGGCAGAGACCTTCACGCGGAGGCGGAGCCCCCCGCCCAACTCGACGCAAAGCGCCAGCTTGAGGCGATGAAGAGCACAATGGCCGACCCCTACCACAGGGTACTGACCACGGACCTCGTCGGCACGTTCGACGAGATCGCCGACGGGCGCAGCGGGGTGCCGTCCGGCGACCTGCCCAAGTGGATGCCGGCAAGCCAGCGGCGGCTGCTGCAGCTGCCCGGCGTGCAGAAGCCCAACGCGGTGGTCGCCCAGGATGGGAGCGGCAACTTCAAGACCATCACCGAGGCCATCAACGCCGTGCCCAAGAAATACGACGGCCGCTACGTCATCTACGTCAAGGCCGGCACGTACAAGGAGTACGTCACCGTCCCCAAGAGCATGGCCAACGTCTACATGTACGGCGACGGGCCGACGCGGACGGTCGTCACCGGCGACAAGAGCAACACCGGCGGCTTCGCCACCATCGCCACTCGCACATTCTGTAAGCTAAGCTGTCAAGAGTCGCCATCGATCAATTTGACGGTGCCTGATATATACATATATATATGTAGCTGCGGAGGGCAACGGGTTCATCTGCAAGTCGATGGGGTTCGCCAACACGGCGGGGCCGGAGGGGCACCAGGCGGTGGCGCTGCACGTGCAGGGCGACATGTCGGTGTTCTTCAACTGCCGGTTCGAGGGGTACCAGGACACGCTGTACGTGCACGCCAACCGGCAGTTCTTCCGCAACTGCGAGGTGCTGGGCACCGTCGACTACATCTTCGGCAACTCGGCGGCGCTCTTCCAGAACTGCCTCATGACGGTGCGCAAGCCCGGCGACAGCCAGTCCAACATGGTCACGGCGCAGGGCCGCACCGACCCCAACATGCCCACCGGCATCGTGCTCCAGAGCTGCCGCATCGTGCCGGAGCAGGCGCTCTTCCCCGTCCGCCTCCAGATCGCCAGCTACCTGGGCCGCCCCTGGAAGGAGTACGCCAGGACGGTGATCATGGAGAGCACCATCGGCGACCTCATCAAGCCGGAGGGGTGGTCGGAGTGGATGGGCGACCTCGGGCTCAAGACGCTCTACTACGCCGAGTACGGCAACACCGGCCCCGGCGCCGGCACCAGCAAGAGGGTCAACTGGCCCGGCTACCGCGGCATCATCGGCCAGGCCGAGGCCACGCAGTTCACGGCCGGCGTCTTCATCGACGGCATGACGTGGCTCAAGGCCACCGGCACGCCCAACGTCATGGGATTCACCAAATGATCCACTCGATGAGCTTGTATCTTGCCTATTTTGAGTCTTTTGAAAGGAGGAAACAAAAGATGAGGTAGAAATCAAGAAAAATAATGTATATATAGTCGATGGGCATGCATGTATCAAGCGACAGTGAGAGGAAGCCAGCTCAAAAAAAAAAGAACTAACCAACAGATTTAGACTTGCCTTTTTTGTGTCTGCTAGAATGTTAGCAACAATTCTACTGTGTTGTTCTTGTATGTTTAGTTTCTTTTGGAAGAAACATGTCACACCCGATTTTAAGAACAAAATCGAATGCATCGCATATGTGTACCAGGATCCGTTCATCACACATATGTTGACGTCATCAGTGAATATATCAAAAGACAATGTTCAAAAGCGTACAAAAGAGAGTACATAACATTATTACACTCATCGTTAATAGACACGAAGGTCTTAAACGTTCACCGACATCCTAAAACGATAAAACAGCTCCTTGACTTCATCCACAGGCACTTGACTGGTTGACGCGCCTAGAACTCATCAAAGTCGCTGAAGTACTCCACTTCATTGTTATTTTCTGAACAGCAGTTGTTTAGCAAGGGTGAGTACACTTATGGTTGGTACTCAACAAGTGGGGGAATATGCAAGGCCATCAAAGGGGGTTCAGGCTCATGCGGTTAGCACTTTTAGTTGGTCAAGTTTTATTAGCAAGCACCTATTTACTAGATGTAAGTTTATACCAACCCAAAATTAAGCAGGATAACCCAAAATTATACCACCAAGACCAAGAACCACAAGTTAAGATCAAGTTTGAGTTCAATTATCATGTGAGGGTCCATGCCGCCCTTAACCGTGGGCACGGCTGATATATCAGTTTTACACTCTGCAGAGGTTGTACACTTTACCCACAGCTCGTGATCCCCTTGTCGCCCGGGTTTGCAAGGCCCTTAAACACTTCCTTTGGTGAGTGGCGAGGGTTCACTACGAAGCCTTTACAAAGACCTAAAGTTAACTACCAGCCCGCTAGAGTTTCAGCCGCGGTGAGGTCCATAACCCTCCCTAATGAGACCGTACCTTAGCAAAGGCTACTCCTCCAAGAGGACCGGGCTATGACCCCTTCACCGTCCCCCTCCTTGCCCTTTCGGTAAGGCCACTAACTAACCCCCAAGTCTAATTAATTACCTAAGTTCAGAGCCATGTGACACTGTGGTTGCACTGTTTTCTTGGGTGGTTCTTCATGTTCCAATTAATCATGATGATCTTGTAATTAAGCAAGAATATAACAACAATAATTAAATCATGATTAACATTTGCATAAAAGGTAACAGAACCGTCCCAAGTTTAAGCAAGCTAAGCATTTCTACCCATGATATAACCAGGTGATTCAAGGTTCAAGGCAAAATGATCTAGTCATGTCCTAATAGGTTAACCCGTCAAAATTAATGCATAAACAGTAAAGTAAAAGTGAATTTCATGAATGTAAATGGGACAAAAAGAATGTTCATGTAGAGGGAGGCCACTTGCCTTCCTCAACAAACTGCTGTTGGTCCTCTTCAAACAGCTGCTGCTCTTGATCTTCCTCGAACGACACGTTCTCTACACGATCACACAAGACATACAGCAAAATAAATAAAACAGTACACCAAACAGTACTAAAAGTACAGAACAAGCATCTTAAACTAAAGAACATGCAAAGACGATCGCGTGAACGTGAAAATCGCCCAAAACGGATATAAAACGACGAAGCTACACTAATAACAAGGTTACAGGGGCCTATATGCAATTAAAACTAAAGTCTGCGTACTGTTTTATTAAAAACCGAGGACTAAAACACAATTATTCATAGATCTCAGGGGCTAGCAAGTGAATAAAGCATGTAAAGGACGGCGGGCGAGATTATTTAAAAGATCAGGGGCCTAAACAGAAGATCTAAGGGCATATGTATAAATATTTTCTATAGGACATGGACCGTGGGTTGAATAATAATAACTGCAGGGGCTCTTTAGCAAAATGACCGAGGCCGGCGGGTTTGACCCGAGTTGACCGGTATCCAGGGGACGATCTGGGCCGTAGATTTCAGATCGGACGGCGGAAAACAAAAAGGACGCCGGCGACCTTAGGATGCGACGGCGCCGCCACGTCCGCGGCGAGGACTCGCCGGAGTTGCCACTGCAGGGCGCTACAGGCCTCGGGGAGAAGAATAAATGGCACGGGGAGGTTCGGGAAGACATGGCGAGCTCACCAGAGGGCTTTTTGAGGCCGATTGGAGGACGGAGGAGGGTTGGCGACGAGGAGGGGCAGCGGCGAGCTCGGACGGATGGCGGGGAAGGTGCTCCGGTGATTGCAGTGGCTCCCAGACTCCGAGTACGCGCTCCTGATGACCCTGAGTACGAGCGCAGAGGAACAAGGGGGTTAAAGGAGGGCGGGTAGCATTGAACCGAGCCGGCGGCGCTACTACCTCGACGACGGCGGAGAGGACGAGCTCCGGCGGGCGATTCGGTGCACAAAACGCAGAGGATTTTGGGTGGTTGGTGTATGTGCGCGAGGGCGAGAGGGAGAGGGGTTTTATAGAGGGCCGAGAGGGAGCAGAGGGGGCTCGGTGTGGAAGGAATCCGAGGGCGGGCGGTGATTACGGCCATTGAAGCCTTGATGGCGCTCGGCCGTTGCCGAGGGGAGGAATGAAGGAGGGGAGAGCGGGGTGAGGGCGGCTCGGTGATGGCGCAGTGAAGGAGCTTGAAGAGGGGGAGGTGATTGCGGAGGCGAGCGCGGACGTGGGCGGCGATTGCGGACGCGGGAGACGGCGGCTCGGGCGACGCGAGCGGCTGGAGGAAGGAGAAGGGGGGCGCGCCGACAGGTGGGGCCAGGGGATCAGTGAGAGAGAGAAAGGGGAGGGAAGCAGGCCGACTGGGCCAGGAGTTGGGCCGGCGTGAGAAAAGGAGAGGGAGGGAAGGAAGTGGGCCGGGCCAAAATGGGGAAAGAGGAAGGGAGGGAAAAGAAAAAGAGTTTGAACATTGTTTGAATTGAGAGAGTTTGAGAGATGTTTGAATAGGATTTGAATTTGGAGAGGAGTTTGAGATCACTCAAGCAAACAAAAACAAATGCAAGGCATGAAATGCAACAAACACTTATGGTTCTAAAATTAGTTATTTAATGTTCAAGTGTTTAGGGCCACAAATTAAGTAAAGGAAAAAGAAATTCATTTAACCTTAGGTCAACCTAAACAAAGTTGCTATAATTTATTAAATGATGGAATTTGGGTGTTACAAATCCTACCCCCCTTAAAGAGAATCTCATCCTCGAGATTCGGATAGATTGGGATACAACTGCGGGAAGTCGGCAATGAGCTCATCTTCTCGTTCCCAAGTAGCTTCATCTTCCGAATGATGACTCCACTGTACTTTACACATTTTGATGACTTTGTTCCTTGTAACTCTTTCTGATGTTTCCAAGATCTTGATTGGGTTCTCTGAATGTCGGATGTTTGGACCCGGCAGTCCACACAGGGTAGCCTACGTGGTTGATTTGTTGAGGGACAGATCGAGGATCAGAAGTCGATGGTAACACAAGACGCAAGGATTGAACAGGTTCAGGCCGTCGAGATGACGTAACACCCTACGTCCTGTGTTGGCGGCGATTGTATTGCTGTGTATGAAGTTCCTGAAGGATCTCCGTAGTTGGGTTCTGTCCTAGGGTTGTGTGATTGTGGGTTGTAGCGTAGATGTTGATGCTCTGGAGGGGGGTCTCAAGGCGCCTTATATAGTCCGGCTGCCTTGAGTTACAAGTCGGCCAGAGATCGTAACCTACCCGAATTACAAGGATTTGATCCTATAACGATTACAGATATCTTTCCCTACAATTCCGGCTAGTTTATCCTGATCTCCGAGCTTCTTGCGGGATACGCCGTGTGCTTTCCTTGCTGCGCGCGTCGTCGCGCCCATTCGGTTCGCCCGACTGGTGGGCCCCCGACTGGTGGGCCAGCCAGTCCGACAAACCGATCCAGATGTACTCGGATTGAGCCGCCCCTTGCTGGTTGGGCCAATCCGCCTTCTGGGTACCCCTGGGGGTCCACCCCCGACAAGCCCCCGAGTAGTACGTGGTTGAGGGACAAGTCGGCGAGGTCGCGCTGTCCGATGAGCGTCGAGCCTGCTGCAGTTGCAAGCGAAACCGCGTGATACTGGAGAGAAAAAAGCCGTTTACCCAACGGATGCGCCGCGAGGTGCGTCCGTTGGACGTAGCCCCCGAGCCTTGAAGCGATTCCGAAGGAATCGGTCCAAGGGTTAGTAGCCTTGTTTTGAAGTCGTCAGACAATCAACGGATGCGCCGCGAGGTGCGTCCGTTGGCCGTAGCCCCCGAGCCTTGAAGCGATTCCGAAGGAATCGGTCCAAGGGTTAGTCAAGGAGCATCTGGCTAAATCATCCGACGTTAATTTCGGCGTCCAGCCCCCGAGCGTGAGGGCCGGCGGAGTCCTGCGAGACACGCCGAGTGGTCGTCCCGGCGCCAGCCCCCGAGCGTGAGGGCTGAGCACGCCGAGTAGTCGCCCCGGCGCCAGCCCCCGAGCGTGAGGGCTGAGCACGCCGAGCAGTCGCCCCGGCGCCAGCCCCCGAGCGTGAGGGCTGAGCACGCCGAGTGGTAGTCCCGGCGCCAGCCCCCGAGCGTGAGAGCTGAGCACGCCGAGTAGTCGTCCCGGCGCCAGCCCCCGAACGTGAGGGCTAAGCACGCCGAGTAGTCGCCCCGGCGCCAGCCCCCGAGCGTGAGAGCTGAGCACGCCGAGTAGTCGTCCCGGCGCCAGCCCCCGAACGTGAGGGCTAAGCACGCCGAGCAGTCGCCCCGGCGCCAGCCCCCGAGCGTGAGGGCTGAGCACGCCGAGTAGTCGTCCCGGCGCCAGCCCCCGAACGTGAGGGCTAAGCACGCCGAGCAGTCGCCCCGGCGCCAGCCCCCGAGCGTGAGGGCTGAGCACGCCGAGTGGTAGTCCCGGCGCCAGCCCCCGAGCGTGAGAGCTGAGCACGCCGAGTAGTCCCCGAGCCTTGAAGCGATTCCGAAGGAATCGGTCCAAGGGTTAGTAGCCTTCTTCTGCGGTCACCGAATGATCAACGGATGCGCCGCGAGGTGCGTCCGTTGGCCGTAGCCCCCGAGCCTTGAAGCGATTCCGAAGGAATCGGTCCAAGGGTTAGTCAATGAGCATCTGGCTAAATCATCCGGCGTTAATTTCGGCGTCCAGCCCCCGAGTGTGAGGGCCGGGTCGAGCTGTCCGAGGCACGCCGAGTAGTCGCCCAGCGCCCAGCCCCCGAGCGTGAGGGCCGAGCACGCCGAGTGGTCGTCCCGGCGCCAGCCCCCGAGCGTGAGGGCTGAGCACGCCGAGTAGTCGTCGTGGCGCCCAGCCCCCGAGCGCGAGGGCCGAGTCGAGCCGTCCGAGGCACGCCGAGTAGTCTTCGTCTTCCTCGTCATGCGGTAGCGCCTGCCCAGTACTCAAAAGCACTCAGCTAGCGATCCTTGTGGAGTGTAGCGCCAGCCCGAGTGCTGCAAAGCACTCGGCTAACGACCGTCGTGGAGTGTAGCACCAGCCCGAGTGCTGCAAAGCACTCGGCTAGCGACCGTCGTGGAGCGTAGTACCAGCCCGAGTACTGACTGACTCGAGTACTCAGCTGGCGGCGATGCTGGAGTGGTCCAGCCCCCGAGCGTAACAGGCAAGCTCGGGATCCAAACCTGTGCCCTGCAATGAAGATATGAAGGATAGGTAGTATATGGTGTAGCAAACACTAATTCTGGAGAAAAAAATTCGGCGCTGTATGTAATAGAATTTCTACTTCCAACTCTTTAAGTCTATTAATTTCCTCGGGTAGTTATCCTTTTACGTTTATGCACCTGATCCCCGATAGCCGTAGTCCATAGCGTAGGGAGCTGGGCCGCATGCACGCGTAGTAACGTAGGCGTACGGAAGAGTCGAGGCTTCACGGATTAAGGCGTGTGCTTCCCAAGTACTTTAGCGACTTGTACAAGAGTGGAAAAAGAAATAAACGATGGAGAAAAATGCAATATGCATCCGTTGGGTGTTGCCCGACTGCTCTTGTAGCGCTCGGGCTGTATAAGCAATCGGGAACAAACCAAAGGTAGTCGGCGATGATCATGGAGACTTGTATATGGAGATACGCGGTGATCAAAAAATATTGTGAAAGTATTAAAGTATGACTTAGCTTGATTCGTGACCGAGGCAGAAAATCGGCATGCTATCCTTGCTTGTAGTTGCGGCCGAGTAGGCGTCGATCATACGGGGTCGGCCTCCACTGTTTGCGGAGTTCAAGTAGTCGACGCTGTCGCGATCATGTTGGCGTTACGGACGATCGTGAGTATAGGTGCATGCACTCGCGTGCCATCGTTTCTCCACGTTCCATATTGTATTTGTGGGCGCAGAGCCCGAGAGCCTGGGGCCTTCCTTCTTGATGTTGACGAGTCCACCGTGTATAGTATAATCCTCCAGATATAAGTAGACATATATGAGTAAAGAAAATAATTCATATATGAATAACAAAAGTAATTGTTGCTTCTCTCCAGAAAAGGAAAGAGACCAATTAAAGTAAGCGGTAAAGGAAAACAACGAGGCTTCCCTATTGGAGATTAGATCCGATCTAATTAATCACGATTGGTACATAAATAAGTCAAATAAACAAAACGTTCTTCCCTGTGCCAGACGACGAGAAGATCCAGCCACCGCATGCCCTTTGCATGACGCTCAGTGGCCGGAGCCCACATGCATCAATTGCCGCGCGCCGGGTGAATCTTCATCGGGTGGGAAGGGTGGTTGTGCGACACGACTCGTCGTTGGCCGTGGACGACGACAGACGCCGCATGATGCTCATCGGAGGAGATGCCGGATGAAAGAACTGCCATCGAGCTTGCAGATTGATCTCGTCGATCAACCCCTACCTGGCGCGCCAACTGTCGGATGTATGGACCCGGCAGTCCACACAGGGTAGCCTACGTGGTTGATTTGTTGAGGGACAGATCGAGGATCAGAAGTCGATGGTAACACAAGACGCAAGGATTGAACAGGTTCAGGCCGTCGAGATGACGTAACACCCTACGTCCTGTGTTGGCGGCGATTGTATTGCTGTGTATGAAGTTCCTGAAGGATCTCCGTAGTTGGGTTCTGTCCTAGGGTTGTGTGATTGTGGGTTGTAGCGTAGATGTTGATGCTCTGGAGGGGGGTCTCAAGGCGCCTTATATAGTCCGGCTGCCTTGAGTTACAAGTCGGCCAGAGATCGTAACCTACCCGAATTACAAGGATTTGATCCTATAACGATTACAGATATCTTTCCCTACAATTCCGGCTAGTTTATCCTGATCTCCGAGCTTCTTGCGGGATACGCCGTGTGCTTTCCTTGCTGCGCGCGTCGTCACGCCCATTCGGTTCGCCCGACTGGTGGGCCCCCGACTGGTGGGCCAGCCAGTCCGACAAACCGATCCAGATGTACTCGGATTGAGCCGCCCCTTGCTGGTTGGGCCAATCCGCCTTCTGGGTACCCCTGGGGGTCCACCCCCGACACTGAATAAGTCAAATCATCTTGCACATTGAGTTCTTCCAGTGGTAGTTGCTCTTCGGGTACCCTCAAGCACTTTTTCAACTGAGAAATATGAAACATATTGTGAACATTCGACAGTCGCTCGGGTAACTCCAACTGATATGCTACTTCACCTTTCCTTTCTAAGATTTGAAAAGGACCGATATAGCGAGGTGACAACTTTCCTTTGACCTTGAATCTGCGGAGACCTCTGATAGGTGACACCTTGAGATACACATAATCTCCCACTTCAAACGTCAGTTCTCTTCTCCGGGTATCGGCATAACTCTTCTGTCGTGACTGAGCAGTTCTGAGATTATCCCGGATTATCTGGACTTGTCTTTCGGCTTCTTGCAGAATTTCTGGTCCGAAAACTTGACTTTCTCCTGTCTGACTCCAGTATAGCGGTGTCCTACACTTTCTTCTGTACAGAGCTTCAAATGGAGCCATCTTGAGACTAGCTTGATAGCTATTGTTATAAGAGAATTCTGCGTACGGCAAACTCTTATCCCAACTGCCTCCATGCTTTAAGGCACAAGCTCTTAGCATATTCTCTAAGATTTGATTTGTCCTCTCAGTTTGTCCATCTGTCTGCGAATGATACGCTGAACTGAAATTAAGCTTGGTGTCCATTGACTCATGCAGTTTCTGCCAAAAACGAGACGTGAACTGGGTACCTCGGTCAGACACTATCTTCTTTGGCACTCCGTGTAAACACACGATTCAGGACATATACAGTTCTGTTAACTTGGCTCCCGAATATGTGGTTTTAACTGGAATGAAGTGAGCAACTTTGGTCAATCTGTCCACAATGACCCATATAGAATCATAGCCATCCCGAGTACGAGGCAATCCTACGATAAAGTCCATACCAATTTCTTCCCATTTCCACTCGGGTACTTTCAACGGCTGAAGCAAACCTGCTGGTCTTTGATGTTCTGCTTTCACTCTTTGACATACATCACATAAAGCTACGTGAGTTGCCACGTCTCTCTTAAGACCATACCACCAATATTTCTCCTTCAAATCTTGGTACATCTTGGTACTGCCAGGGTGAATGGAGTAGACGGAATCATGTGCTTCCTTCAAGATAAGTTCACGAAGACGATTGATATCAGGTACACAGATCCTTTTCCTGAACCAAACGGTGCCTTGTTCATCTTCGGTGAAATCCGTTGTTTTTCCTAAACCAATCATAGTCTTGATTTCTTTGATCTTAGCATCTGTCAATTGACCTTGCCTGATTTCCTGCTCAAGAGTGGGTTCAATCTCCATAGTCATATCTTCTGATTGATAGAGGATTCCGAGATTGAGCCATTCCATTTCCCAACACAATTCTTGAGGTATCAGTCGAGCTATAGCCATATTAGCTTGACTCTTCCGACTCAAAGCATCTGCCACGACATTGGCCTTGCGAGGATGGTATTGAATATCCAAGTCATAATCCTTTATCAATTCCAACCATCTGCGTTGTCTGAGATTGAGATCCCTCTGAGTGAAGATATATTTCAAGCTTTTGTGGTCTGTGAAAATCTGACACTTATTTCCAATCATATAATGTCTCCAAATCTTCAGTGCGTGCACGACAGCGGCTAGCTCTAAATCATGAGTTGGATAGTTTTGCTCATGCTTTCTCAACTGCCGAGATGCATAAACTACCACTCTGCCTTCTTGCATTAACGCACAACCAAGACCGAGACATGAAGCGTCACAATAGACATCGAACCCTTTGTGTATATCTGGCATTATCAACACTGGGGCCGTGGTTAACCTCTTCTTAAGCTCTTCAAAACAATTCTGACAAGCTTCATCCCATTTGAACTCTCGTTCTTTTTCCAACAATGAGGTGAGCGGTTTCACGATCTTGGAGAATCTTTCTATGAATCTGCGGTAATATCCTGCCAAACCAAGGAAACTCCTGATCTCGGACACATTCGTAGGTGGTTTCCAATTCAACACATCCTGAATCTTGCTAGCTTGTAGAGGGGTTAGGAGTGGACACGTGGAAGATGAGGACGAACGGACTCAGTCACAGGTCGGGCGATTCGGGGAGATCGGCCGACGTAGGATCCACCGCCTTGAGTGATGCACGGCGTAGATGGACTCCTGGAGGCGGTGGGAATGCACACCAGAAGGATGAGGCGGTTTGGCCTCCGGACCAGGTCGGGCGACCGGGCTCGGTCGGCCAACCGTCCACCGACACCGATCGGGCCCATCTTCGGCTGAGTGACTGAGGAGTGGGTCCTAATGACGGTTCCAGGTGGGTTTGCTCACTTTGAGTACGTTTAGATATGTTGGTGGGCCCCTCAATCCATGTGAACTCCTCTTGGACCATTCCCCTCTCTTCGATTCAACCGTCATGGATTCAACGGCTATGATGGTCCTGAAGTGTGCTTCTTTCCTGTGGCCAAATATGGGCTCCATTGGGCTTGGGCCCAGGTCGGCCGACCTAGGGGGTCGGGCGACCTGGCCCTAAGCCCAAATCTCCTCCTCTTTTGCCAATTAGTCTATGCATTCACATATTCACCAAAACTTGTTGAATTGATTAGATATAAACCCTATCATTATGTTTGGTGATTATATTTGACATATTCTCTGCAGGAGTTGACGACTAAAAGTGGTACTTAAGGATCGTCAACAGGGCTCCTCACTGTGATAGGTGTCTTAGTACTTGCAAAGCTAAGATAGTATTCAATAGAATAGATGGATGTCTAATCATGTTGAATACCTTGGAGTGCGCCTAGTGCCACAGATTTGTATTGGTAGCCCCAGGTGGTGACAGCCCTGACGGCCTACGTAGTCCACCACGTGAGAAGCACTAGACAGTAGTAGGACCATTGCTTGGCTTGCCTTGCCCCCTTCTCATCCCTTTCCGGGCTTGGACAGTTGGGCGTCCCAAAGCAAGTAATACAGTAAACAACTTGAGCTATCCTTTGATTATCCAGAATACCTAGAAATAACCCTTTCCACCTTCTACACATTTATCACTTCTGTTGTCCTTGGTCGTTCTTATCTCGTCACTAGTACACACACATTCCCTGTGGATTCGATACCTTGGAATACTCTCGGGTGAAAGCTACATCGCTATCCGTACGCTTGCAGATTTATCTCTGATTGTTAAAAATACCAACAAAAATACAACTCTATCTATCGCGCTAATAAATAGAGCACCGTAAGGCACATTGAGCCAATGTCATAGCATATATTCACTTGAACAAGGTGCAAGACATAAGTAGTATATACTAAGTAGATAAAGTATAACTGAGGCATGCAACATAAGTATGAATATACTTCCATTAAGCTCAGAGTATTACAAGTAAGTAAGAGAATACAAGAACTAAACTCTAGAACTTACCAAGACTCCTCCGGATGCCCTTCAGAAGATCTACTACTAGAACTATCACTACTAAGACTAAGACTAAGCTTGTAGCAAAGGAGAGCTCTTCTTCTGGTGTGTGTTGAGTACGGCGCCCTTTGCAGGTATTTACAGCATTACATAGGCAGTTGAAGTAGGCCAGAGGTGATTGTGGTAGTTT
This sequence comes from Alloteropsis semialata, assembly GCA_004135705.1. Classification (NCBI taxonomy): domain Eukaryota; kingdom Viridiplantae; phylum Streptophyta; class Magnoliopsida; order Poales; family Poaceae; genus Alloteropsis; species Alloteropsis semialata. Next base: position 61,663,034 of record CM014276.1, read on the forward strand.
GGAGGTGGGCCCAGGTCGGCCGAAGTGCCCTGGTTGACCGACCCTCCGATGAACCGCCTCGAGCAATGCACGGCGTAGATGTACTCCTGATGGCGGTTCACAGGTACTGGTCAAGGGGGGAGCGAAACGGCCGCAGGGCCAGGTCGGCCGACCTGGTGCCGCCGCCTTTCGGCCCCACTCTTCTCTGGTAGACTGCCATGTTTGTCCTTATGACGGTTCCAGGTGGGTATACTTGGTTTGCGTGCATTTGTGTTGAGGTGTGGGCCCTTCAATCCATGCGAGTGACATGTGGCTCATCCCTTACCCTTGACTTCAACCGACCATGATTCAACGTCCATGATCATCTCCTAGTGTGCTTCTTGACCTGTGTGGAGGATGGACTTGAACGGTGTCCAGGCCAGGTCGCCCAACCTCGCCATGTCGGCCGACCTGGGCATGTGCCCAATTTTGTCCATCTTTTGCACCGTGGTCCCTGTACTCAAATATATTCTGGACATGCATGCTACAACATTATTTGAATACAAATGCCTAAGTTATGCCTTATCTTTATTGGTTTTCTGAGCCCATTGACGATCGGATTTTCGTTATAAGGACCGTCAACAACTCCCCCAAGCTTAGCCCTATGCTCGTCCTGAGCAAAGACTAGAACTTTTAGGCTTAGTGGATCAGGAGTTGCTTCCCCATTACTCCTCAAAAGTACCAGTGGTTCAACAAGATATTCTTCCAAGAATTGAATAAGCTGGTAAAATAAACTTCCCTTATTACCTTGGCCTTCTATGGGGCTTGTAGCTTCTCCTTGTCTTGGGCGGTTGGTAGCCAGAACGATTTAGACCAAGTACCTTGCCTCCTACCTTGCTTGAAAATCAAACCAGAGGTTTTGGAGTTTTTTTCAAAAAGGCAGAGTTTCTTAGGTGGTTCTAACGAGTCACTCAAGGTGTATTTCCTTACCAAGATCCTCTCTC
>CM014276.1:61664995-61710547 GCA_004135705.1 Alloteropsis semialata
TCGTTATAGGATCGAATCCTTGTATTCCGGGTAGGTTACGATCTCTAGCCGACTTGTAACTCAAGGCAGCCGGACTATATAAGGCGCCTTGAGACCCCCCTCCAGAGGACGAACAACAACATCTACGAAAACCTAGGACAGAACCCAACTACGGAGATCCTTCAGAAACTTCATACACAGCAATACAATCGCCGCCAACACAGGACGTAGGGTGTTACGTCATCTCGACGGCCCGAACCTGTTCAATCCTTGCGTCTTGTGTTACCATCGACTTCTGATCCTCGATCTGTCCCTCAACAAATCAACCACGTAGGCTACCCTGTGTGGACTGCCGGGTCCAAACATCCGACAGTTGGCGCGCCAGGTAGGGGTTGATCGACGAGATCAATCTGCAAGCTCGATGGCATCTACTTCCACCGTCATCACGCCGGCTTCCATGAAGATTTCCATCGCTGAGGGGGCAATGTTCTTCTTCGGATCCATGGTCTTCACCGCCGGGCCCGAGGGAGAGCTCTCCTTCACCCGTGACGCCACCCCGGAGGAGACAGCGCCGCGACTTGACGCTACGCCAGACGGGATCGTCACCATCACCGCTCCGTCGCCAGCCATCGCCAACAACTCGGCGACCGCGACGGCCGGCGTCGTTCTCCCGCCATCCGAGGAGAACACGCCTTCTCCTGTACCGCCGACTGCTTCGTCCACTCCGCCTCAGCCACGTAGGGCGCAGGAGATGCCCGAGGAGCGAAGGCTCCGATGGGCTGCACGCCAACGCCAGTTCGAGGCGGACATGGATCACGCCATCGCCTCCATCGGTGAATGCATTGAACTCACCGAGTCTGCTCGACGCAGCATCGCCTCGCCGACACGATTCCCGCTGGGGCTCAGGAACAGCGGGGTCGTCTACCAGCGAGCACTCGGCGAACGCGCGACGCCGACTACTCTCCATGCAAAATCGCCCGCCATGTCTCCGAGCTTCTCTTCCTTCTAGTAGCAGCAAGGAAATCAGTGCTCGGGTAATACTTGCCTTTCAGAACCCGTGAGCAAAGGCCATTTGGTCTAGTCATCAATCTCCAACCTTGCTTTCCTAACATAGCCTGGTTAAAGAGTGCCATGTCCTTGAAGCCCATTCCCCTATCCTTCTTTGGATCAGTAAGCTTATTCCATCTCAGCCAATGGATTTTGTGATTGTCCACTGAGCTACCCCACCAGAAGTTTGAGATATAAGTTGTCATCCTTTTACATATACTAGTTGGCAACTTGAAGCAACTCATGGGATAGGTTGGCACTGCCTGTGCGTTGGCTTTTATTAGAACTTCCTGGCCAGCACAACTAAGCAAGTTCTCACTCCATCCACAGATAAAATTCCTCATCCTGGCTGGTATATATTGAAAACCTCCATCTGAAACTTTCCCAACCGAGGTAGGTAATTGTGGCAGACCGCCCCAATTAATCCGGTTTAAAAGCATGGGCCCACTATCACAGCAGTGCTCCACGCCCTTAAACCGAGCTAATCGTGCAATCCGTCGGATACCTTCCCGATTAAACCACTTTGTTCTCTCGACCGAAACGAAATAGCAGCAGTCCCACTCGAAGATGGGCTCAGGCAGTACAACTCATCACAAATTTTACAACACGGGGTTCACATAGATAATTATACAAATACAGTGCATATGTTTTAGTTATTACAAACCAGAGTTATAATANCTGGAGCCTTTTCTTCATTTTTTCAGGGCCAAGAGCATCAACCTGGCCTTCGATATTTTTACGGCCATGAGCATCAACTCGGCCTTCATCTCCTCGATGATGATCATCAATCCTGACGCCGATCCGTTCATGAACTGATCGTCGACCTCTTTTGGAAGCTTTGTATTCTTCATACTGGAAACTGCATTCAGGACAATCTACTTTTGATGGCAGTCTAAGCTTCTCGTTCCAGCAGAATACGAAGAAAGGACACCCCAGTGATCATCATCCTGATCATATCGGTCGTAACCTTGACGCCTGTCTATATGCCAATTAGACCCATAACCGTACTGATGGCGATCGTCGACTCTATCATCAAACCAGTGTCTGCCATCGGACCTGTCATCATATCGGCGTCGGCCATCAGACCATTCATCATATCGGCGTCGGCCATTGAACCTGTCATCACGTCGGCGCTGATCATCAAATTCTTCATCAAGCCGCCTTGCTTGATGCTCGCGCCTCCGACGTCGTCGTTCCTCGCGCTCTTCCCATGCTCGGGCTGCTGCCTGCTGTCTTTTGTACTTATTAATCAACATCTGGGAAGTTACACGCGGCCGATATCCACCAGGAGCATTAGATTCTCGCCCAAACGCCTGATGATTCCTCCGCAGCTCTTCAACGGTAACTTGAACTGCAGGATCTACGGCACCAGAACTCTTGGCGTGGTCCGATGTAAGCACCTTAAGCTTCCCCTTCTCATTAGCATTAACCATATTAATGGAAAAGGAGAAATCAGCAAGGTTATTCGGAAAAGGATGACCGTCAATCTTCATGGCTTTCTTGTTGTCTTCAAACTTGATCTTGCCTGATTCAATAGCCAATTGGATCTCCCTCCTGAACACCTTGCATTCATTGGTCTCGTGAGAAGTTGAATTGTGCCATTTGCAATATTTGCGTTTTTTCAATTCATCGGCCGATGGAATAGAATGATTTGGAGAAAGCTGAATAAGCTTCTCACTGAGTAGCAAATCAAAAATCTTATCGGCCTTTGTTATATCAAATCCAAACTTCTCAAGGTTCTGCTTGATCCATGGGAGTGATACTGGCTTCTTAGATTTGGTCCATTCAGCTATGTTGACATCAGCTTCCTCTTCAGCATCAGAGAGATAAGATACTTGTTTAGAAAACTTTATACGCTTCATCTCTTGATACCGGACCTCATGAGCTGACACCTTCTGAACCAGTTGTCCCAACGTCTCAAACTCCTGAGCTGAAAATTTTTCTTTACTCGGCGCGAGCAAACCCTGGAATGCAAGCTCGGCCAATTGCGTATCAGATAGCTTCAAACTATAGCACCGATTCCTGGTGTCACGGAACCGTTGAATATACTCCTTGACGGTCTCATCGTTTCTCTGCCTGACAGCAATCAAATCGGAAATCTTCATTTCGTTGAGATCGGAAAAGAAGTATTTATGAAACTGCTTCTCCATATCGGACCATCCTGTGACGGATCCTGCTGGCAACGACGTAAACCAGGTAAACGCCGGCCCTGACAGTGACAGAGGGAAAAATCAAAGCCTGAGTCCCTCCTCTGAAGCAGCCTCACCACACTGAGCCAAGAATCGACTGACATGCTCAATTGTGGTCATATCATCTTGCCCGGAGAATTTGGAGAAATCCGGCACTCTGTAACGCGGAGGAAGTGGCATTGCATCAAAGTAAGACGGGTACGGGTGCCGATACAACCTCGCTTCATCCTTAGGCTTCAAGCCGAATTGATTCTGGATCACCTCGGCTATTTTCTGTGACCAATCGGACTGTTGACTTCCAGTTGGCATCCCATCAGCTATATCCATCATATAATTATTGTAATCACCGACCATACGCTGATGTGAAGGAATCTCTGCACGTAGCCTCGCAGCTGCAGGTTGCTTTTCTTGTTCGTTCAGAGTTCTAGCATATTTTTCTCCATGTGGGCCGACAATAGATCCATCGGCCATTAACAGAAAACCGTTGGCCAGTTCAATAGGAGGTGGTGGAGCAATTGGAACCTGCGGAGCAACTGTCATTGCATCAGTCTCTTTGCCTTTCCCTGATCCTGATGCCCCTGCAGAATCTGATATAAACACTGGACCTTTCAAGCAAATAGCATCATCCACCGCCTTCTTGATGAGATTATCCAAAGAATTCACCAAAGTGCCTGACTGATTGATCAATGCATGATGAACAGCCTGGTGAATCATCTCTGTCATGTTGACCTGGTACTCCCGAGCTTCAGTTGTCTTCTTGATCAACTCTGGATCTGGGAGAGGACCTTTGAGTATAGGGCCTGAACGATTACGCCCAAACTGGCCAAGACAAAGCTTCTCAAATGCATCAATTTGAGCCTGAACTGCATCCAATTGAGCTTTAGACAGATCGGCCTTCGTAATTGGAATGGCCGCCTCAGGCGTCTTGTTTTTGTCATTCTTGGCCTTTTCAGCAGCTTCTTTTTCAGCAGCAAGTCTTGCTGCAGTTTCTTGTTCAGCATCAGACGACGACATCTTGGAATTTGTTTCTCGTGTCCCACTGGGCGTGCCAAAAATGTGTTGACGCGGAAAATCGGCGATGGTATCCTCCGCGTGCAGCACACGAAGACCAGGGAGATCTGCTTCACTCCAGTGCCAGCCCACACTCCAGTTCAGGTTCGCAGCGTGCCAGTCAATTTGACCTGAAATTGACAAGGGGATAAAACAGTTAAATTGCTTTTTGATTGTGCCGGCTCTATTTCAGACGATGGAGTAACGTCGAATTTTAGCCAAGACCCAATCAGACACGTGTCGGCCGATACCAATCGGACCTCAAAATCGGACTTCATTGATGACGTCAATCGGACCGAGTAATCGGACCTCAATCAGACACCAAATCGGACCTTAGAATCGGACCAATCAGGATCGGACCTTGATTGACATAACAGATCAGCCTTTGAATAATAAAGTAAAGCATAAAACAAGGCCAATATGTAAAGTAATGGATCAGCTGTGTCTTGAAACAAGATATCAAATAATCAAAGTGTAAGCCGATACATTGTCCATCTTGCTTAATTGCCAGTTTGACTCATCTTGTCGGACCATCTAACTAGCCAATCGGACCATAACTTTTTCAGAGAAATCTAGCTCCGACGTAGGGAAATCTAGATTTCTCCAGCTATGATCAAATCAAATAGCTAGACAGTCAAACTCAACTCATCAATCTGTCACTTAAACAAGATGCTCGCACAGGTGTTGACCAGATTAAGCAAATAAGCGGATAAAACATTAACAGGATCGTTCTGATTCTAAGATATGCTATCAAATAATCAAGCATGACCTAGCTCCGACGTAGGGAATCTAAACCACACTTAACATTCAAATAACAATAAGGCATAACCAAAGCTTTCTTTGACTAATCAAGATGAATCTAGCTCCGACGTAGGGAATCTAGACCAAACATGACAATCAAAGATTAATCTAAGCGTATTACAAAGATCCAGCTCCGACGTAGGGAATCTACACCAATGCAATACTCAAAGAACAACTAGATTAAACCACAAAGCAGGATCGGACCTAGAACGATGCTGTAAGATAAATATTGCTTAAATCAGACCAAGACCAATGCTCAAAGCCGTTGAAGAAGTAGAATTGATTCACATGGCGTAGATCTAAACCAATCTAGCAACTCCAAACAAACCGCAAAAACTGCCTTTTGTAACCAAGATTATTCTAGCTCCGACGTAGGGAATCTAGCCTAATCTTGATACCTAGCTCCGACGTAGGGAATCTAGGCTAAAAGTACAGTCCGATAAACGATAATCTGTTGGATAATCAATATTGATCTAGCTCCGACGTAGGGAATCTATATCAATCTTGCTTATCCAGAGATAAATCGGTTGAACAGTATAAACGAGAAAGGGCGATGCGCCTCAATTCAAAGCCTATACTAGTTCGATAAATTGACTAACTTACTGGTAAGCCGGAGATCAGAACTGATGCAGCCCGTCCACCAATGAGTTTCGTCGATAACTACTACTAGGGTTTTTGGCGTGAAGCCGGGTTGTATTGATTGTGAGAATAATTTTTACAAGGGACGAGGGCTCATATTTATACCCTGGTCATGGAGAGTCCTGATCGGACCAGACTAACTTGCGAACTAAGTAAACTAAGCTTAACATAAAACGGGACTCCCAAACGCCTTCTGAAAAGGAAATAGTCCCCGCATCTGATACGCTTCCTTCTTAGCCGACGCGCCCTTCTTCTTTTATCCATCATCAGATCGGACTTCTTGCCTCATCAGACTCCTCCTCAGCATCGGCTTCCTTCTCTGTCATCTTCTGTTTGACCATTCAACGGGCCCACTGCGCAGTCTCAACCTCACCACGTCACCATCTGACTCAGCATGTCAGGTGCGAAAATCCGGTGTCAACACCATCAGATCGCAATGAGCTTGGCCGACCAGCTCGCTACGTCTTTCATCACACCTTTCGGCACCTTCTGCTATTCGTCTATGCCATTCGGGCTGAAAAACGCGGGCGCCACGTTCCAAAGATGCATGCGTCGCGTGTTTGGCGACCTCATCGGCCAACTGGTCGAGACGTACGTAGACGACATTGTGGTGAAATCCAAGCGCATCGGCGACTTGGTCCCAGACCTCGTGGCAGTCTTTGAAAAGCTCTGGCTAAACAAGGTAAAGCTCAACCCCGAGAAGTGCGTTTTCGAGGTCCCGAGAGGAATGCTCCTCGGCTTTGTCATATCGGAACGAGGCATCGAGGCCAATTCCGAGAAGATCTCCACAATCACCGACATGGGGCCTATCCAAAACGTGAAGGGGGTCCAGCGCGTCACAGGGTGCTTGGCCGCGCTCAGCCGTTTCATCGCCCGGCTCGGGGAACGGAGCCTGCCCTTGTACCGCCTGCTGAAGAAGTCGGACCACTTCACCTGGAGCGCCGAGGCTCAGGAAGCCCTCGACTCGCTCAAGGCGTCGTTAAAAAGTCCACCGATCTTGACCGCCCCGGTAGAAGGAGAGCCCATGCTGCTCTACATCTCGGCAACCACCCACGTGGTTAGCACCGCCCTTGTCGTCGAGCGCAGCGAACCCGGGAAGGTCCAGAAGGTACAACGCCCAGTCTACTTCATCAGTGAAGTCCTGTCCGACACCAAGGTACGGTACCCCCAGATCCAGAAGCTGGTCTACGCGATCCTCATCACCAAGCGGAAGCTCCGACATTACTTTGACGCCCATCCTATCACGGTGGTGTCAAAGTATCCACTCGGCGAGGAGATCCAAAGCCCCGAGGCCGAAGGGAGGATAGCCAAGTGGGCGCTCGAGCTGATGGGGAAGAACATCACCTACGCCCCGCGGGACGCCATCAAGTCGCAGGCGTTGGTCGACTTCGTCGCCGAGTGGACTGAGGCCCAAACTCCCCCGACCTCTGTTGAGCACGAAACATGGGTCATGTACTTCGATGGGTCGCTTATGAAAGAGGGAGCTGGTGTCGGCCTTGTCTTCGTCTCGCCCTTGGGCGTGCGTATGAAGTACATGGTCCGACTACACTTCCCGGCCTCCAACAACGCCGCAGAATACGAGGCTCTTATCAACGGACTCCATATCGCCCTCGAGCTAGGAATTCGGCGGCTTGAGATCCGGGGCGATTCGGAGTTGGTCGTCGACCAGGTGATGAAAGAGTCAAGCTGCGTCAGCCCCAAGATGGCCGCCTACTGCCAGGCGGTCCGAGAGCTGGAAGACAAGTTCCTCGGCCTCGAGCTCAAGCACATCCAGCGGCGATACAACGAGGCGGCCGACACCCTCGCAAAGGCGGCCTCCAACCGAAAGCCAGTACCCCATGGTGTATTTGCCAAGGACCAATATGCCCCGTCCGTCCGACTAGACGACGAGCCGCCAGAACCCCCGGAGCAAGAATCAACAGAGGTGATGGAAATCGATGAGGCACCAGAACCCAACCTCGAAGATCCGGATTGGAGATTCCCGCTTCTCGAGTGGATAGTGCAAGGCAAGCTCCCTCCCGACAAGACCGAGGCTCGGCTGATCGCCCGCTGGGCCAAGACGTTCACGCTCATCGAGGGGGAGCTCTACAGGCGAGGCACTTTTGGCGTCCTAATGCGGTGCATCCCGGTCGACCAGGGGAAGGAGTTACTGAGGGATATACACGCAGGAGCGTGCGGACACCACGCCGCGCCAAAAACTCTTGTCGGGAAAGCTTTCCGACAAGGATTCTACTGGCCGACCGCGGTCGCCAACGCCAAGGACATCGTGCGCAGTTGTGAGGGATGTCAATTCTACGCATGGCAAACTCACCTCCCGGCGCAAGCACTACAGACCATCCCCATCACCTGGCCCTTTGCCGTGTGGGGATTGGATCTAGTCGGGCCACTGAAGAAGGCGCCCGGGGGCTTCACGCATCTCCTCGTCGCCATCGACAAGTTCTCCAAGTGGATTGAGGCAAGACCTATCAGAAGGGTCCGCTCGGAGGAAGCTGTCCAGTTCTTCACCGACATCATCTATCGCTTTGGAGTCCCAAATGCGATCATCACCGATAACGGCACCCAGTTCACGGGCAAGAAGTTCCTCAACTTCTGCGACGCCAACAATATCCGAGTGGATTGGGCCGCCGTCAGCCATCCCAAAACCAATGGGCAAGTAGAAAGAGCGAACGACATGATCCTGCAGGGGCTGAAGCCACGAATCTTCAAGCGACTCGAGAAGTTTCGAGCAAGGTGGGTCGCAGAGCTCCCATCCGTCCTCTGGAGCTTGCGGACCACCCCAAGTCGGGCCACCGGCTGCACGCCTTTCTTCATGATCCACGGGTCCGAGGCGGTCCTCCCAGCCGACCTCGACTACGGCAGCCCGAGAGTCCGAGCCTACGACGACGAAGGCAACCAGGCCTCCTTGGAAGACGCCATCGACCAACTAGATGAAGCACGAAGCATTGCCCTACTCCACTCAGCCAAGTACCAACAAGCTCTGCGGCGCTACCACGATCGCAACATCAGAAGCCGGGCGTTTCAAGTCGGCGACCTCGTCCTCCGACGAGTCCAGAGTAACCGCGACCGCCACAAGCTATCGCCGCCTTGGGAAGGCCCTTACATCGTCGACCAAGTCCTCCGCCCGGGGACTTTCAAGCTCAAGGACGCCGATGGCCGAGTCCTCACAAACGCTTGGAACATAGAGCAGCTACGTCGCTTTTACCCTTAAAAGTACATGTACTTTTCGCTTACGATAATGAACAAAGTGCTGCTCCGTCCCAAGTACTTTATTGTGTATGACCATTTTCCGAAACGCACCCTTTGAGCTTTTCAAACTGAGCAGCGGGCGACCCCTTCCCTGGGCAGGGTCGCCCACCGCTCGGGGGGCTCCACCCAGGGCCCGGTGCCCCCCCCTTTTTTTGCAAAAATTCTGACGAATGATCGCTCCCGCGCGCGGTCAGCGGTTTACTTTTGCGCTCGCGGGAAAAGAAGAGTCGGCTTGAGCGGCTCTGTGATCACGCCTGTCCAAGCTCCGAGTGCCTACGCTTGCGGGCAAAATCCCTGCCCTCGGACCGACGTCCTTTTCCCGAGAGCAATAAGGCAACCGTCTCGACTAGTTGTTGCTTTTGACGTACCTGGCTGCTGCCTGTCGTTGTTCAACCTTCCAGAACTGCTCGGGGGCCGCGAGTCTAAGCAACGCCGCTGTGCGACTAAATTGGGCCAAACTCTCGAGTTCCTACGTCTCGGCGGCTACGGAATAGAGCCCGACTAGTGGGCTCCCGCGCCCTGCCATCTCGACCGATGACCCTAAAAGCACTCGGAAGATAGAAACGGCAGGCAACAGATAAAAACACAAGCTTTTTTAAGCAACAGCAAGTCTTTAACAAGGGAATGCCCTTCAAAGGGGAGTTAAGTTCATTACATCGCACGAACAGCTAAAGTCCCCTACTTTTTTACAGCCTGAGATCCTTCAGGGCGACAGCGACCATCTCGTCGGCGAACGAGGAGGACTCGGCTTCAATGGCGTCGTACTCCTGGTCCTCGTAGCCGGGGGCCCATCCACCTCGCAGGCAGTCCTGCTCCATGCTCGGGTAGTGCGAAAGAAAGATGGCGACGATCTTCCGCACAACGTCCCGAGTCAGCCCCGAGGCCTGCTCCCGAGTTCTCCCCGGAACGAGGGCGATGCGCTCCGTCAGGGACAAACCGGCATCGACGCCAAGCTCCCCCAGCAAGCACTCTACGGCTTGAACCAGAGCCTGATGGACTCCGGTCTTCTCCTCGAGGGCCTTTTGAGCCCGCTCGGCCGCCTTCCCCGACTTCCGGAGATCCTCGACCGCCTCTGGAGAAATCACCTCGATTGAGCTATCACTAAGAAAAGAAAGCAAGAAGAAGGATGAGGGGAAACGCGATGCTTACTCGCCATCTCCACCCTCAGTTCGCGGGCAACCCGCACCAGCTCCTGGTTCGCAGCAAAGGCCTTGGCAACCTCGCTCTTCTCCGACGCCAGCTTGGTTTCCAGGTCGGCCTTCTGAGTTCAGAGAGCTGCGCCGGAATGTGGAGTTAAGCAACCCGGGACCACTCGGGAAATGGAAAAAGGAACGGTCCGCCTAAAGAACACGGAAAGACAGCTCACCGACGATTTCCTCCTCCCGCTTCTGGGCGACTTCCTTGAGACGGGCCCCCTCATCTGTTGCGGCCTCCAACTTCCCAGCCAGGTCGACCAGTTGGTTGTTGGCCGTCTTGAGGTCGGTGTCGGCGTGCTGGATGTCCTGCTGGAGATCCGTCACTTTCGCTTTCAGGTCCTGGCTCTCCCGAATGGCGGCCTCCCTTTCCCGATCAGCGACATCGGCAGCCGCTAGAGCCGCCGCCACCGTCTTCTCGGCCTCGGCCGCCTTCGCCTCAAGGGCAACCCTCTCCTCCTCGGCATGGGCAAGCGCCGCTGCACCAGCCTGCCGGGCCTCGGACAGCCGAGCCTCAAGCTGCTCCTTCTCTGTCTTCAGCTGCTGAACAGCGTGCCACAGCCCAGCTTCCCGACGGAGGAATCGGGATTTGTCCGAGCTGCGCTTCATGATCTCCTGCGTAAAGGCAGAGGCAAAGCCGTGAGGCGCTTCCAAAGGGACGCCATCTTAAGACCAGAAAGGGGAACGAGAAACCCGAAAGCTTACCCGAGCAGGCTTGATGATCATCGTATTGAAGATCTCCTTCATATCGTGAAGGCCTTCCGCGAGAAGCCGACACTGATCCATCTCCGACTTGTCGTCGAGGTCGAAGACAGGACTCCCCGGGTTCTGACGGTCGAACCACTTCAGCCAACCCTCGCATGGCAGGTTCGGATTGTCCTCGATGGATACAAGGGCCTGGAAGTTACGGTCCATTACCATCATCCCCGGGGTGTCCCTGAAGGAGTCCGGGATCCCCAACAAGGGGCTCAGTGGCCTCGGGGGCTCCAAACCAGGCTCCCCGGTGGGATGGCCATCGATCCTCCGGGGGCTGTCCTCCGGCGAATCTTCAAGCACGACGATCTCGGACGGGACCCCCTCGGAGGGGGGCTCGGGGGCTGCAGCAGTCGCCGCCGGCACGATGGCGGCACTCAGAAGGGCCCCGGACGTTCCCGCCTCCGCCTCCTTAGGATCGGCCGTGGTCTCCGAGGAGGAAGCGGCCACCCGACCGTCCGACGCGGCGGCAATCTCCTCGGCGCCGGCTAGAACCGCGTCGCCAGACAGGGCAACCTCCCCTGCCCCGGGTGACTCGCCACCTCCTGAGAGGCTGGGGGGACTGGCCCCGCCAGCTGCTGCTCCAGCTCGGCCTGGTACGCCGCGACGTCCGCCTCTGAGGGGACAGCTTGCGCGACGACCAGGCCCTCAGGGAGCGCACCTCCCGGGCTGCCACCGCTCCCTTGAGGCACCTTCTCTTCAAGGGAGGGCGTCTCCTCCGAGTCGCCTCCTCGGCCTGTTCAACCGCCGGCCTCGGTGTCTGTGTTGCCGGGCGCAGCTTCTTCTGCGGCGCCGCCTCGAGTGGCTTGTTAGCCCGGCTGGTGCATCAAAGGCCGAGGAGCCCGACTAAGGAAAAAAGCAACCACAAAAATAAAAACCACTCGAAAAGGGTAGAGCATTACTCACCTCGACGAGACGGTCCGAGTCCGCTTGGCGCTGGTCGGCATGGGGTCCCGCGGGGACGAGGGCCTCTTGGACCCCGCGAGCGCCGCCGAGGCGGGGACTGCCTGTGCAACTTTGGAACCCCTGCCCGTGTGGGGCGCCGCCTGACCAGTCGGGCTTCCCCCCTCGACCTGGGAGGGATTTGGCTGCCCCGCCATGGCCCCCGCTGGGTCAGAAGGAACCCGTGCCTCCATCACGGCAGGCATAGGCGAGACGCCGCTCCCGGCGATTTGCTTCCGCGGGAGATGCGGGCACGTCCCGCCCTCCACTCTGCGCCCTCGCCGTCTGAGGGCAGGCGGCGGCCGCCTGTCGTCCCGCGGCAGGGACCTCCTGGGGGAACGCGACGCCCCCGACGAACCCCCGCGTGGGCACGTTCAGATGGGTCGCGGCTCCTATCCCGACGAGAGGAGGCCGCGTCCCGGCGGGGGTCCACCCGCTCCTCAGACGCGTGACGGGTGGCAGGGGGCGTGCGGTCGCCGCCTGTGCTGGCTGTCCCCGGCGGGCCGGCGAGGCTGGCCCGACCGGGAACCTCCACTCTTCCCCGCGTCCGGCTGCGGCGACCTCCCTCTCCCGCTGGACCTCGGCTTCTGTGCCGAGGACGAGGCGGTCACCGCAGCGATGGTTCTGGACTTCGCCGGAGGCGCGCCCCCGACTTCTTCTTCCTCGTCATCCTCCTCGGACGAGTCCTCCTCGGCGGGCTCCGACTCGGGGTCCTCATCCTCGGAGACTCTGTAGCCCTCTTGCCCTCCTCCTGGCCCGGTCGGCGTTCCTCTCTCTCTTGGCCACCTCGCGCTTCTTCCACTTCTCCCGGCGCTCCTTCCTCTTCTTGGCCATCTCGGCGGCAGCTCGGTTCGCCACCCTGTCCTCGGGAAGTGGTGCCGGGGAGTAGGTGAGGTCCTCGCCCTTCACCTAAAAGAACTCGGGGTTAGAGGGCAAAAAAGAACTCAGGGTCAAACTTGAGATAGGTGAAAGGATCCTTACGATGGCCTTGGTGTCGGCGTTCGGGAGCATCTCAAGGAGGTCCGGCGGTGGGTACTCGAGGTGAGACCTCCCCACCGCTGCCGACACCCGGCGGCACACCTCGGCCTCTGAGGGCAGGGGATTCGCCGTCACTGTCCCCACGAAGGGGGCCTTGTCCGGGGTCATCTGCCACATCTGGAGGACTCGTCGCCTCAGCGGCACAATACCTCTCGAGAGGTACCCGCCGATGACCTCCGCCAGGGACACGTTCTCGTCCCGGAGCTGGCTGAGGGCTTTCCAGGCGCCCTTGAGGAGTTTCTCCTGGAGCCGCTTCTCGGGCCCGTACGACCACTCGTCGGGCGCTTTCTCGAACCACCGCCCGGTGTACTCCGGAAGGGGGTTCTGGGTGTCGTTCTTGAGGTAGAACCACCCGGGGTGCCAACCCTTGTTCGAGCTCACGAGGGAGCCCGAGATGTAGCCGCCTGACCTCCCCTGCTTCATCTTCAGAACGGCGCACCCGATCGTCGCGGGAGCGCCTCCCTCGGCGGTGTGCAGCACGAACTTGAAGAAATACCTGAAGAGATCCCAATGGGCCTCCATCCCCAGGTACCCCTCGCACAGCGCCACGTACGCCGCCATCTGCTGGACCCTGTTGGGGTTGATGTGATGGAGCTCCAGCCCGTACTCATTCAGCACGGCCCGGATGAATCTCCCCGCGGGGACGGAAAACCCGCGCTCGTGGAAGGCGACGAAGGAGACGACGTATCCAGGCGGCGGCCGGGGAGAGTCCTCTACACCCGGTCTCTTCCACTCTTCGGCTTCCGTCAATGGAGGAAGCAACCCCTCCTTCACCAGTCCCTCCAGCTGCCGCAGCGTCACCCTCGAGCGTTCCCAGGTCGACATCGCGAGGCCACCGAGGAGGAAGATGCGGGCTGGGTGGGGGATTCGCTCTCCTGCTCCTCGGAAAAGTGCGAGCGCGGCGGCGGCGGGGGATGCGAGGGGGCTGGCGCCGCAACGGCAAGGAAGACGAAACGCGCGACGGAAGGCGAAAGGCTCGGGGTGAAATAAACTCAAGGCGGCTGCGGCGCGAGGCTATAAAAAGAGGGGAGTGGCGGGGCGGAGCAGCTGCATTAAATGCGCGGGCCCACCACCCGCGCTGCTGCGACGTGCGCCCGTCGTTTCGCCTGACCTCCTCAAAAGACGCGCCATCCCCCCCACGCGGCGGAAAGACAGGCCGGTGCCTCCACGCTCGGCCCACCAACGGTCGAGTCGTGGCCCGGCCCAACAAGGTGCGTCCCCGACAAGCTCCGAACCCTTCACGACCCCGACAACCTCCAAGGCAAACTACTCGGGCTCAAAGCCTTAACAAGAGCATCTGCTCTTCTCAAGGCTCGGGGGCTACACCCGGCGGGTGCGCTCGCGCGCCCCCACCGGAAGAATCACGACTCACCGCTCCCTCGCCACAACTGAACCTGGGCGCGAGTCCCAAACTCCCCCCAGGCTCGGGGGCTACTGACGAGGGTCTAGATCAGGGGTGACCAATCAGGCCCCTAATCTACGACACGACGCCAATCAACCTTTCAAAAACAAAATCTGAAGACCCAGATCAAGCAGGTTTTCCATGTCCAAGCAGTCCCCGGTTCGCCCGGGAAGTCTCCACCTCCGAGGAGTCTCCAATTCGCCCGGGAAGTCTCCGTCTCCGAGGAGTCTCCGATTCGCCCAGGAAGTCTCCGCCTCCGAGGAGTCTCCAATTCGCCCGGGAAGTCTCCGTCTCCGAGGAGTCTCCGATTCACCCGGGAAGTCTCCGCCTCCGAGGAGTCTCCAATTCGCCCGGGAAGTCTCCATCTCCGAGGAGTCTCCGATTCGCCCAGGAAGTCTCCGCCTCCGAGGAGTCTCCAATTCGCCCGGGAAGTCTCCGTCTCCGAGGAGTCTCCGATTCACCCGGGAAGTCTCCGCCTCCGAGGAGTCTCCGATTCGCCCGGGAAGTCTCCGCCTCCGAGGAGTCTCCGATTCGCCCGACTGAACCACTCGGCTCTATCTCGCTTTCGCCCATCCCTGGCCGTACCCGCTTGGTACTAACTATGTCAGAATGGGATGGGCATTGTCCTTCGCCACGGCAGCCACAGGAACACCCGTCTCATCTGCACAGGGACACTACAGTTCTGGGGAAGGACACATGTACACCTAGGGGAGGACACCTGGAGCCCGAGGAGGACACAGTGCGAGCCAACCACGACCCAAAAGCTACTCGGAGACGTGCCCGAGAAGCCCCGTACTCCAACCACCCGGGTATGTACGATCCCGGGTCAAACGGAGCGCCCACCTCGTCAACACCTACTCCCCGTACAGCTCGGGGCGTAAGATGAAATTGAAGACCTCGGCATAATAATTCCTCTTGTAATTCTCTCTTTTTACCTCCCCATTTCCTTTTCCCCTTGAGACTATAGAAGGGGACAAAGGGAGACCGATGGGGGGCGGCGGACAGACGCACGAACGACCAACCAAACAACAACACACCCACACCTCCGCACAGGGACCTGGGATCATTTTCCTCTCCCGACTAGTTTGTATCCCCTACTACAGACTTGGACTCGAGAACACTGGCTCTCACTGGACGTAGGGTGTTACTCTCCGGAGGCCCGAACCAGTATAATCTCCTGTGTCTCTTGAGCCACCATCCGGTGCCCTGACACGCAATCATAGAAATATTACTTGCCTGCGGTAGAGAACCCCGACACTGGGATCAACTGCTATTCCTCCATCTGTGATGACATGACCAAGGAAAGAAACTTCCTTCAACCAAAAATCACACTTGCTGAGCTTGGCATACAACTGATTCTCTCGGAGTTTCTGTAGTACCAACCTCAGATGTTCTTCATGTTCTTCTTCATTTCGAGAAAACACCAAGATATCGTCGATAAACACCACTACAAACTTGTCAAGATATTCCATGAACACCTTGTTCATCAAGTACATGAAGTATGCCGGGGCATTGGTCAATCCAAGCGACATCACTGTGTACTCAAATAACCCATATCTGGAGGTGAACGCTGTTTCGGGGATATCTTCTGGTCGAATTCTCAACTGATGGTATCCTGATCGCAGATCAATCTTGGAGAATATTTTAGCACCTGTCATTTGATCGAACAGATCTTCAATTCTGGGTAGGGGAAATTTGTTCTTGATGGTAGCATCATTGAGAGCTCTATAATCAACACACATCCTTCTAGTGCCATCCTTTTTATCAACAAAGATGACAGGGGCTCCCCAAGGTGATGAGCTAGGACGGATATATCCTTTTCCTAATAGTTCTTCTATTTGTTTCTTTAGTTCACTTAAATCATTAACATCCAACCTATAGGGTCTTTTGAATATAGGTGCAGTTCCAGGTAAGAGATCAATACGAAACTCAATGTCACGGTCGGGTGGCATACCTGGTAAGTCCTCCGGAAACACGTCTGGGTACTCACTCACGACCTTGATCTCCTCCAAAGGTGTTCCCTTGATCTGATTCACCGTTGCTTCATCTGTGGATGGCATGCTAGCAACGAACTCAATCTGATCTCCTTGAGGACTGGTCAAGAGCACTGACTTCTTGGCACATTGAATCACTCCGTCACACTTTGTCAACCAATCCATTCCAAGAATCACATCAATCCCACTAGACTTGAGGACTATAAGATTTGCTAGAAAGTCTACCCCCATGATTTTCAGATTCACCCGCGGGCATAAGTGAGTAGCCTTCATCTCGTTGCCCGGGGAACTAACTAGCAGTGTTTTCTTCATAAGGCTCATAGGCATACTATATTTTTCCACAAATTGCTCAGTAATGAAAGAATGCGATGCTCCAGAATCAAATAGAACTGATGCAGGTTCAGAATTAACAAGGAACGTACCGAGCACAACGTCCTGAGCTTCCTGCGCTGATTCTGCTGACACGTGGTTCACCCGTCCACGCATGTAGTTCTACTGGCCCTTGTTGCCTTGGGAATTCTGATTCCCGTTGCGCATCTGTGGAGTCTGTGATCCAGGCCTCTGACCATTAATCTTCTGGCCCTATGGTGTCTGCATGTTGCGCTTGGGGCAGTTGTTAGCATAATGCCCCAATTCTCCACATTTGAAGCAGCCATTGGGTGGAACTGGTGCGACAGGATTGTTGTTGTTGTTGCCATTGCGCACTGGGGTGCCAGATGAACTGCCAGACCTGTTCTGCTGGAAGTTAGGACTGCGCTGGGTCTGCTGATTGAAGCGTTGGTTCTGCTGCTGGCTGCGGTACTGCTGATTTTGCTGATAATTTCCGCCTTGCCCTCCAGAGCGGAACTGAGACCCTTGCTGAGAGTTGAAGCGCGGGCGGCTGCTGCTTGACTGTCCCTGTGACTGGGACTTCCTCTTGAGCTCACCGAGCTCCTTGCGAGTGTTCTCCAGGCCAATAGCTTTGTCTAGAAGCCTCTGGAATGTGGGGAAAGTATGGCTCTGCAGCTGATATTTGAGCGGCCCGATCAGACCATCCAAGAAACGATCCTGCTTCTTCTCATCATCGTCGACCTCATTGGGCGCGTAGCGGGACAGCTGGATGAATTTGTCCCGGTACTCGCTCACTGACATATGGCCCTGCATCAGAGCCAAGAACTCGTTCTTCTTCAGTTTCATCACACCAGCTGGGATGTGATGCAAGTGGAAACTGTTGCTGAACTCTGCCCAAGTAATAGTGTCGGCGTTGGCATGGGCAGCTGTGTATGCATCCCACCAATCGGATGCAGCTCCTTCCAGGCGTCCAGCAGCATACAAGACTCTCTCATGGTCTGTACACTGGGTGATGTCCAGCTTCTTGCCAATGACTTTCAGCCAGTCATCAGCATCCAGAGGGTCCACCGAGTGAGAGTAAGTTGGCGGGTGGTGACTCATGAAATCCCGGTGCCTGTCCCGGGCTTGTGGAGGCATCTGTGGCGGCTGATTCTGCTGTGCCTGTATGTTATGCACAGTCTGGGTGAGATCCTGCAGCAACTGCATCTGAGCTTGTAGAAACTGCTCCATTGCTGGGTTTGGGGGTGGAGGCGGTGCTTGATTCGGACGATTGATTACGTGAGCACGTCTGACACTTGGAATGTCACGTCCTCCGCCTCTCCTGGTATTTACCATCTGATTGTTAAGGGAATGCTTCAGATAAGATAGATAAACTGATAAAGATAGAAAGAACAGAGCCAAGATTGAAACCAAGAACTGACTTTAACTTAATTATTTAATAATGTATTTGTGGCCATCACTCCACAAAAACATGACAGTCATTACAAAAACTCCAACTCAAACATAAAACAAACAAGCAAACATAAACATCGCACGTCCTCGCAGGAACGGTTCTAACGCGATGACTTATTCTGGTAGACTCTCCTAAAGCTGTCCTATGAGACCGGTGATAGAGCCTGGCTCTCCAGTACGAAGCCTCTTGCGCGGGGGTGAAGCGGCGGG
Organism: Alloteropsis semialata; assembly: GCA_004135705.1. NCBI lineage: Eukaryota > Viridiplantae > Streptophyta > Magnoliopsida > Poales > Poaceae > Alloteropsis > Alloteropsis semialata. The sequence goes on from CM014276.1 coordinate 61,683,261, forward strand.
ACAGTCGGCTCTATCTGCCTCCACTGGGGGCACGTGACCTGCCACCTGTGCCTCCAGCTGCCTGATCCTGGCCTGAGCACTGGCCAGTCTCTGAGCAGTCTCCATGAGGTCGGAAGCTGTGCCCTCCACGTCCGTGTTGAGACCAGCGACGACACGAGCGAGGATGTCGATGCGGGGCTCGTGAGGTCCTCCCAGTGGCACGTGGGTCACCTCTGTGCCACTAGCCCGTCGTGGAAGGTGGCGGTACTCCGTGATGCTCAGCTCACCACGGCGAGCGTGGCAGAGAGACCACAGAGCTCTCCTAGCGGCGCTGCTGACGGAGGCGGTGATGAGGAGTAGGGGATGTCGGAGTCGTGCATCGAACAGGTCTTGTATCCACCAGTGTCAGAAGCCTCCCGGATGTGGACCTGGGTGATGTAGAAGACAGGCATCCCAGGGTTGGAGACACGTTGCGTCATGTAGAGGGGCCTGACATTGTTCCCCAACTCCTGTAGCACGTCCATGAGCATCTTGGGGAAGGTGCCAGTCTCATTGACTGAGGTCTCTGACTCGTAGGTAGCCTGCACGAACTCAGCCCGTCCAACTGGCACGTCGTTCTGGCCCACGCCAGAACCGTCGTCCTGCGCCTCGCCCTGGTCGTCCTGACCAAGGCCCTGGTCGGCGTCGTGGCCGTCGTCCGGCTGTCCTCCAGCAGCAGGTACTGGAGCCTACAGAGCAGGAGCAGCAGGTGGTGCTGGTGGAGCGTCAACTGCGAGGTCCACCGGAACGATGTGTCCGTCCGCCATCTCCTGAAAGTAGTGGAGCTCCTCGGGCTCAGCCTCCTCCTGTTCCACCACTGGTGGAAGCCGTGGAACTGGCTGTGCAGGAGCGATGCGCCTCCTGCCTCCGGTGCTCTTGCGTGCTGTCTGTCTCTGCCTGACCATCTGTGATAGAGCAAGAACAAAACTAAGTACAAGAGCAAAAAGAGATAGAACAGGAACAGAGTAAGTTTTTATGCAAATAAATTTTTCCTAAGAGCAGAAAGGCTGACTAAGATAGTAAATCCTATGTTTCGACCATTTTCTAGCTAGGCTGGCGTCCTACAGTCAATACAGCTTTGATACCACTTCTGTCACACCCGATTTTAAGGACAAAATCGAATGCATCGCATATGTGTGCCAGGATCCGTTCATCACACATATGTTGACGTCATCAGTGAATATATCAAAAGACAATGTTCAAAAGCGTACAAAAGAGAGTACATAACTTTATTACACTCATCGTTAATAGACACGAAGGTCTTAAACGTTCACCGACATCCTAAAACGATAAAACAGCTCCTTGACTTCATCCACAGGCACTTGACTGGTTGACGCGCCTAGAACTCATCAAAGTCGCTGAAGTACTCCACTTCATTGTTATTTTCTGAACAGCAGTTGTTTAGCAAGGGTGAGTACACTTATGGTTGGTACTCCACAAGTGGGGGAATATGCAAGGCCATCAAAGGGGGTTCAGGCTCATGCGGTTAGCACTTTTAGTTGGTCAAGTTTTATTAGCAAGCACCTATTTACTAGATGTAAGTTTATACCAACCCAAAATTAAGCAGGATAACCCAAAATTATACCACCAAGACCAAGAACCACAAGTTAAGATCAAGTTTAAGTTCAATTATCATGTGAGGGTCCAAGCCGCCCTTAACCGTGGGCACGGCTGATATATCAGTTTTACACTCTGCAGAGGTTGTACACTTTACCCACAGCTCGTGTTCCCCTTGTCGCCCGGGTTTGCAAGGCCCTTAAACACTTCCTTTGGTGAGTGGCGAGGGTTCACTACGAAGCCTTTACAAAGACCTAAAGTTAACTAGCAGCCCGCTAGAGTTTTGGCCGCGGTGAGGTCCATAACCCTCCCTAATGAGACCGTACCTTAGCAAAGGCTACTCCTCCAAGAGGACCGGGCTATGACCCCTTCACCGTCCCCCTCCTTGCCCTTTCGGTAAGGCCACTAACTAACCCCAAGTCTAATTAATTAGCTAAGTTCAGAGCCATGTGACACTGTGGTTGCACTGTTTTCTTGGGTGGTTCTCCATGTTCCAATTAATCATGATGATCTTGTAATTAAGAAAGAATATAACAACAATAATTAAATCATGATTAACATTTGCATAAAAAGTAACAGAACCGTCCCAAGTTTAAGCAAGCTAAGCATTTCTACCCATGATATAATCAGGTGATTCAAGGTTCAAGGCAAAAAGATCTAGTCATGTCCTAATAGGTTAACCCATCAAAATTAATGCATAAACAGTAAAGTAAAAGTGAATTTCATGAATGTAAATGGGACAAAAAGAATGTTCACGTAGAGGGAGGCCACTTGCCTTCCTCAACAAACTGCTGTTGGTCCTCTTCAAACAGCTGTTGCTCTTGATCTTCCTCGAACGGCACGTTCTCTACACGATCACACAAGACATATAACAAAATAAATAAAACAGTACACCAAACAGTACTAAAAGTACAGAACAAGCACCTTAAACTAAAGAGCATGCAAAGACGATCGCATGAACGCGAAAATCGCCCAAAACGGATATAAAACGACGAAGTTACACTAATAACAAGGTTACAGGGGCCTATATGCAATTAAAACTAAAGTCTGCGTACTATTTTATTAAAAATCGAGGACTAAAACACAATTATTCATAGATCTCAGGGGCTAGCAAGTGAATAAAGCATGTAAAGGACGGCGGGCGAGATTATTTAAAAGTTCAGGGGCCTAAACAGAAGATCTAAGGGCATATGTATAAATATTTTCTATAGGACATGGACCGCGGGTTGAATAATAATAACTGCAGGGGCTCTTTAGCAAAATGACCGAGGCCGGCGGGTTTGACCTGAGTTGACCGGTATCCAGGGGACGATCTGGGCCGTAGATTTCAGATCGGACGGCCGAAAACAAAAAGGACGCCGGCGACCTTAGGATGCGACGGCGCCGCCGCGTCCGCGGCGAGGACTCGCCGGAGTTGCCACTGCAGGGCGCTACAGGCCTCGGGGAGAAGAACAAATGGCACGGGGAGGTTCGGGAAGACATGGCGAGCTCACCAGAGGGCTTTTTGAGGCCGATTGGAGGACGGAGGAGGGTTGGCGACGAGGAGGGGCGGCGGCGAGCTCGGACGGACGGCGGGGAAGGTGCTCCGGTGATTGCAGTGGCTCCCAGACTCCGAGTACGCGCTCCTGATGACCCTGAGTACGAGCGCAGAGGAACAAGGGGGTTAAAGGAGGGCGGGTAGCATTGAACCGAGCCGGCGGCGCTACTACCTCGACGACAGCGGAGAGGACGAGCTCCGGCGGGCGATTCGGTGCACAAAACGCAGAGGATTTTGGGTGGTTGGTGTGTGTGCGCGAGGGCGAGAGGGAGAGGGGTTTTATAGAGGGCCGAGAGGGAGCAGAGGGGGCTCGGTGTGGAAGGAATCCGAGGGCGGGCGGTGATTACGGCCATTGAAGCCTTGATGGCGCTCGGCCGTTGCCGAGGGGAGGAATGAAGGAGGGGAGAGCGGGGTGAGGGCGGCTCGGTGATGGCGCAGTGAAGGAGCTTGAAGAGGGGGAGGTGATTGCGGAGGCGAGCGCGGACGTGGGCGGCGATTGCGGACGCGGGAGACGGCGGCTCGGGCGACGCGAGCGGCTGGAGGAAGGAGAAGGGGGGCGCGCCGACAGGTGGGGCCAGGGGATCAGTGAGAGAGAGAAAGGGGAGGGAAGCAGGCCGACTGGGCTAGGAGTTGGGCCGGCGTGAGAAAAGGAGAGGGAGGGAAGGAAGTGGGCCGGGCCAAAATGGGGAAAGAGGAAGGGAGGGAAAAGAAAAAGAGTTTGAACATTGTTTGAATTGAGTTTGGAGAGTTTGAGAGATGTTTGAATAGGATTTGAATTTGGAGAGGAGTTTGAGATCACTCAAGCAAATAAAAACAAATGCAAGGCATGAAATGCAACAAACACTTATGGTTCTAAAATTAGTTATTTAATGTTCAAGTGTTTAGGGCCACAAATTAAGTAAAGGAAAAAGAAATTCATTTAACCTTAGGTCAACCTAAACAAAGTTGCTATAATTTATTAAATGGTGGAATTTGGGTGCTACAAAACACTGTTGTCTCTGCCATTTCAGGATATACCACTCCTGTCCTATGCCTGCCTGACAAAAAAAGTCTATTGATCTCTGAACTTAATGTCTTCTATAAACGGATTCAACAATGACAAATTGACAATGCTATCCCGCAGGATGCGACATTTTTTAACAATATGGCATATAATAAATAAAATGAAAGCTTAACATTGTAAATTTTGGCAAAACATACAAAAGAATCTATATTTATCATAATTTTAAAATAACCCAATTGGTTTTGAGTATTACAAATCTCTGTTGCCTGTAGGCTTTGCATTAGGGTCCGTAAAATGGGGGCTGCTAAGATTAATTTATGGTGGAACTTGCCTTCCCGATTTGAGTGTCTGGTCTTAGGATGGCGGTCATATTTTTTGTTCAGGAATAGATAACATGCCTCTCGATAGCAAGACACGCATCGGTTTCAAAATCTATTGGTCCAATCTCTCGAAGACGTTTGGAGGGTTATGGTATGTGTGTGTTCATACCAGTGGGTGTGTGCGTGTATGTGAGCACTCGCGCCTCCAAAACAAGAGAAATTTTATAATAGTTGAAACAAATTAGGATCGTCCATCAGGCTAAATTCAACGGTTGAAACATAAAAAGGTACCAGGAGGTATCAAGAGGTACCTAGAAAAAAGTACCAAACGGTACCAAAATAGGTGGGACCGATGCTAAAATAGGTAAGGTATCTTCTGGTACATCTTGGTACCTTACCAAAATAGGAAAAGTACCTCCCAGTACCTCGTGGTACCTCCCGATACCTTTTCAACCACCATAAAACACCTCCCAAAACAAATGTATAGAAGAACAATAAAGGCTCATTTTTTCCTTTTTGTAATTTATTTTCATTTATTTTTTAAAAATATGTTTCCTTATTTTTTTCTATAATTTCTCTCTGTATATATTACAGATTCTCTAATTTATGCAAATGTGATCAATAAGGATTTCCTCCTATTTGCCTAGAATAACAGATGAAAGATAATCATGTGCCCATGTATCTTTTTGAAAACAAATTATCTGTCTAATTTCTAGTCGGTACAATCATTTACCAAATGCCTCAAATTCAGCAAAACTTAAAAACCGTTAATTTGGGCCAAGCAGGAATGTGAATGTTACATCTGGTAATATAACTAGTACCTCTGTTGTAAGAAAAATACGATTCTTGGTACTCTCTTAAATTTCACTAAATTTATAGAAAATATGATTAATGTTTATGAATCCAAATAGATATACAATTAAAATTTATTTGTAAATTCTAAATCTAATTAGTATTATTTTGTGTCATAATAATATTATTATATATATATATATATTTAGTCAAAGGTGAGATATTCTGACTTGGTAGAATGCTAGAATTGCTTCTTTTTTTAGGACGGAGGGAGTATATATGACAATCAACTCTGTATGCAGTACTCAAATTATACGAACAACCTTATGCCTTCTTCCAACAACATTACATAGCCCTTCATGTTTTTTATTCTGGAACTCTGGAAGCAATATAGAAAAATTAAAACCATACCTTTTTTTGACTTTCTTGCCATATCAATAAAACCGGGAATTATATAGATACGTGGTGACAAATCATATCAAGTCAAACTAAATGTATAGAATATCTTTTGAGAAATTGTCAAATTTTACAACCTCTAGGATTATTAATATCAGCTATCCTAAAGGTATTAATGACGCCCATAGGATGCAAGTAATAATATTCACGAAAATGTTTTTGTCACATCATTTAATTTTAATTTAAAAATGAGCACCATGTAAATTAATTTCAGTTTACAAATCTGTATTATTATTTGTTAAATAAATGACAGGGTTATACAAAAACACAAGTCTTTTCTTCAATTCGTCAGTTCCATTTAATTTCTTTAAACATTTCTTAAATAAACAAGATCAGCTCCTTCGTGCCCACCATCATCTGTAACCATCTCCAACAAGCTATATTCAATGCTTCAACAATAGCAGCCAAGAAAATAAAGAAAATAAACGAAGGTTTAGAAATTGAAGCCCCGGCCGGCAGCTGGCCTTTCTGGCTTCAAGGTTCAAGCCTTCAACCTCCTATTTTTGTCACTTCCGTTCTTGTTTTCCGCCGTTTCATGGAGATTAATTAAGCTAAGCCAAACTGTTGGATCTCTTCCTTCCTTGAAAACCGCATCACCTTCAGGTTTCTGCGCCTCCACGAGCCCATTCCTTTGCCTCGCCATTGTCCAGCCGCGAGAGCTCTAGATCCTTGGTTGCAACTGCGTTGCGGTGCCGCCGTTGATCGAGCGGCGCGCGCATGTGCGCGTGAGCACGGACGACGCAGGCCACCGCGCGCCCCCACGCCGTCGCGCCGTGATCCGCCGGCGATGGGGTGCGCAACCTCCACCGAGGCGCGGCGCGACATGGTCTGGGTCGGCGCCGAACCCCGGGCGCGCCGGAGCTTCTCGTTGCCCTCCGTCGACCGGCAGCGGCTGCGGTCGAGGGCCGTGTCGATGCTGGGCACCCTCGGCCTCGCCGGCAGCGCCCGTCACTCCGGCTCGTACAGGTACTACGCGACGCTGTCGGTGGAGGAGATGATGAAGGGCGGCAATGACCACGACAAGGAGCAGGCGCCCGCCGGCGAGACCGCGGCGAAGCGGTCCGTGAAGCCCCTCACGCCGACGGTGACGCCGCCTAACGAGCCCGAGGTGATCAACGCGTGGGAGCTCATGGCCGGGCTCGAGGACGACGCGCCGACGCCGCGCGCCGTGCACCAGAGCTTGTCATCATTAGACGAGCCGCTGCACGGCGGGTGCGTCGTGGAGGTGCTGCCGCAGCCGCAGTGGATGCAGGCTGATACGGACATGCCGCCCGTCGCCTTGGACTTCGATCCGGAGATACTGTCCGGATTCCGGGAGGCTCTAGAGGACGCGCCGCCGTCGCAGCCTACTGTCACCTCATCAGCTGAGGACGCGACACCAAGGCAGCAGGAGAGGAAGGGCAGGAAGGACACGGATGCCTGTGACATGCCAGTGTCGCCGGCCACCGGCGACATGCCAGAGCTCTCCGGCATTGTCCGCGCCCGCATCAACGCGTTCCAGGAGAAGATCGAACGGAGACGAAGCAAGGGCCGTGACGCCAAGGTGTCGCCGCTGTGGCCGCCGGGAGGCGAGCGGAAGGCGGTGGTGTACTTCACGAGCCTCCGCGGCGTGCGCAAGACGTTCGTGGACTGCTGCGCCGTGCGCAGCATCCTGCGCAGCTACGGCGTGCGCGTGGACGAGCGCGACGTGTCCATGCACGCCGTCTTCAAGGCCGAGCTCGCGGAGCTCCTCGGCCCGGGCTTCGCCGGCGCCACGCTGCCGCGGGTGTTCGTCAACGGGCAGTACCTCGGCGGCGCCGAGGACGTGCACTACCTGCACGAGGCCGGCGAGCTCGGGCGCGCCCTGGACGGGTGCGAGGCCGCGCCCGTGCGCAAGCTCGGCTACATGGAGGCGTGCACGGCCTGCGGCGACGTCCGGTTCGTGCCGTGCGAGACGTGCTACGGCAGCTGCAAGGTCTTCGTCGAGGACGACGACGCCGGCGACAGGTATCACGAGGTCGGCGAGTTCCGGCGGTGCCCCGATTGCAATGAGAATGGCCTCGTCAGATGCCCCGTCTGTTGCTGCTGATGCTTGTGCTGCGCATGCTGTGGTAGATCAGTTGTTTGTGTCAGTTTTTTTGTAGTTTGTACAGTGTGAAGAGCATTATAGCAGAAATTCGATAGGATCCTTGAAGTTCTTTGTTCATTTACTGATTTCACTTATGAAAAATAAACGAATTTCAAGAGAAACAGCTTCCTGTATGACTGCCAAATCAGATACGAACCATTCTGCTGGGACTGCTTCTGTTAAGGCTTCAAAAACATTAGATTCGTATATATAAATAATAAAGCATTTGTCAGGTAAAGAACAAATACTCCACCTGTACGGTCCAGTCGTTCAGATAATCAGGTTACAGATTTCTCCAGCTGCAGTCAACTGAAAGTTGTCTTTTTGTTCAGAACCGGAACAATGTTCAGTAGTTGCATTGCATTGTTAATAGATAAACGAAATCTGCACAACATCTGATGACCAGAATTTATCGTAGATAAACAAAATGGAGACATACCAAGAGGAAAATAAAGTCAAAAGAAAAGGAATCCGGACAGCAATGCAAAGGAAGACAGGACTTATCAGAAAGGATATGAAATGAGCAGAAAGTCAGAAACATGACTGCACGATCACTTGACTCAATCTGCAACACGTAAACGCAGTGTTCATCTCCTTTTACAACACTGTTGTCTGTTATAATATACATCGAACAGCATTTGAAGTGTCATATTTTGGTGGTTGTCCACATGTTTAATACTGAAAGGATGCATAGAGTGTTTATTTTCAATTAGCTCTGCCTACCATGAGCAGCCAAATCAGCTGCCGCCTTGGCAGCTCTCGTGAGAGCATCAGAAACCATCATGGCTCCTGCAGAGAAGTAGCTGCTGGTGACGATGCCGTTCACCACCTTAGCTGCCGTTCTTCCGGTGGCAGTAGCAACAGTTTTGGTCGTCTCTGATACACGGTACGTCTCGTCCACTGATCGCACTGCACCGACACCAGCATTGATTGCACCAACACCAGCATTGACCTTGTCAGTTAAACCAATTCTCTTGCTCAGCTCTGCCGCCTTGGCTGCAGCTGCCGCTGTTAACCCACGGGACTCATCGAAGGCTCTAGCCTTAGCCAAAGCATCCTTGCTGAGCACATATCCCCTTGCTAGCATCGTCTTCACAACATCTTGAGCCACTGTCAAAGCTTCCTGTGGAGTAGTGTTGAACTGGCATGCTTGGTAGTTCTGTTAAAAACAAAATGTCAGCCCCTGGATTTGAGGATTGGGAGAGTGAATTGCTGTTCAAACATCAGAGTACTATTTTGAGAATTTAGACTTGTTTATCTTGAAAAGGCCAGGCTGGAGTGATAAATTTTCCTTCTTGGAACCTCTGTTATTATTACTGTCATACTGTTCATCTCCATGGTATGCATAATCAGGTGCATTGGTCAGCTACATGGCACATAGTGTATTGCCATTTATGCAAAATAGCATCTAAGCTTATCACCATCAACTATGCCACTGCAAGCAGTGTGTGACTAGAGATAATTTGCTTAGAAATGCTAAACGACTGAATGAAAGCCATTGTCATATGCTATCGCCTCAAAGCACAAATAACTACAGAAAAAAAATCAATTCTTTGTCCTACTTGAATACTATGGCGAAACTTGGTAGAATGAGAGATGCATACCCTGTATTCAATTTCCTCCTCGACCTCCCAGGTTGGCCTGTCCCAGAAATTAAAAGTCTCCTCAGGTTGTCCCCAATAAGTTATGCATACAGGCTGATCCACGATAGTAGCCCCCTGTCGAAGATGTGAAGTCTTGTCAAGTTCACAACCAAAAATTTATAAACAACGTACTTGCTACCCAGGAGACCTGTCAACAAAGCATTGATAAAGGTGGCTCTGCAAAGAAGCATATGGGCATATGCCAGCTTCCAGGTCACTCAAGCGACGCAGAAAATGGACTACATCAAACTGAAAGAATGGACTGTACAACCCAAAGATGTACAGAATTGAAATGCTTAGAAGACTAACATTGCGCATTTGTTTAACTGGTAACCCTTTTACAGTTTTAAGGACCTCCCCTACCCCTATGATCCCAGGTATGGCATTTTGTTTTGCAGTTGAAGTCCATTTGATAATTGAGATAGCTGGATAAAAGTGAATAGGACAGCAAGGTGAAATTGTATGTGTACATAATCTTTAGCGCTCTTCAGTATAAAGGAATTTTGGAGAAACTTATTCTGAAAGCAAATTTCCACTGAATGGTGTACATCATGAAAAGAATCAGGCTTGTCAATATTGTTGTCAAAAAAGACAAAACTTACACTGAGCAATGCTGCAGTTTCCAAGGCATAGCGCTCCTTGAATGTCACATAAGCAGTAGCGCCATACTCTCCCGATCTATAAAATTTTCAAATTCATCATGAAATGGATGCCAAGGATATGTCATGAAACAAAATTTTGAATTGTGGGATCAGGCTACAATAAGCATGGTTAATTTCAAGAGCTGTTCAATGCGTGCATATCAGAATAAATAGCTCCAAGGGGTTTTTTCGACCAACTGCTTGTTAACTGGCATGTTTGAATGGATAGAACATGTCGCAGGTAACAAGTATCCTTTTTTGTTGAGAAAAATTAAGATGTCATTTATCTAGTATGGATATGAGTGAGATACATCATATTTGCTTTCTCTGAAATAAAAGGAAGAGAGTATAAATTACCTGATAAGTTCTATATGCTCAATAGGACCAGAGAATGAAAAGAACTCATGAAGATCACTTTCAGATACCCTGCTAGAGAGGTTAGTGACTTGTACTGTGTACCCTGTTTCACTCATGATTCTGGAAGTCACCAAACAGAAAAGAACATTATTATTTCCTGTGATACACATGTGAAACTGGACAAGCATGGTAGTTTCAGACTCAAATAAGTAGATCATGTAACATCAATAGAAGATTAGAAGCACGAAGTAGTTTCAGCTTGTGTATTTCATAGGGAAGTACCTTTAGGTTAGCCTTATTATATCCTATCTGTTTGTCCTAAAGAATAGTCAGGTGTTAGGTCTCCATCGAACTACAATTTAAATGAGTATATGTTGCTTTCCAGTAGAAGTAGTTTCAGCTTTCCAGTAGAAGTAGAAAGTAATTACACGAAAATCAATAACAATCAAACAAAAGGGATATATCATACACGTGTCAACTGGCCCACTCAATAGTCCATCTTTCTCAGAAACTTTACAAAACTAGGCATTGAGTGGTCGCATTACCAGTACAATGACAACTACTACATTATACAGTTTAGTGTGAACAATATACAAGCACAAGGTGACTTGCTGCAGCTAAACAGCACATGCATAAATTCTCTTCGTAACAGTTTATACATTCTAATCTTTTTTGTTCCAGACTGGGGATTGAATACTTAAAGTGTGAATTTCACTGCGACCGCCTTTAGCTACATGGCCATGTGACAGAAGGGAAAATTATCCACGTTTTTAGTTATTAGATTCCATGCAACTGAATTTGTTATAAGAGTCTATCAAGGAAATATTCTGCTAGCAAGATCGATGTTGAGGCAAGATTGGTTCCCTAAGTAGCCCAAAAAACAAGGAAGGTATATAAACACTAAAATGTGGAAATTACATATAAAAAGAATTAGCACAACCTTGCTACTGTCTTGGCAGTTGTACTTGCTGCTTACAAGGAAAGCCTGAAATAGGAGAACTTTGTTAGATCGTTTAATCAAACACCATTGCAGGAAAAACATGGATCCAGTGAACTTGTAATCATCAAATACAATAGCATTGCGGCAAACCTACTACACCTACTATCAATACCTGCTCCCTTCTACTACCACCTCTTTTCTCAGAAGTTAACCGCTCCTCATATTTTACTGCCCAGAGTCCTTAAACATTCATTCAGCACTCTCCAGAACCTCAGCAACTAAACTACAACATCCTAGAAAAATTAGATGAAGTGGCCTATAATCACATTTTTCCCGCAAATGTATGTAGCACTAGCACAAAGCCGATCCGTATAACATGAAGATTAAATGGAGAAGATAAAGGAAACAGAGGAGGAAGGTTATAGATTATGCAATGGAAACGAAACTGAACAGGTCTGACTGAAATTAGGGCACAAGCCAAATCGATACAGATAGGGAAGATCGCAGTGTATATCATAAACAGCCTAGAAAACGATACAATAACCACACAATCCCATCAATCTAAGCTCTCCGGAAACAAGCAAGCACAAAAACACCTCCGGGGCAAATCACCACATAGATAATTAACTAGAAATGAAGCAAATATCACGAGTGGGGGAAACAACCTCAATAGACCTTACCCTGCTCGGACACACCCCCGCTTCCCCTCAATTTGGCGAGGTTTGACGATCCTTCTCGGTTCTCGCACCAACAGCCGCACTCCACCCACCGCACAAGCGCAGCGAGGGCGGGTAGTGGCCAAGCCGAGCCAGTCCAAAGCGCCGGAGCCCGTCGGGGCGGCGTTTAGTAGCGTGTGGGACACGGGCGCGACCTCGATCTCCTACCTAACAGTACTGGCAAACTAGCAACCTGCTTCCGAGCGCACGCGCGCACACAGGGATTCACGTCGGCGGTTGGGAAGAGAGATGACGGAGAGGATGGGGGAGAAGAGAGACGGTTGCTCTCGAGATTGGGGGCAGTGTGGACTGGCTGGTGGTTTGACGGGCCACGGCTCGGGTTCCCGTGTTTGGACCGTGGTCTGTCGGCGGCGCGGTGGGTCTGGGCCCTGGGGCGGGACAGGCTCGTCAAAGGAAAAGAGGCCTTTATTGAGACGACATGTCACGCATTTGGCTTGGGCTTGGTGCATTGCGGATGGGCCTCGATTACATGGGCTAGCCTAAGAGCATCCGCAGTCCTGGTGCGAACCCTCGGCAGCCCTGACATCGAACGAAATCACAGTTCGCACCACACAGCAATAACATCGGTTGGTGGGCCTAACAACGTAAAAAAAAACTCACGCTCCATCTCATTCTCCTCGCGCGAAGGAAAACTCATCCTCGTAACTGTACACCAATATTTTATTGTAAGTTGGGGGTGGGAGTAACGGACATGAATTTTTTACTGGCTATGGTGCGCACAGACTGCATGGTGCGTTGTTTGCTTCTGACACCATGGTTCGCTGCCCACTATGGCCACGATTCGATTAGAGCGAACCATGGTTCGCTGTCCGCGTACCACTGCGGGTGCTCTAAGGGAACGGGCTTTGGTTAAGCCGAGCACGTGTCACGCATTTGGTTTGGGCTGGGTGGGTTACGGATGGGCTCGGTTACATCTGGGCTCATATATAGGAGGAAAATACGTCAACATATGAAAGTGCTTCTTATCCTCAAAAAAAAAACGAAAGTGCTTTTTCCCCCAAAAAAGATATGAAAGTGCTTCTCGATAAGCATGCTTTTATCTCATCGTGTTCACTACTGTGTTTTCCCTTCCCATTTGGTCGCCATCCTGTAGAAGAAATGCCATGCATAAGCCGTTTTGTTGTAAATGCCCACCCTACTCCATTACATATGAGGGCACCGTGGCCGGTTAATTACACACCATGGCAGCGTGCACTGGTTGACTCCAAGACGATTAACGGCATGTCCCAACTCCAAAACGTGTGTTGGGCAGTGTACTCCTACATATATTTTATATGGTATAAAAGTATGCGTATATGTAAAAACAACGTCTGCAAAAATGACACACACAAAATAAGCACGTATCGTCGGTCGTATCCTTATCGATCCTGAGTTCCTGACGGTACCAGAGCCTTCCCTTTTCCATGGGCTGCACGTGCCCGAACGTATTGATGACGATCCAACAATAACGCGCGCCACGTACTAATCCGATCCTGATGCATCTAGTATATGCCTGCGAGGTTGCGAGAGAGACGGCGAGGAATACGCATGCTTTTAATTTTAATTACCTGCAAATGCGCATATGCACGTACTCGATGAGCATATCGGAGAGCCATCACGAAGGCACAAGGGCAGTGGTCACTGAGGGGTTTCCTGCTTATAAAAAGGGAGGTCGAGACGGGCCACCCGACTGACAGGATTTATGGGACGAATGGCCGCTGAACTGAAGACAGACCATTTATACAAAAGCCTTAATTGTTGCTTGATCAGCTGATTTGAGCTTGGATGTGCATCTGGCTTGATGATTGCATTGGAGCGGGAGTACATGAAGGATAGAATGGCGCCAAAAGAGTGGCTTGATTGTTTCGTCAGTACCCTTCACTCTCGGTCGGTAGAACATATATATGTGCCCAATGATGATGCTTTTTGCCGGATAAGTACCTGAGACTGAAATAGTATGAGCCATGCAACGTATGAACCTGCTGATTGTCTGGAGTCCGACCCATGTCCATATGCATGGTTTGGTTTGGTAGTCCGTCGCCCACGTACTGACGGGTCCATGTATAAATCGATCGGCGCAACTACCGCTCCCGGCGAAACAACTGAGGTGTACGTTTCGTACACATGTAGCCCCTCACGATTCGAGGTTCAGTGGATATATACTCTCTACTGGGAGTCTGCATCTACCGAGGACAATGCAAGTTTTGGATTCACAGTTTCACACTAAGAAGTTTGCCTTATATTTAGGACTTGGGACGTGTATTGTCATATTTCAAAGTCTTAAAGATACTCTGAAATATTTTGGTTGAACTAACTACTTTTAGAGACGATAGCTTAAAACGATATGCTATCAGGTCTACAGAGAAGAAAAAAGAATAAAAAAATAAATATGCTAACCTAGCCCAGTACTATAACCCACTCAACCGAATATGTTGAGAGAAGACCCGAGAGTAGGCGAGTGCCACGACTAAAGGTGCAGAGGAGGAGGGACGATGGACGATGTTTTCTCCCTGAACCAAGGAGGCGTACCTCTTCATCTTGGATGAAACTTCCAGGTACAAATTGTACCACGTTCTTTCTGACCTAGCCTAGGAAAAAAAAACCAAAACATTTTACATTGCAGGACCAAAATTGGGTGGCAACATTTTCACCCTATATCCAAGACGTATGGTGCGGCGTCTTGTCAAATTAATTAAAAAGATTTTTATGCTAGGAAAAAGGAAAACACTGCTAGCTGCTGCTTCTCATCTGCACCCAACAACCTACGTGTACTACATGTCTGGCACACACAAGTCAACCAGCTCTCTACGTACGTTGAAAAAATGGCCGGCCGACACGAGCTCGTCCGGCCGGCAAGACGCGCGCGACTCGGGCGCGCGCATGGATGGTCGACGAAACGTGGGAGTAAAGCGACGCCGCCCTTCAGTCAGTTGCGCGATGTGCGTGCGTCCGTGCGGGCGATTTCTTTAGGCCGAGGCCCCCGGATCAGCGGCCGTCGGCCGGGCGCGAGATTGCATCGTGTGGACCGGACCCGGACAAGTCCAGGGAGACAGCGAGATCGGCCAGGTTTAGGCCCAAGGGGGATCTCGTGGCCCAACACGGTACGCATATGCTCGTCCGGGCACGGACTTCGTGTCTGCAGTTTCCTCGTCCAAAGGGTGTTCGGCTGATAGAATGAATAGTATTTGGTTGGTAGAATAAATAGTATTGTGTGAGAGAAAATAAGTCGAAACTTGCCAGCCGAGAACTGTTCAACATGCCAGCCGAACAGGCCCCTTGTCGCAAAAGGGGCGAGTGGCTTTTTGACTACTTTGCTTCGCGTAGGAATCGCCAGCTGAACAGAGCTAGCGAGAGGAAGTTCAGTACGACTGTAACCATCAGTCCATCACACACTAGTGTGCTAACGTGTACCTTTTTGTGGCAAGGTACCATAAACCATGATTTACCAAAATCAGAAATCTTTATTTCACCATCTGAAATTGCCCTTTCTCGACAATTTTTTTTAATACAATGATGACACACATGTACACAAACCACCTTGCAACATTCAAACACTCACGAATTCATCTCCTGGCTGCACACTTACTACAATAGTGATTTTATTGATGAATCTACATAATGTCAGTACTATGTTATATATGTGATCATATAAACATATTGGTAACCTAATTTTAAAAAGTTTGACCAACAATAATTCTAGGCTGACATAATTGTGATAGTACTTAGCTACACACTTCCTACAATATGAAATATGTGTCCACTAGGATATTGATGACAATGTCTCCGTATGATATTTGGCTTGAATATCTATTAAAACATATTATTTTAAATGAGAAGGTATATTGTCAAAGAATTTTTCACAGTGAGTAATGCCAACTATACATACCAATCTGTATAAACACTCACTCCAGACATTTTCCTTTGCGGTTTTTGTACTCTCCGTGGTGGTTTTTATAGCCGCCAAGGTTATTTGGGATTCTGGTACTGGAACCTAGCTAGTTACATTAATTCATATTCTGAGGAGTTATCCAACATTAGCTGGCTACCAGTGGCTTGTGTTTGCCTTTCCTCCTTCATACTTCTTGTTATTGTCGACCTACAGTTGAGTGCCTTTCTAGATATCGAAAAACCAATCGCTGTATCCGATACAACAACACTAACCAGAACACGCGTGTGCAATTCAGAGCTCACCAACAGTAACAGTGAATTCCCTATTCTTCTGCAACTTTTGTATGTATCTGACCAGGCAAACTTGGGCTTAATTTGGCCGTGGATTAGGTACTGTTACGAGATTAGTTGCACTGTTGTAGTCATGGCCGTACGGTGTATCTTTGATTTCCTGCCTCCTGTCGCCCCACTTAGATAATATGATGGGATGTGCTAATATGATTGTATATGCATGGTCCATGCATCCACATCTGCATCATTTGCACGACGTACGCGTACCCGAAGATTACTTGTTGGTTCGATCGTCCAGTCGAGGAGCGGAGGAGGAGCATTATATGTCTGAACCTGAATATCTGAATGCATCACAAATTTTTCAAACTAGTAAACTGTTTAATTGAACTCCTGCGACTTTATAGTTCTATACCATGCAAGAAGTACATACCTGACTTTATAGTAAACTGTTTCTCTACTGGTATGAATGTATGATGGTGGACTTTCATATAAGTATAAAATAGAACTAATATGTATTATAGTAACAAAAAGAAAAGAACATTTTGGTTTTCAATCTTGATGCATGTAGGAATCGTGCTGAAGTGGGCTTCGAGAATTGGACTTGCAGGGGGCCGGGAGTCACAATTCTAGCATAGTAGGTATATACTATGTTATATAGGAAGGGGCCGGGGGAAAAATCCATTTACTTGGACAATTTCATTTTCATCATATAGTGTCATCAGTACGCCAAAATAGTTAAACGAGGTCGAGGTACCATTACCAATCTCTCTTGTAGACTCCAACGCCAGAAAAACGCAGGGCACAGCAACTGCTACACACAAACACGTCCAAGAGTTGCAATAATTATATATAGTGCGTGGCCCATCAAGAAAACAACCCTTGCATCTTAAGAGTCAAGTACTAGCAAACTTAATTAAAGCACCACTGCATTAAACAAAGCCAAATAGCCGTCTCAAAGTACATAAACATGAACCTCTAGCCTAGCTGTAGTATCTTTCTATAATTGAAAACCTGTGATCATGCTTGTTTGTCTGATGCATCCCCGGCCCATTATTTGCAGAACCTCTCACACAGCCAACTTGGATTAACAGCCAAACCGACCGATCGCGAGGTAGAGATAGACGACGACGATCACAATGCAAGCTTACATCAAAAGTACAAGAATCACACTCTGCTATAGTATAGCTGTGCTAATAATAAGCATATAGCTCGCTAGCTACCAGTGTACTTGAGCAGTAGTAGTATAGTGGTTTAGTAGCTAGACAGCGCCAGGGCAGCTAATATAATGAGCAGTTGCGAAGGTACGGTGGTAGTAGCTAGCTAGATAGGCATGCCTGAGATCTAACTGTGGCCGTGAACACGCGCGCGCGCGCCGAGCTTTATTCCCCGGCCGGGGAGATCACATGAGGAGGCTCCTGATTATGGCAGCCTGGTCGCTTGTGACATCCGCTGAGGAGAGCAGCTCGGCGAGCGTCTCGCTGAGGTTGTCCACCTCCTGGTGCAGGCTCCTGATGTAGCTGCACGTATCCTGCAACACCCTCGCCGTCGAGCCCTGCGCATTCAATCATTTCCACCAGTATAAGTTTAGTACGATCGAGCTAGCTAGCTTAATCAGATGAAAATTAATTGTGCAAATCTTCATCAGAGAGCTTAGCTTACCCTATGCGCGCCATTGCGAGTTTGAGACTCCGGGAGCAGCGCCTGAAGCTTGGACAGGAGCTCGGAGATCTGGTCCTCCGAGATGGACCTCGACGACGACGACGACGACAGCGAGCTCCCGGCGCGCCGTGTGCGTGACCTCCGGCTGCTGGACATACTCACAATCCTATTATATATGCTGAGGCTGAGCTAGCAAGCTAACAGCCGACAAGAGAGCTCAGTATGTAGAAGCTAGCTAGTAGATCGAAGAACTTGCAGCTAGCAGAGAGCTCGGCGACTAGAGTAGCAGTATGCAGCTTTAAGGCAGGTGAGTGGCGGTTGCAGAGAGCAGATCGAGCTATATATAATGAGGAGATAGATCGATGGCGGTCCGTGATGGGAGATGGGGGGAAGCGATCGGAGAGGGGGCAGGCCGGAGGGAGAAAGCGAGAGTTATAATGTGCGAGCAAGACGTGCTGAGGTATGGAGAAGAAGTAGTGGCGGATGCATGGAGATGGATGGCTGTGTGTGAGCATGGAGGAGCAACCAAGTGTTGGCCTGGGTTTCCTTCCTGTACCTTTTCTTATTGCGGCCCTCTGGATTTGTTTGTACTATGTGTGGGGGTTTTCTATATGTGCGCCTGCCTGTGTGGCTCCATCTCCTGGATCTGCCGAGCATCCATGCGGCAGGCAGGGGCATCGATCCCTGAATTCAATTCATTACATTACTAGTCACCATCGGTGCTGGCAGCATCTTGTTTGTTGCTCAACGGAAACATAATTATGTTTGCATTATTCCGAAATCGTTTACGGAGTACTAATTCGTTTTGTTCTCGCTTCAAATTAAACTCCAGTAGTCCAGTAAATATTCTACAGCCCCTTTTGTAACTGACCGGTTTAAATATCTAAAATAAGTTTGGAACTAGTAAAGTTCAGCTTTTTTTTTTCTCCCAGGCCGGTAAAATCAAAAGCATCGCTTTCAGTATGTAGTGGGGAGTAGTGTCGGGTCTGTTACTAGTTACCAGCAGAAACAAAAAGTGGTTTATTTTAGGGTTTATGAGCAGCCATTCGTACTGTTACACTAGAGTAGTACTCTAGTACACTGTTTACGACTATTTACAAATGATTTGGGCATGTTTAGTTTGAAAATTTGCCGAAAAAAGTTGTTATTGGAAAGCGTGTTTGTGAGAGAGGGCACGGTAAACATGGTGAAAAAAGTTGCCATTTTAAGTGGAAACTTTCCGAACTAGAGCCCTGCTTTGGTAAATAGTCGGAACATCTAGGGACGCTGGAAAATTTGTACTCATGGCTATCTGAATCTGCGTGGGGGCGATTATAAAAATCTTCCCTGCAAGTCCTTGCATCGATCGTCTGTGTGGATTGCAGGACTGCCAAATGCCTGATCCAGCCCGGTCGTCTGTGATGAACTGTCTCCAGTGTTGTTCTCATGGCTAGCTATACATACACTGGTAGTCGTCACAACAAAATCTGTGATCGATCAGAGCTATAAAGCTCTGATCGAGCTACAATCGATCATCACCTCAACTGTCTGGGAACAGTGCCGGGCAACAGTTAGCCTTATAGAAATCTACCAACTACCACACCCTTGGATACGCGATCCGTCTGCTGCCTCGTGATGTACAGTATATCCCAATTATACAAGTTTGACCAGTTCCTATATAATTCGGTTCGGGTGCGGATCCATGGGCGAAGAGCGGAACACGTCAGTGCATAGTGAACGGCGGACTAGATACGCACCATACCATACCAGATGGTCCGTCCGTCCTGGAATTATTGGGGGTCAACAGCATGCGATTGTTTCGGGTGATCTCAAAGGACGAACGAGCTAGAGCTAGTTGTGGCGCCTCATCCTGAATTCCTGATGATGGGGTGCACCGTCCCAGCAGCGCCTTATGGGTAGTCTTAAACTTTTCCCCGGAATGGCGACCTGAAACCATAACAACAGTGACAGGTGATGACAAGGAGAGGAGCTCTCTGCATGCAAGAATGGGGTCGTCGAATCTGATGGTCAGTGGAGGCCTGCTAGCTAGGTGAACTGCATCTCAGGCCCCGTTTGGTTTCCATAAGTCAGGTGACTTAAAGTGCAAAAAGTGCAAATAAGTCACTTGTAGTAACCAAACGGCCCTGACTTAAAGTGTAAAGGACTTATAAGTCCATAAGTAGCTTCACCCCAACTTAAAGTAAAATAAGTCACTCTTTTTCCCCTCCTACCCCAGGTGGGACCACCAAGAACCCTATCCATATGGGTAAAGTAGTCTTTACTCGCTGACTTATAAGTCACTAAAACCAAACACAACTGACTTAAATACAACTGACTTAATAAGTCCCTGTGTAAAGTGAAAAAGCTGCTCGATCGGTCGGTCTCGTTGCTTTGTGATGCCGTAGGGCTTTGCCTGCTAGGGCTAGGCATGTCTGAAGTGTGAACTGTATATGGAAATCACGGCCTGACAGGTCAGCGTCAGTTAAAAGAAAGTGATGGGTCCTGTTTGGTTTTCCAGTGCTAGAAACTGTTCACAACTTTGACCACTAATTAAAGGTATTTTACAAAACTAACTCCAGAATCTGCACTAGGAACCCTGAAGAATCTAATGAGGCCTTTGACCGTATGATTAGAGGATGATTAGAGGATGGTTACTATAGCATTACTGTAGCCAATCATCGATTAATTAGGCTCATTAGATTCGTCTCGAAAAGTTACGCTCGTGCCTGAAGAGGTTTTGCAAATAGACTTCATTTAGTACTTCATGCAAGAAAGATTTCCTCCGTGCTAAATGCTATGCTAGAAAACCAAACGTGTGGTGTGTTGCTGTCCTTGTGTGACCCCACGGTGTGCCGCTACATGGCCCACGTTGCCAAGAGACAGAAGAGTCCACGGGTCCACCCTCCCTGGCTGATGACGGATACCTGAATGCGCCGCTATCTTGTTTGTTGGAGTGTGCAGATTTGCAGAGAAGAGAAGCCAGAGATGCAGTGACCAACATTAAAGTGCAGTAGCATTTTGTCACCCGCAGGTCTTCCTGCTTTTTGACCTCGGCGATTTTCCGTCCACTTGAGATGCAATGAGCCACGAGAACAGAGAGAGAGATCAGTACCAGCCAGTAGTAAAAAAGAAGAAGGAATTATTGGCTAATGAGTAGTGTAGTATGATTCCTGGTTTCTCGTCTGGCGATGACGATTGAACGGCAATCATGGCTCTATGATTTTGTTTGTTTGGGACGACTGCAGGAGGGTTCACGCGCCCCTCTCGAGCAAACGACGAGGCTAAACAAAGCGAGCCCAACATGGCACAAGACGCTTTGTCCCCAGCTCGGTCAAGACAAAGACCAACGAACCAGAACGGCAGCAGAATCTCTCGACCTCTTCTCTCTCTCTCTCTCTCTCTCTCTCTCTCACTCTCGCTCTCCTTGGATCAGGACCACGCTGGATGGATGGCTCTGGCTGCAGACAGAACGCTCTCTGCGGATCGTCTCCGCCTCCTGATTGGAGGCGATGGCATCTGGGGCGATCCGATCCCGAATTCCCATCCCGTGCCCTCCTGGAGCGAGCATCGTCTGCACCCTCCTGTCTCACAACGCATCACAGCACATGCCCGTTCGGTTTCCAGTAACGAACTCAGCTCACAGCTCGCGAGATCTAGCAAGCGCGGCGCCGGCGTGATGGGACATTTTCCGTCGGTGGCGGGCATGCGTGGGGTGGAGGACCTCGGAGCGCGCGCTGGGCGAATGCCGGCCACGGCGTGCAGTGCGCCGACCATGTGTGCCGTACGTACTTACACCTAGCAATGAGCACCAGATCGAGTGGAGTCGAGCGGTCGAGCCCTACTCCTTGCTTTCTATAATCAATCGCTCGTCTCGTCTGCTGGGCACAAGAGGGACTTCTATACTTGTCACAGGCTCCCATGGCGCAAGGAATGGAGGAGTTTGCGAGGCCATACCCTGGGCAGTTCGTATCCATGCCCGGATCGATGGAGATCATCGGCTTTGATGAGTTCTGGGCTTCTGGCCAGTGAGTTAACTGCGAGTCAAAGTTTGCAGTTTCTGCATGTTAGATCGATTTGTTTGTCTGCTTAACTGAATAACTGGCGCGGTCCCTTTACCAAAGTCCAATTTTACACACCTCCAATCAGGACATAGTCCGTCTTGTAACCCTAAACTAGAGAATCGGACGTTGAGAGCCATACAATATTTGAACTGCACAAATTTGGATTTTTCATTTCGAAAGTTAGTTTTACATTTCCTGGAAATTTAGGATTATGGTTTAATCTGAAAAATCACAAGTAATTCATTTTAAATTAGAAAAATATAAAAACAGGAACATTTTTTCTAAAATTCGGTGCTCTATATTTGGGGTTACTTGAATATTATCTAGTCCTATTTTTAGTGTTTTATTGCTTGTAGTCACCCATGTTATTTATTTCAATTGCACATTCGCGATGTACTTTATGTTCATTTTACAATTAGTTGATTGCATGATGTTGAAGCTTTGTCTTATTTAAAAATCATTACCTGATCATGTAATCAATATTTCAATTGCACATTCGCGATGTACTTTATGTTCATTTTACAATTAGTTGATTGCATGATGTTGAAGCTTTGTCTTATTTAAAAATCATTACCTGATCATGTAATCAATATGAAGTTGTCATGAATATGCAATGTCTAAATATGGTATATATCTGGTGGAGCATGGCAGTTGTGACTTGTGAGTTTGGTGTCAATTTTCCCTAATCTTCTATTTACTCATAGCTGAATTTATCCACTCTGTTGATCTTCGTGTTTAATAAAGTGCACAATGACAATTTAAACGAATAGGTGTTATTACAAGAAACACGAACAAATATGGCTCAAATAACTCCAATAGAGCACAAACAAATAAGTTATATCTTTTAAAATGATACATGTTTTCATATTTTGATTTAAAATAAATTACTTATTCAAAACTTTAAAAATCAAAACCCACTAAAGGGCCATGTTTGTTAGGCTTTTATGCAATGATCCTCGACGTCCTATTTTATAATTTAATATTTAAAATATCGGAATACAGCACTCTGCACGTACTAAGCGGAGCTTGGAGCCGAGGTCATAAACCGGACCCTTTTTTCCCCTCCCGAGACCATCTTCCGTGCATTGCAGTACTTCTACTTCACACCACACATGATGTGCGCACAACAATGTATTATGTACACCACACAGCACGCGCACGCTGTGGATCCGAACTCGATGCTTGTTGCCCAACCGAGCTGGGAAACGGCGAACAGCGCCCAAGCCCAAATATTGTTGCTCAGCTAATCAGATCGTTGTTTAGTGGGGTTTAATCCAAGTTTTAGCATTAAATAACATATTATATCAAAAAATTTTGGTAACATATAGCATGTCATTATAAGGAGAGAGCCAAGACAATTTCATCATATGAGCATAAAACTCAGCAGACACAGATGCTGTCAATTTCTTAATCAATAAACTCTGCACCGAGAGACTGGTGGAATGGGTTTAACAGCTGACGAGGCGGCCACGAGGCGCGCGCCGAGAGAGACCCTCTCGCTCTCGCATCCGCGGGATGCGCGGACTGGCACGTCACGGATCATCGGCGCCCGCCCGCGATCGGCATGGTCGGCTTCGGCTGATTCGCCGTGCCCGGCACGTACCGTCACGGGTCGCTCGCCATACGCGCGCATGCAGCTGGTAGTCGGCCGAACCGCCCAGTAGGTACTTTTTGCTACCTAGTCCGCCACGCCACGTCGTCGTACCTCATCGATCACGTTGGTTGTTGCAACGACGCGAGCGCGGCCGGACACATTGATTCTTCTCGGGAAAAATGCAGGCCCGATCGAGGACGGCCGGTCTCTGCTGGGGCCTGAGAACGGATCGACATCGATCGGCCGGTGTCCATGTGCAGCCTTCCCAACCGGTGGACGGCTGGTTCCCTCAAAACCCATCACGTACGAGTGTACGACGTACATGTAGCAGTTAAAGGATAGTATGGATCAGGAACCATGCCGCATGGCTACCACCGATCGATACTATGGTCTGTGACATCGAGCTGGGAATTAAGCGTGCACGTGGCGATCGCGGTCATGCATCACTGGAAAAGTGGAAGCAGCCGGTGGATCGAGGGGACATCGTCGACCGGGACTGGCTTCCAGGCCACGGGACAACAACCTGCAATTCGCCAAGCATGGTGGCGCATTGATTCGACACTGTGCTACGGCTTTGCGGCAGAAGAAGCGCGTGGCATCATGGCCCGGATCGGGATCGGAGGCGTGTTCAGCTAGCGATGGGGAGAGGGGCCTGCTGGAAAGGCCCCGGCCGCGCATGCTGTACATCCTGGAGCGTAGCTGGACGGAGCAATGCGCGCATGCTCGACGAAAGCATTGTTGACAAGCGCTGCGTTACAGTCGATCGATCTATCAATCGCTGGCTGTATGGCGCACGTACGGGGATGCTCTATTCACCATTGAATTGCAGCTCGAGAGATTTTGGGCATTATCTCTGCTAGCTATTATTCCAGAGTGTC
Source organism: Alloteropsis semialata (assembly GCA_004135705.1). Taxonomy (NCBI): domain Eukaryota; kingdom Viridiplantae; phylum Streptophyta; class Magnoliopsida; order Poales; family Poaceae; genus Alloteropsis; species Alloteropsis semialata. The sequence continues at coordinate 61,707,698 of CM014276.1, forward strand.
CCAAGGAAAATCACTAGCTAGGATTTGTACAGTATATATATATATATATACACATTTGCCGCCAGATATGATATTCCTGAGTGTCTCGTCTCGGATTGTCATAAGCACTCGTTCCGACGTCGATTCTTTTCGTTCGAAAATCCTTGCATTCGCCAGATATGATATTCGGACGGTAGAGGCTTACAAGGCTTCTGTTCAATGTCCGTGTGGTCAGCATGCTGCACACTGTGCGGCTAGCTGGTCTTCGGCCCGACAGAACGTATACAAACCGGTGCCCTGTCCTGATCTATACTATAAAGAGAATAACTTTTGAAAACATTTTTCACCCAAAGTTAAACACCCTTACCCCTCACAAGAGGTCCCACCTGACAGACCAAAAGCTTGACAGGGGAGGGGGGGGAGATTGAAAAGTTGGAGGAAGGAAAATAGTTTCAGTGTTTTTTGATTGTTTTTGTTACCGCGGCTCCGGTCTTACCCGCCCGCGTGTACCCATCCAATCCCGCCCGTCAATCTCGTGTCTTTCCTCCCACGCTTTCCTTCCCTGTCGCAACCATCCCATCCTTCCTTATTGGACACGTACAATTCTTCTAATTTTATCCAATTTTGGACGAATCCACACATGCACGTGTATATGGGACCAAACAGCAATGGCGTGTTGTATTTTTGCATATCTATTATATCCTTCTTATTTATATTACATACAATTTTGCCTACCTAAAGAAAGGAAATGTCCATGCGCTCATCTATACGAAACAAATTGCGTGTTGTATTTTTGGATACATATATCGGTCTGATTGAGTCTGGGGCTCATATGGCAACTAAATAAACATTTCCATTTCCTCAAACGATGAACCGTATATGGAAACTAAAGAAACATTTCCATCGCCGCTCCGGAGCCTGATCCGCCGGGCACTAATTACGTATTTTTTGGAAAGATTAGAGTGTGATAAATCAAATGCATTCCTTTATATGGCACTAATTATAATCTCGCCTCCCATATATGCACGTACGATGTCCGCGATTCCTGCTACAATTTGAAATATTTGACAAGGATTCCTTCATAGCACACAAATTAGAGTCTTCCCATATATATGTCCACATCGCTGTCTGGGTAATATTTCCAATTATAAATTCTGGTGGGGAACAATGGATGCCGGATCTGATGTTGTAACGGGCGACCAGGCATATCGTGTTGAAGATGACGGCCTAGCATCTCCAATCGAGATGGGTTCACCTATTCGGGATGGAGACACTGAAGATAATTGTGATCCATCTCAAGTGAACATCGACTTGATTAATTCCCTTGCGTCATGTGTACAAGACACGGAGAGGCTCCCTTGTACCGAAGTTGTCCAATCGGATATTGGGTTGGATGTTGCTTCCACAAAACCTCATCGTCATAAGAAGCCGAAGAAGTCGCATGTGGTTTGTCTGGAAGCAGAAGGTAATTTTCCTTTCTTACCATTGGTTTTCGTGTCAAATATTTCATTTTTAAAGCTGAATTTTCTATCTCGATGCAGACTATGTTTGTGATGAAACGGATCTACAGGTTATCGAGTCAATTGTAGGGTTGCACGACGAACAAAAAATTGTCAGGGTAGATGAATCATTTGTCTTTAAAAAGAGCTTCTTATGCCTTCTAAATCCTAATGCCTATATATGCAGTGATGTAAGTACAAAAGTGGATCCGTATCCTAAACTTTTCATTATACATTCGTTTGTTTGCATCTGTGATCTGATTTTAGGATTACATTTTTCACAGGTCATAAACCCTTACATCAACCTGATTAAGGCGGAAACTCATCTGATGCGTAGGAATGACCAAACCATACACATGGAGAATACTTTAATAGCAGAGCTTCTATTGCGATACGGTCGGTACTCGAGGAATTTTAAGCCGACCAAAGTATCAGACGTTATCGTTGAGAGGATTTCTACCTACATTAACCATGATTTGGTAACACACATGTCATTTTATATATATATTTTAAATTTAATATATTTTACATTTATTATATTTTGAATGGTTCATATCGCTACTTTTTCCGAAAGTTAAAGTCGTCATCTTGTCCAGGTGTTTGTGCCCATAAACATTCACAAAGTTCATTGGTATCTCATGGTCATAAACGGCACTAAGTGGGAAATACAAATTCTTGACTCATTATCAAATTTATTTGGTCGATCAGAAGTGCAGTGGACTGTTAGGAGCTACACCTTCACCTTTTTCATTTGTTGTACCATTATTCAGTAATTTCTCTATTTTAGGGATCTGATTTCTACTTTACGTTTTCTTTCTTACATGCACAACAGCTGGAAGGCCTCAGATTACAAATTGATCATGTTTCTAAAGATTTAGACACTAAAAAAATGAAGTGGCCTGATCTTGAAGTTCATTTATGGCCTGTCAGAGAAATTTTTAAAGATCCAATACAGACTGACGGGTAATTATAGCTGCACCTCTTTTTAAATACGTTCACCACAGCTTAATCAGATTTTTTATTAAAAAAATATATTACCATCCATGTAGCTGTTCATGTGGATTGTTTTTGGTAAACTTTATGGAGTATTGGACTGGAGATGATCTGACTGACAACATATCACAGGTTTTTTTTCCAAGCACATCGTGGAGTGTAATTATTTTTAGAATTTCCCATTCTACTGTATTGATTGTGAACATCTGTTAATTCGCCGCTATCTTGCTTGACTGTCCATTAAACACTGCTAAGGGAGGTCAACCATTCGTAGAGTCAAATGTTGCAGAAGTTTGCGACCCCGATGACTGTTTGATGTTATCCCAATCAGAACAAGTAATTTATAATATTTTGTCTCAGCCAAGTTCTTACTCTGTCA
>CM014276.1:61713685-61781309 GCA_004135705.1 Alloteropsis semialata
TACTATTTTGCAGATCAAACAATAGTATCAAAATACATCTTTTATCCTTTATAGTATTTAATTTAATTAATAAAAGTTAACTTTGTTTGATTCATTCAGTTTTACAGATGTAAGCTTTGTTCTTTTCCCTTTTTTTCTATACTATCTATACTATAAAGAGAATAACTCAAAAGCTACCCACCTTACCTCTCACAAATTCCTTTGATGGGCCCACAATGCAGTCCAAAAAGTTTGACAGGAGGGGGGAGAGGGAAAACTTCATTGTTAGAAAATAGCTACGGCAAAACATTTTAATTTTTCCTCACCGCGCTTTTTAGTTACCCGCCCGTGTACCCACCATTCGAAATTCCAATCCCGCCCCATTTTCGGGTATTTATTTCCTTATTGCCTGGTTGCTAATTGCCTTTTTTGGTGGCTGATGGTTTCAATCAAATTGTTTCCAAATTTTGCATGCCCCGAATGTTTCCTTCTTCTTTCATTCTTTCATCTGCCGCATGTCTGCCGCATGCCCCCGAATGTTTCCTTCTTCTTTCATTCTTTCATCTACCACATGCTCGCGATTGTTTCCTTCATCTTTCATCTTGCGTTCGCGACGACCAGGGATCGCTTCCGTGATCGACAACCGACTGTGCCGCCGGTCAAGGTCCTCGCCGCCACCGGTCGAGCTCTTCCTGCGCCGCCGCCGGTCAGCCTCTTCCTGCGCCGCCCGGCTGCCGCGACCCCAGGCCCGAGCTGCTACAGTGCTGTCTAACCTCCCCGCCACCGCGACCTCGGTGCCCCTCGCCGTAGGGCAGTGAGCCCGATCTCCCTCATCGCCAGTCTCAAAGGGCCAAGGTATGATCCTCCTTATCTACTCATCCATCCTCTGTAGTCTGCAGCTCTCTTCTCTGTTCTCCCTCGCACGCCTCCCTCTGCTTCTCCCTCTCTGGAGCTCTGTAGGCAATAGCTCTGTTCCTCCATGCGATTCTGCTCCTCCCCCATTTGCTGGTTTGCTTCTTGTCTTCTATCTCTAACTGCAATTAGTCAGTTATATATACATTTGTTGGTTCGTAATGCATAAAGTACCTCTGGATTAGTAATTTATTTGTGTAAAATATGTTCTCTGCCTATGGATTGCAAATTTCTGTTCTAGGAAAATCAAGGCATGAAAATCAACTGATCAACTAAGGTATGTATGTTGCAGCCATCTTGGTGTTTGATTCACATATATTTTGATCAATTAGACATAAACAAAAGTTTGTTTAATTAATCTTAATCTGGTATATTGTTGATGATCTCCCTTACATTTTTTAGGAATAATCTCACTGGAATATTGGTATTTGAAGTCTGAAAACATCGCCCACCGTGTAGACATATCCTTTAAAATCTCCACGAAAAATGTGAGTGATCTGGAGCATTTTTTTATTATGGTGATGATTTCCTTTGCATTTTGAGGAATAATCTCATTGGAATATTGGCATTTGAAGTACAAAAACTTCGCCCACCGCGTAGACATACCCTTCAAAGTTTCCATGAAAAAGGTGAGTGATGTGGAGTTTTTTTATTAATTATGCATTATGTGAACTGCTATTGAAAGATTAATCAATCAGTTAGATGGATGCACACTTGTAGTACTTTTGATGGATGCACAATTGTACTGAAAATATAGCACAATTCCTAATTGCAGTACTTTTGATGGATGCACACTTGTTTTAATTTGTTGATATTCAATTTGACTAAAATGGATGTGTCATGAGCCGGATCAGGACCTACTTGCTGAGGATCACTTGTGTGCAGACTCTAAGAAAGATGAAGACACATCTATTTGATTATTCTGAAGGTGCTGCCAGGACTAATGGCATCCATGTAGGCTTTCCAATAAATTGTGCTAAATATATCCATAGTACATGCGTCTCCCGTCTCCCCTTTCGATAGGTTGATACTGGGTCATCAGGTACTAGATGCGGTTGCTGCAAATACATGCACCACATCCAGTTTTATCATTTGGTTACAACAAGGAGGAAGTGGTCACAACAGGAAGGATGTTGGCATAATTTCTTTTTTTTTTAATCAAGCTTAGGTTATCCTTCAACTTGATCAGGTAAAATCATAAATTCTCTAACTCTACAATTTTAGGTAGTACCTGTGTTTTCATCATCTGCAGATTGTGTCAAGCGATGCATTTTGACCTGCTACTTCCATGCTTGGGTTAAATTTTCCTTGTAACCCTTCTATGGAATGTTCGTGGACATCATCTTTTGTAAGGTGTGATGATTCTCACTTTGGAAATATTTTAGAAAGTTTAAACTCAAATGTATTTGGTGATAGAAGTGGCACAGTCAGTCGTGTCCAGCAGAGCACCAGGGATGAGCTCTAATTTCTTAATTAAATTGTGAAGTGAATACGTCCTGAAACTCCCACTGAAAAAGGCCTTTTTTGGTTGCAATCTGATCTGTTCAAATGTCTTTTGAGAAGGTAATCTCTCAGCTTAAATGATTGCATGACCTACATTTCTTTGAAAATAAGTATTGCTACCAGGTTTGTTTTCAAAACTGCAGTGATTGATCCTATCCTGATTTCCTTTTTTAATCAGTTCAGTGATTAGTTAATTGATTTTCTACATTATTTTCTTTTGGTGCCTGCTGATAAGAGGCCTTTCCTTCCACTACCTGATTTCTGCTGGTTGATTGACCATGGTCTGTTCATATGTGAATTAAGCTGACGACAGAATCCGTATGTTATCTGTAGGAAGGTGAGGTGGAACAAATAATCTGCATTGCTCTTTGCTATAGCATCGCTACTACATGTACATATTCTTGGTGCAACATACTGCACATGCCATTTTTAAAACTAGATTATCAATTTAGATGGCCAAGGTAAAGAAGTCAAACGCTGATTATTGCTATGGTTGTCGATTTAGTTTGTCGTATGCACAAAGCGTGCAAGCTAACTCTAATGGCTTGACTCAATTGTCTTCAAATAATGTAGATGATGAAATGTCATATTCTCATGTTATGCATGGATGAATAATATTTTATAAGGATGAGAGCATATGGTTTCTATATACTCCATATTGCGTATGAGACCACCATTTTCTTTCAAAATAACCTCATTAGGTGCAGGATTTGGGATTCTAAACAACAAAGATTCGGATGTATGTATTAATTTCCTTATTTACAAGCTCGTGATATTTTGCAATACAGAAGTGCTTTGTATTATAATTTTTTTAACGTGCCAGCATAACCACTATAAACTATTAATACTTGAATAATTTAGGTTTATGTTTATGTATGTACAATGTTCAAGTTTAATAATTTCCCTATTTAGTAGACTGTGGTATTTCGCCATATATAATTTTTTTATATCACAATTTTCTTTAAACGTGCCTGCGGCACGTGCTTAACCACTAGTAATTGATAAAACGTACGAGACCGCACACTGCACACACCCTAGCTAACAAAACTCATCATTTCATCGACGCACTACGTTACGTGACGATGCTAACATCCATCCGACGTATACAATACAGGCGCAATTCACTCGGTCTGGTCAGGCTGAGAATGAGATGACCATCTCACGAATCAACACAACACATCAAAAGCCAAACAGTGGCCTGTCGCCGGGCGCGAGTAGCCCCGTCCCTAGTCCACCCAGCAACCACCGCCCCGGGACCGGACCGGCCGTCGGTCCATCCAGCGCGCACGCCTGCGCCACGCGCCGGCGCGCGGTTGGGGAGGGCCGGAGGCCGACTGGCCGAGGCTTCCCCCCGTGCCGCTAGCCGCCGTCGCCGACCTGGGCGCGAACAGTGCGGCGGATCCGGGCCGGGATCGGCCGAAACAGTCGCCGCTCCAGCAACGCGCGGCCAACCGTCCGGGCGCGGCACGAACGCCGGTCAAAGCGCGGCCGAAGTCCCCGTCAATACGGCGGTGGGGTGCCCTAAAGCGCACTGCTCCGTCGGGCGTGCATGCGTGTACGGCCGATACGGACGCGGCCGGTGGTGCCACTTGCAAGTACGCCGCGGACAGGGAAACCATGCAAATCGATGGCCATGGCGCTGCGGGAGAGCGGCCGGCGTCGTGTTGCGGCGACAGGGAGAGGGCTGCGGTCCCCGTGCGCAGCGCGCGTTCTAGGCTACGCGCCACCAACCGGAGGAACCAGGTGTACGAGGGCTGGGAGTATGGGGCGTATCGCGACTGTACAGGTAGTGGTACCGGCGTACGGCTGCTGTATATGACGCCCTTGCAGCCGGACCCGGAGGAGCTCGACGTGCCAGCAACCCAAACGCCTAGTTTGGCTGGCACGCAAAGTGCAGGAGCGTCACCTCCGCTCCATTAATTGTTGGCCTAATTATTTTGTGCTCTATGATTATGTATGGGAGCCTACAGTGATCACCGGAAAATTAAGCTTTTAACCTAGGAGTACGTACGCACGTGTACATTCTCGGTATGAAATCGCTACGACTTGACGGTGTATAAAGACCGGAGGAAGCGGAGGTTGGGCCCTACATTAGGCCCACAGGGAATTATGGGCCTTTGAAACAGCAACCTTTGTGGGCCTACCTGCCTTAAAATAAAAAGCACAAAGCCGGAGCCGAACTTGAGACGGTTTCAGGGCCCAATGTCGATATCCTGCTTCCTGTTCCCATCTCCGGCGGCGTTGGCGCCGCCGCGCCATGCCGGCCGAGACGCCGATGTGGGCTTGCCTGTCGCCTCCGAATCCAATTGCGACGGCCGCCTCTGCTCGATAATCACACGACCTACGGTCTCAACGCAGGTGAGGTTGCGTCCACCGAGTCATACAATGATCTCCGCTCGGGGCATTTTGCTCTTCAGAATCACATCATATCCTTGATTTCACTTTTCACGACGTATGCCCCAGAAGAATGCGTGAACAGATGGGGAACGGTTAACAAAAGAAGAGTTGCATTGCATCGTACATTCCGCGGAGAAGATACAGATATAACATGTTCCAAGTTTAAGCTTGCGAACCACACCATCAATAACATACACGGTTGCCCTAGTATCTACATCCGCACCACCACCACCACCACCACCAACCGAAGAAACCGAACAAAATCCGGCAATCCCAGTTTAGCACCAAAACGAAGATGTCATCATGTATTAATCAGACGATGCACTCCAATGGCGCCGTCAGGCTCGGTGGTGCTGCAACTGCAGCAGCCGCGAGTACGCGCCCTCCGGGCGGGTCAGGAGCTCGGAGTGGCTGCCGTGCTCCACGATCCGGCCGTCCTGCACGACCGCGATGCGGTCAACCCCTCGGATCGTCGAGAGGCGATGCGCCACCAGGACGGTGGTCCGCCCCTTCATCAGCCGCTCCAGCGCCTCCTGCAGCACGCATTCCGACTCCGCATCCAGGGCGCTTGTCGCCTCATCCAGCAGCAGGATGGCCGGATCCTTGAGCACTGCCCTGGCGATGGCGATCCGCTGCTTCTGCCCACCTGACAGCTGCACGCCCCGCTCGCCGACAGCCGTCTTGTAGCCGTCGGGGAGCTGGCTGACAAAGCCGTGGACATTTGCTGTCTTTGCTGCCTCGATCACCTCTTCTTCAGTCGCACCATCCTTGCCATACGCAATGTTTTCTAGGATGCTCGCAGCGAAAAGGACTGGCTCCTGCTGCACAAGGCCGATCTTGAGGCGCAAGGACTTCAAGTTGAGCCTCCTTATGTCCTTGCCATCAATACTGACTTTTCCCCCAGTTGGATCATAGAATCTCTCAATGAGAGCAATGACAGTGCTCTTCCCTGAACCACTGGCTCCGACTAGAGCTTGGCTGCGCCCAGCTTGGATTTTCAGATTGAAATCCTTGAAGATTTGAATGTCTGGGCGTGCTGGATAGGCAAAGTCCACATGCCGCAACTCAATGTCCCCTCGGATGGTGGTTACACGCTCCGACTCTGGATCATCAGGCTCAATTCTTGTTGCCCTGTTGAGGATGCCGAAGATGGATCGGATGGATTCACCTCCGCGGACGATCTCCGGGGCTAGACTCACTGTCTCGGCTACGGAGTTGGCAGTCACCACAAGGACAACAAAAACCTTGATGACCTTGGAGAAGGTGGATCCATGTGACCGGACGAGATGAGAACCATACCAGAGAATGAGTGCTTCTGAGGAGTACAGGCAGAGCTGTGAAAGGCCAAACAGAAGACCTGATGTCTGGCTACGACGAAGGATTTGCTGCTCTGGTATGCGCAGTTCATGGCTGAAGAGTGACAAGATCTTGCTTTGAGCATTGAAGGCAGCCACAGTGCGGATATTGCTCACTCCTTCACCAGCGACCATACTGCTCTTGGCATGCGCCTTTGCCGTGTCACCAGCAAAGCCCTTCATTGAAATTTGCTGAAACCATAAAAACAAGCAGCATTCTCATTTCAGAGACATGAAGTTGCATTCAATATATTTTCTACACAGCCAGAGTAAAACTAAGGATTGTTCTCATTTTGGCACATTGCCATCGTTAATATATGTCTCTGATAAATTGCACTAAGAATTATTCCTATAGATGGACTTAGTATATTAGGTTAAGTTTTAATCGTGAAAGGAAGACATGGATCACTGAAGAGTAGGTCAAGAAATTACCTGGGCAAAGTTGGCAAGCACAAGAAGGGGGAAAGTGGCTAGAATCAGGAGCGCCACTCTCCATTCAATGATAAAACCAACAACAAAAGAAGTCATAAGGGACGTCATGTTCTGCAGGATGACTGATATTCTCTCAGCTATAGCTGACTTCACATCAGCTGCATCGACTGCTAGACGTGCAGCCACAAGACTTGAGTTGTTTTCTTCTTCGTCAAACCAGCCCACTTCATTCCTAAGTATTGCTGCAGTAAACACCATAGATATTCACGCAATATTCAAGATGGCACCACAAAAACTGATTGTGGAATGGAGAAAATACATACCAGATAACATCATTCTCCTAACCCTTGTTGTAAGATTTTCTCCCATGATGCTGAAGAAGTAGTGCTGCACAAGATAAGCAACAACAGCATATATGCCTGTGCCAATATAGATGAACACATATAGCTTTGTTTTCTTCTCCATTTCATTGGGATCCCTGTAGTAGAACACGTCTAGCATTTCACCCATAACAATGGCAAATGTTGGGCCAATAAATCCCGATAGGACAGAACCAATGGCACCCAACACAGCATAAGGCCATTCAGGAGCATTCAATTTCAGGAGCTTCAAGAAGTAACCACGTGGTGCTGGGTATTTGCGGTCATTATCTGCATTGGAAATCATCTCAATGCGTCCATCTGCTCCAGTACTATACTGATAGCTCAAGTTCCTTAGACTTCCAGACCTGAGGCTGAGTGATTTGGTGGAAAGTGAGCTTGTCAAGTGCATCGACCGTGATATGCGGGTAGATGCACCTCCAAGATCCCTATTCCGTGTTGATTCCTGAAAACGGACCAGGGAAGCATATGCTCCAGAGGTTCCTTTTGCTAGGAGTTCATCATGTGTCCCAGTCTCAACAACTTGGCCTTGTTGGATCACAGCAATCATGTTCACGTTTCTTATAGTGGATAGACGGTGCGCAACAACTACCGTCGTCCTCCCAACCATCAAACGGTCTAAAGCTTCTTGCACAATGCTTTCTGAGTCTGCATCTAAAGCACTGGTAGCTTCATCAAGAAGCAGGATCTTCGGGTTCTTCAGCATAGCACGGGCTATTGCTATACGTTGTTTCTGACCACCAGACAGCTGGATGCCTCGCTCACCTACCTGTGAACAATAATATGATAAAGTTAATATTTGGTTGACTAGATTCAACTACATTGACAGAGGATAAATATAGGCGCACCATTGTGTTGTATCCATTTGGAAGAAGAGAGATAAAACTATGAGCATTGGATGCAGTTGCTGCAGCCTCAACTTCTGCAATAGTGGCATCGGGCTTTCCATACAGTATGTTCTCGAGGATAGTTGTTGCAAAAAGAGCAGGTTCTTGGTTTACTAGACCAATCTGATCTCTCAGCCACCTCACTTGGAGTGTCTTTATGTCAACATTGTCTAGCAAAACCTGGCCTGCAATGCAATGCCAGTGAAGTTTAAGAGAAGAGTTTAGAAGGATCTATAAATTCACAAAATGCAAATCAACAGCCCTCTGAGGCAATGTATTTTTTACCTTCATTTGGATCATAGAACCTTTCTATCAAAGCCACAACAGTGCTCTTTCCAGACCCACTGCCTCCAACAACCGCAACAGTTTTACCAGCAGGGAAGAAAAGAGAGAAATCCCGAAAGATCATAACATCAGGCCTTGACGGATAACTGAAAGTAACTTCCTTAAATTCTATGTTTCCATGGACCTCAGCCAACCACTTGCCATCCTTGTGATCGTTGACTATGGAGGGTTTCTGGCGAATGACCTCCAGCAGTTTGTAACCAGCTATCTTCCCTTTGCTGAAGGCTCCAAGGTTTGAGAAAGCCTGGCCAAGACTCCTGTAGAAACAAATTAAGAAATTATTGCACACCAAGATACACAAGGGAAACTGCTCATGGACAGGGGAAAACAAATGAGACAGAATTTATCATAACATCTTCTTCACTTACATGCCACCGACGATTGCAGAAAAGATTGCCGTAAAAGCCTTCCCACCATCAGTCTGCCCATTCCTGATGAAAACACCAGCATACCAGAATACCAGTGCCCAAGACATGCATGCTATCCCATAAGTACATCCGATACCAAGACCTTTGGCCATCCCAGCTTTGTAACCAAGCTTCAGTGTGTTCTGAATTGCCTCAGAATAGGAATTGAGTGCTTTGCTTTCTCCGACAAAAGAGTACACTGTTCTTACTTGGGCAATTGCCTGTTCAAGGATATGTTTCTTGATCAGCATATAAGTACACTGCAAGCAACTAAATTCTTAAGATTGCAAGATGGTAGCTAATAGAAACTGTCAAACAAAATAATTTGAAGAATGTTCGATAAACAAAACAAATAAATTGTTTATTCCACCTATTGCTGGTAGCAACATAGTAGAGAGAAGCACTTCATACTAAAAAAAACTGAAATTGCACAAATCCTAAGGCAACTGGGATTGCACATGAACATATATGTGGTTTCCAGATGGAAAGAAACAAAAGCATTCGCTAGCTTTGCATCATATGGCTAAAAATGGTTTATTCAACTCCCATATTTCTCTAACACCGCATACAACATGTTTTTCCAGTGATTGTATGTTACTCACATAAAAAACAAAAGATATTATCCCAACAAAGTGGCATGACTAAATTTTATTCGTACAGTGCGCCACAATTGACCGTCAGTTGAAACTGTGCACAGAATTATCACGCATAATTTTCCAACAATCTACTAATAGTCTAATACTAACTAGTAGGTCAACAGTGTGTTCTTCACACATTTTCTTAATAGTCCATTGTTAGGCATAGCCTGCCAAACCTAGTTGCTTAGTAATAAATTAGTCAGGGAAGAGCCTTTCTACTTTCACTGATCCATGAGACTAGTGCAAATAGGCACTCTTGAACGAAATCCATATATAGAGTTGTAGAAAATTGGGCGACAGCAACGCTACACAAAAAGCTGAGCACACAAGTCCTGTGGAAAGTAGAAAGCCACAAGCACTGCCCCCATCAAGTTATGGAATGGCTCATAGGATTCCCAAAGCATACAAAGTTGAAAAAAGAACAAATCGCATGTTGGTCAGTCGTCTAGTAGAATAAAAACAAGATTTTTGGCTCCTAATCAGCAGACAGCACCAAGAATGACTACCTACCCACCAGCCCAATTCCCTCACAAGTCCAAGCGCGCACTACCGGAATGCATAGATTAATCGAACACGAATCCTAATCCTAATCCAAGAGAAATACATCTGATGACACTAAGTAACAGTGGGCAGAACAGCAGCAGCCAAAGTTCCCCACGGCAAACACGACAGGAGGCAAGAGTCGCTGTTACCTGCTCCGCAACGACGCCGGCATTGGCATAGGACTCCCGGCTCTTGGAAGTGAGCCCGGTGAGTGTGTACGCGTACAGGCCACCGGCAAAGGCGATGGCCGGGATGACAGCCACGCTGAGCAGCGCAAGCCGCCACGCCGAGACGAAACCGACCACCAGCCCGGCGAGGAAGGTGGCGATGTAGTGGATGAAGTTGCCCACCTTCTCACCGATGGCGTCCTGCACGAGCAACGTGTCGGTGGAGACGCCGAACACGATGTCGCCCGTGCGCGCGTCGGTGTCGAAGAACCCGACGTCCTGCCGCAGCACGGCGTCAAGGTACGCCTTCCGGAGTGCGATCACCTGCCGCTCCCCGGTGTACATCCAGCACGCGATCTCTGGGGAACGAAAGAACGCAGCTTCAGTCAGTGTGCAAGAATCAAGAAAGTGTTGAATGCACAAGGCTGCCACTTTGTGGAAGGTTGCGACGCCATTGTGTCGTGCAGAAGGCACGCCGCCGGCATGGACGCCAGCGAGCTCGTTTGCCGGATTCGACGACACAAAAACGAGACAAACATGATAATTGTAAACTTTTCCCCGTTTGGTGTGATGGCGACGGGACTTGTGTGAGTGAGTGGGGTGGTCTTCGAGATGCCCCACCGGCCATGACTAGATCCTACTTCGCAAATAGGCCCCTGTACTCCATTACTATTGCTTGAAAAGAGCCTCGGTGCGTCGGAGAAGACAGCAAGTGATGGGGGGATCGTACGGAACTCGGGGGGAGCGGATGGATAGAGAAGATTACCTGCATAGGAGGAGACGCAGACCACCAGCCCCAGGTAGACGAAGTAGAGTGCATACTGCAAGAGAAGAGGATGAATCGCTCTGTTAGCACCATCAACACTGATGAGTTGCGACAAGAAGCTGTGATCTCGGCGAAAGAAACACTATCCAAGATAGGCAAAGTAAAAATGGCAAGCTGATTTGGTTAGAGACTTAGAGTGAGAGGTGAAAGAAGAAAGGACCGACCTTGGCGACCTCGTCGGTCATGGTGCGGAGGTCGGTCTGGTTCTTGCCGAAGCCGTTGATGAGGTCCCCGAAGAGCAGGAAGAAGAGCGGCATGGCGGCGCCGTGCGCCAGCGCGCCGAGGCTGCCCGCCGCCATGAGCATGAGGTCCCACTTGTCGGCGAACGAGAAAAGCTCGTGGAACGCCACGGCCTGGTCGGCCCTCTTCTTCCCCTCCCCGGCCGCATCGCCCCCTCCTCCGTTCGCCGCCTTCTCCGCCTTCCCGTCCGCCACCGCCGACTCCGCCATCGCAATGCGCTGCCCACGCCGAACTGGATAGCGCGGCTCGCACTCTCAAGCCGCCGCCGCTGCGCCCTGCGGCATTGGAGAAGGCGTCGCTGCTTTTGCTTCTTTTCTTGGCCTGCACCTGCGGTGGGGCTGCAGGCAGAGCGATGGGGGAGGGAGTGCCTGCCTGGGCTCGCCTCGGTATCGATGACGTGCAGGCGAGGCTTGTGGGATGGTGGTGGACTGCCGGTAGTGGTGAGCTTTTGTGTTCCGCGCAGCGATGGTCAGGTCAGAAGCTAGCGCGGCGTCGGGGCGAGTGATAAAGGCCGTGTTTAGATTGAGGCTGAAAAATTTTGCAGGGTATTAAATGCATCTTTGACCACTAATTAGGGGTATTAAATAATGTCAGTTTACAAAACTACCTCCACAACCTCTAGTAAATTTCCGAGACGAATCTAATGAGGCCTTTGACCGCATGATTAGAGGATGATTAGAAGATGGTTACTGTAGCATCACTGTAGCAAATCATGGATTAATTAGGCTCATTAGATTCGTCTCGGAAAGTTACGCTCATCCGTGGCTGGGTTTTGCAAATAGACTTCATTTAGTACTCCATGCAAAAAAGATTCCCTTTTGCAAAATTTTTCAGGGGGGAACTAAACACGGCCAAAGAGGAGGGTAGTGCAGTGTGGGGCGCGGGCCGCGGGGTCAGGAGGCGGAGGCAGAGCCCCGCTGCCGCTCACTTGCGGTGAGCTTTACCATCGGCTTTCTTCTCTCCCAGCAATTTGCAGAATTTTACATTAAGTGGATAATAATGGCATAAACTTACGTTTTTTTCTAGCAATTCGCAGGAGAGATCACACCAACACGACATCTCCCAAATAAATGGTGTTTTAGTTTATCTTCATTTAAAATATTTTAAATTTGATCAAATATATAAAAAATACTAATACTTATAACGCTAAATAGGTATAATTTAATTCATCATGAGATATGCTTTATACTGTATCTACTAATATCATAAATAACTATATTTTTCTATATATTGGATCAAAGTTAATATTAATTGACTTAGGACAAAAAACCTAAAAGATTTTTTTAGGATGGTGGGAGTACATGCCAAATATATAAATATGTCTCGTCAACTTGAGGAAAAGAACTATTGAGGAGAGGTATAGATAATTAACATGCAAGGAAAGGAGAAAAGAGAAGGTAAAGCTAAGAAGCAAGTGCATAGATCCAAGCTAGGAATTACAAAAGAGGAAAGTATGGGCCTGTTTGTTTGAGCTTTTGGGGAGCTTTTAGCCCTCGGCTTTTCGACCTTCCAAAAGCCAAAAAGCTGTGAGACTGAAAAGCCTAAAAGCTTATTTTGAGGAGCTTCTGGCTTTTCACTCTTACAGCTTTTTGACTTTTGAAAGGTCGAAAAGCCGAGGGCCAAAAGCTCCCCAGAAGCTCAAACAAACAGGCCATATGGTTTTCAAGTAGCCACTGGTGAAGAGCCAATCGAAAATTTTATCCACAGAGAAAGGCAAGTTGCCCCAATAATTTGGGCGCCCACATCTAAAAGCAGAGCATTTCTTCCCTTCCTCGACAATGGTTGGACGGAGGATCTCGCCAGAGGCCACATTCAAGAACCATTGGAGAGCGACACAGTGGTAAGCAAGGCTCGAAGAGTGATCAATTGAAACGACACAACATGCATGAGTCGTGTCGCTATAGAGAGAATCGTACAACATACATGCAGTGGCCCCGTTTGGTTCTCTAGTGTAGCATCTAGCACGGAGAGAATCTTTCTTGCATGGAGTACTAAATGAAGTCTATTTGCAAAACCTCTTCACGGATGAGCGTAACTTTTCGAGACGAATTTAATGATCCTAATTAATCGATGATTGGCTACAGTGATGCTACAGTAACCATCCTCTAATCATTCTCTAATCATGCGATCAAAGGCCTCATTAGATTCTTCAGGGTTCCTAGTACAGGGGTTCTACAGTTAGTTTTGTAAAATACCTTTATTTAATACCTTTAATTAGTGGTCAAAATTGTGAACAGTTTCTAGCACTGGAAAACCAAACGGGGCAGTGATGTGGCATGGACTGACCTTGCAATTTGCATATTTTCTTGTAATAATGTGGCCAATGTAAATATTGTTGGCATCTTTTCCCTTCGGAGGCATAGATATTTGTTGTCACACGTCAATATTCAATAACATCCAACTCTTCTTCCATGACTCCATCTCTAATCTCTTGGGGATGGGGGTGGGGATGAGGATAGCATCTTTCATGATTTCATCTCTAATATCTTGCTGGGCTATCATGTCCAGACTGATAGATATAGAGATGATGAATGTCTTCAAGAAAACTTCTCAGCACGTCACACAGTCACATATACCATCTAACCAAAATACAATATGCATTTCATAATAAAATAAAGTATTTAGCTTTCAAAGTTGCCCTACTACGGGCTTGTTTAGTTCGTGAAACTTTGGAAATTTTGGAAACTAGTTTGCAAAAATGCTAAAGTTTGCAAACTAGTTGAAGGGGTGTTTAGTTCCAAAGTTGCAAAAGTTGCATTGAAAAGCGTGTCGTGAGAGAGAGCATGTTTTCTAATGCGTTACTTTTGCAACTTTGCAAACTAGTTAAAGGGAGATATTTAGTTCCAAAGTTGCAAATTTGCAAACTAGTTTTTAAAGTTTTACGAACTAAACATGGTCTACATCTGACTTGAGCGTACAATGGTCATACTCTACGGTAACGTACTCGGTACTCCTACGTACACCTAGGTAGCGGTCAGCGTCTCTGTGAACGCTGCCAGGAAGAATCAGACGAAACAAAAACCTCGTTGATCGGCCCAGCCGTCTCACGTTGACCGACCGGCATCCTGTGTTCTGACCTCCGGAGACCCAGCGGGCAGCGACAGCGAGTGAGCGGCGCCTTGGGGTCACTGGCGGTGAGGGCACCCGAGGGGAGCGCATGGGGAGGAGTGAAGTAAAATAAAGAGGAGAGAGAGGAGACGGGCCGGTGGACCAGCCGCCGCAGAGCGCAGGCAAGAGTCGTGATTCGAGACTTGCAGGGCAGAGGCAGGCACAGGTCGCTGCCCCTGCCTGCCTGCCCCGTGTGTTGTGATTCCTCCTCACCCAGTCCCCCCTCAAGGTCACGGCGCTCCACGCTTCCACAGTTCCACCCATGCCCATGTGCGGATGTGCCCTGGCCTCCGAGTCCGAGCTCCGTCCCGGCTGGTGTGGGCGGCCGGCTCCCAGTGCTCTGCGCTGCTGCGGCCTCGCCAGACGGCTGGCCCTGGCCGGCCGGCCAGTCGGGCGGCGAAAAGTTTGCTGCTGCGCGTTCAAGGCGGGCCGGACGCCGAACGGACGGGCCAGCCAGCGGCCGTCCGCCCGTGTGGTGGTGGCTTGGTTGGGCAGGATGGAACGGGACGCCGTTGGCTGGCGCACGGGGTACGCGCCGAGTACCCCCCTGGCTGCCGCATGTGCCGCAGCCGCACGGGGGCCGGACCTGGTCCTGGAGAGCAGTTCCGCTAGAGTCGCGTCGATGGCGTGCCCGGTCGGTGCGGGGAGCGTCAGGCCGTAAGGGGTCCGTGAGACCAGAGTGAGAGAGAGCCGTTGCCTCACTGCTCAGTGTGGGGAATCAACCTCGCTCGTCCGATCCAATCACGCACGGCGCCGCGGGAGGTACACGTACCCACACCCACGCTGCCGTGCTCCACCGCCATTTAAGGCTAGTGACCCAGTTCGTCCCGTCGCGGTGGAGCACGGGAAGAACATCTCGGGACTGACTGTCACGTCTTTTTTGCTGCTTCAGTTGGGTCGCGGAGCCACCGCGTGTTGCGTCGATCAGAGATCATGCGCCGGTCACCGACGCAAGGGAACACGGCGCAAGTTGGGAGCGCCGAGCCGACACGGCCATTCGGTCAATAGTGGTAACTGGTAACTGACGGCGCCCTGCGTCATCTAATCGAGGTGACCGACGCTGTATGGGAGATGTTCATGGGACGCGAATGAAGGTGTTACAGCACAAACTGCAAAGTGAGCTTGGTAGCGAGCTACTGTACTAGAGCTGATGATGGCGGCTGAGAGAAAAGCGTGCCCTCCACCAGTTTGCACGCGAGCTAAAATAATGGTGGCGCCACGTGGGCTCAAGTGTGCTTTACCCTAAACTAATCGCCAAATTCCCTATCAGAATGTGAACCCAAACTTTGACAGACACAGAGACACTGAAAGGTAACTGACGCCGTAGAAATTATGACAACGGCAGCTCCAAAATATAGTCAAACTTTCAAAGAAGAACAATTTCAAAAACAAAAGAAAAGAAAAAGGAAATACTAGCATGGCACGATAAACATCAGGGGGGCGCGACAAAGATGAACAGCCGCTTTCCTCACCAATGACCAATCGCCCTGAGGCTGTGGGGATCTTTGAACCCGGAAAGCAAAATTTGACACAACACTTAGCACGGCCGCGACTGATGGTGATGGAGACCCTTTTTGACCGTCCGTGCCATGCGTGCGTGTATCTTCCCGGCGAATGGATCGGCGTACATGCAGAGTCACTCTTCGGATTTGGTCTGTCGATCAGGACGTTGACGGCTACGCTAGCATTTGCAACTGACACGTATTTTTCCTCGTGGTGACAGCGCTTACGGCCTGTCGAAACCGAAACCACCAGCCGGATGATGACTTGACTTGTGCTTGCAGTTACAGAGTTTTTGAATGTTTTGACTGCATGCTGGCCGTGTTTAGTTCCGGCAGAATGACTCTATTTTGCAAAATGTACAATTCTCAATACGCTTTTTTCTCTTTGTGCACGTGGTCCAAGATGACTCCATTTTGCAAAATAGGTGAACTAAACACCCGTGTGCGGTGTGCCTTCATCTGGAGTAGTAATTTTTAAGGGGAAGAACAGGCAGGCGCTTCAACAGTTGGGATCCATCAAAGCGGAGACAAAAGGGCGGTGAAATAAACAATAGCCGCCCTGCTATGCAGGATGGCTGTGGCAGAGAATGGCCAGATTGCTGAAATGATTGGAGCAGCCGGCGGCACCGAATCATAGTCCAAAAAAATTTTGCCATTTTTCACTATTTATTAAAGAGAATCTTACATACATGGAGTATTAAATGTGTGTTAATGCCAAAATCCATTCCATAACCCCTAGGTAAACTTTCGATATGAATCTAATGAGCCTAATTTGGCCATGATTAGACAACGTCGTGCTACAGTAAACAATCTCTAATGACGGATTAATTAGGCTTAATAGATTCGTCTCGCGATTTCCCGTCCAACCGTGTATAGCGCCTTACAATTAGATCATGTTTAGTCCTCCTAATCTTCGATTTAGAATTGCTACAGTAAACGGTAACTTTCATTTCTTACCCATCTAAACAGACCCTTACTACAAAAATTTCCAACTCACAATGACAGTATTTGTATATAATAATAAGTTGAAACTGCTACTGCACAGAAGTAGGAGTAGTATCTTGTTGGGGGCTTTCAGATCGTCAGTGCCCCGCATGTTTCCGAGCTGCTCATCGCCACGCTTTACAGGGAAAACCAGATACGGTGATAGATAAAGCCGGCGTGTTTTCCTCTTCTTTTTCAGGCTTTCAGCTCATCAAAGGGTGGCGATGACGATTGAAAGGCTGTGGCGCTCCGTGTGCGTCCTGGACGACACACGACACCCTGTCTGCCTGTGCTGCCATCAAAAGCACGCAGCCGATGCGATAGTTGTCGTGCCAGGACTGCTCCAATTCCTTTCCGAAAGGATCCGGACGTCTCCTCTCTCTCTCTCTCTCTCTCTCTGCCCCTGAACGGATGAGCCCCTGTCCCGTGCAACTCCTCAGGACGTTTCCTGTATCGGCCGGCTACCGTACCTCGTCAGGCTGGCCTGGATACAGGATACTTCTCGGAACCCACTCCTCGTCGCCGTGTGCATCTGCTTGGAAGGTAGCAGCAGCAAAGCAAAGCATACGGGCACACACTAGTATAACAAATGCAGTACGTGCCATGCAAAAAGGAGACGCATTTTGCAATATCAAATGCGCCGGGCATGCGCGTGACAGCTTCGGCTGGGCGATCCTGCACGATTTGCAGAATGTTTTAGGCCATTTTTATCGATCTGTCTGTCAGTCGTCCAGCTACTCCGCTTTTCTCCCTCGCTCTGAGCTAGCCGCACTCAAGGCAGAGGATCGGAGGAGGGCGAGAGCCAGCCTTGCTTTTGTACCGTAGCTTTAGTTAAGGTAACCGAGAGCCGTGCATGATTAGGGTTTGTGGGGGGCATGATACCTTGGCCGGAATATAAAACCTCGCGTGTGTTCGTGCCTGGTCCCCCCAGCGATGTCGAGGATTAAGCTGGATATAGGGGCTGATCACTTGATTAGCACAGGCGTCCTCGATCGCCCCCACATGAACGTACCTGGCTTCCATGCAACACACCCCAACAATCGATCGCATATGCTTGTCCGGCAGAAAAGGTCAGGGAAAAGCGAACAAGGCTGTGACACAGCCGCGCGAGCGAGCGCTTCCCAACAGCGGGGCTATGGCTAGCTAATTGGCTGTAGCTGATGGTAGCATCGCCATTAACTAATCGCTGGTACGACTAGCCCAAAGATAGACAGCATCATTGCGGTGTCTGACCGTCTCCCGTCAGCCATATGCAGGGCTGTTGAACTGCTGATTTTTAGATAGGGTGAGTGATTAGAGCGTCTGGAGCAAGAGCCCCTGGATCAAGGGTTAAAAAGCCCAGAGATCTCGCGGGGAATCATCAGACGGCAACCACAGCTTTTGCACGGTAACCGAGCGTTTACAAACACGCAATGGACACGAATTTTCTGCTGATTTGATTCCTAGCGGGTGGTCATGTAGTGCTGCAGCTGCAGTGCATCACTGTGCTCGAGACTGTTCAGATGAGGCAGGTGCGTGCATCCAATTTGTTGCCAAGTTGGGGGCTGCTCTCTCTGTTTCTGTTCCGTGCTCGCGAGAGGCCGCCTGCCCTGCACCAGCACCAGCACCACGGCGCGGCGCGGGGCCGGGGGGGTGTACGCCTTCTGTTTCCCGTGGATGATGAGACGGGAGAGATCTGAGCAGGGGAAGAACCATCAGCGAGGGAGCGAGCGAAGTGACTGATGGCGCGCCCTGCTCGGCGCAGCATGTCGCTCTCCGCCGCTTGTCCGCGCTCGCCGTCCTCGGATCCGTTCATCCATTCGCGATCTTCGATCAGATGGCGCAGGATCCTGCTCATCAAGTTGAGCGCCGCGCGCGACGAGAAGTGGTTCGCGACGCGAGTGGCTGCTGTGCCTCTACAGCACGCCTTGTCGGTGGCGTGTGGCGAGACGTGGTAAAAAGCCGTGGCAGTAGCGGCGCCTTTTTTTTTCTACAGGTGATACCAGATCAACTGCTCGCCGATCCTGTGACCCATGTACCCGTTGCAGTGCCGGATACGTATTCTGTTGCAATTTGTTTGCACATGTGTGGCGCCAGTAGCCCGCACTGCACTGCACCACAGCACCAAACCGCCAGTGCGTGCCGAACTGCCTTCCATGAGCAGCATCGCGTCTGAAGCTCTGAACAGCAAAACATAAACTGAAACTGAGGCAATGATTGTGGATTCGGAGAAAAAGCAGGCATGAAGAGTGTGATCGAGTATCGATTGAGGCTGCTACTGAAGAGTGTGATCGAGTATCGGCATGAGCCTTGATGAGTCAGTCATCAGTGGGTGGACGTCGTGTCGTGTTAAGAACAAAATGAAGCGTCCAGAGAGAGGAGAGTTACGGTACATCGGAGAGCCGAATAATGCAGGACGATAAAGGGAGGTGTGGGAACAGACGAACAGTCGTTTGCCGATGCAGGCGTGGCATGTGTACATTGTGCCGTATCCTTCATGTAACAGTGGCGCGTATGTCGTCTCTGTACATGTTGACTGACTGTTGCTGATCGAAACATTTCAAATGTTTCAGGGACGAATCCACGTAGCACACAGCACGACAGCAGCAATGTTCATCTCCATACCAAAACGAACCCGACGAATATTCGTAAAAAACAGCGACGAGATACAGGCCCAGCACTTCCATTCTACAATTTCCAAGTCCACAGTCCAGTTCCAAGCGGGTCCCTGGCCATCTAACTACTCCAGGGCTTTGCAGGCCGGCCCACCAGTATAAATGCGAGCCCATCAACGGCCCCCTCGTCGACACGACGAGACCAACAGCATAAATAGCCACGCACCGCAGGAGGGCCCGCACGACGAAGTCCAGGCCCACCAGTCGGTGACACGACCTCACTGGTGGCGGACCGGTGCTCCAGTAAAGTGGGATCCAGCGATTCAGATTCGGGCCCACATGCCAGTGGGTGGACGCCGTGTCGATCTGTGCGCGCACGAGACGGGACAAAGGCGGCCGGGCCCACGGGCGCCATTTCGAATTTCGGGATCCCGTCACCGGTTCACCGCCGCACCAACCACCAACGTTCCTCGCTCCAAAGCGTTTCAAACTGGCCCGTGTGACCGTGTCGTCGCCAACGGATCTGCGGTGAGGTTACTTAAGGGGCGGTGACTGGACGCAAGGGGAGCTCCACAACACAACCCCGCCCGCGAACCCCCAGCGCAGCGCCGCCGTTTCGCGTGGAGGCGTTTCGAAAAGTTGTTCGCCGCTCGCGACCGGGGAAAGGGAGAGGAGGCGATGGCGGCGGCCGTGGCGAGCATCGGGATCATGGACGGCGCCTACTTCGTGGGGAGGGGCGAGATCCTCCACTGGATCAATGCCACCCTCCAGCTCTCGCTCGCCAAGGTCGAGGAGGTCGGCCCCCCCAACTCTCATCCCCATTTTTTTTTGCCACGCTTGCTTGGTTCGATTTGACAGGTGAAGGGTTAGGGTTTTGATCTGTTCGCGAGTCTCGTAATCTCTTCTTCGTGCGAGAGGATCGTGTGGTTTGGAAATGGTTGGATGTATGTGGCATGGTGCGCAATTTCGTATTGATTTGTTCTTGCTTTCCTGCAGGCTGCGTCGGGGGCGGTGCAGTGCCAGCTGATGGACATGGTTCATCCCGGAGTGGTGCCGATGCATAAGGTTGATTTCGATACTGATTCCTTCTTTCCCGTTCCAACTTCGGACTTGATTGATCTGTATTTGGGTGCGGACGCGTGGTCTTAGGCTGTTTAGTTGATTGTAACGGCTGTCTTTTGTGCGGGTTTGCAGGTTAACTTTGATGCGAAGACTGAATATGACATGATCCAGAACTACAAGGTTCTTCAGGATGTGTTCAACAAGCTGCGCATAGGCAAGGTACTGGTTTACAGCCTTTTGATTGCGTGCTTGATGCATTTCTATCCGTGGAATTTGTGAATGATCTTCTCTTGTGTATGCCATTGGTGAAACAATGTGTGTATGTTCTGAAAGAAATTAACAGCGATATAACCGTATAAGAAATCTGCTATATAGCATTTCATTGCAGTGATGGCTGAAATTGAGATTTAGCTCTTCTATGTGTAGATTATAGTCTGCAGCATTGCTGTTTGGTTGGGTCCAGGAGTGTGGTACAAACTACGAATTAGTGTAGAATCTGGCAGACTTGCATGCTATTGGATGTCACTGAACGCAAGTACCATTTTTTGATATCAGGTGGCGCTAGATAAAATTGACTACGGAAGTGGTTGTTTTCATTGTTAATTTTATAGGGGAATCTTGTATATCACTACAATAACATGTCATTATTGTTAAAGAGTAGATGTCGTACTTACACAAAAGGATCAATAACAAATTTGTGCTACTGTTAACTGATTTTACGGCTCTTTTTCTAACAAGTGGAGCCAAGAGTGCTTCATTTGTGTCATGCTGCTATCATTTCTAATCATTGCAGCGTAGAAATCTTGCTTGCTCTTGTAGATGATTTTTGTTTTTTGCAGAATATTGAGGTTAACAAGCTTGTTAAAGGACGCCCATTGGACAACTTGGAGTTTCTTCAGTGGTTGAAAAGATATTGCGATTCTATAAATGGTGGAATGAATGAGTATGTGCCTTGAATCTTGATTATGTTGACTGTAATATAAAGTTGTCCCCTACCAAGGAACTTAAAAAAAAAAACTATCCTCTTGTTTCAGAAACTACAATCCTGTAGAAAGGAGGTCCAAGGGATGCAAAGAACGTGGCTCAAAGGGTACCAATAAGTCATCTAAATCACTGCAGGCCAATAGACTTTCTGGTGGTGATTCAGTTGATGCAGGTGACATCAATTCATCTGATCTTTGATTAAGTGCTAGTCTATAACTAAATAACAAGGCTACATCTAGCAACTGTTCATTCTTTTACATTGCTATTGTTGGTTGTATTCTATGCTGAATAAATTTGCTATAATCCTCAGTGCATTTGTTACTAAACTGAAATAATACATTAAAAGGAACTAGTGTTATCGGGTCACCTGTCTACTTGCGCCTTACTAATATCTCCATGCTGATTTAATTACACAGGCCCTGGAGTTGGAAAAGTGTGTAACACCTTTTCTGAAGATCATTACATAGAACAGATTCAGCAGCTCTCTGAAAAGGTATGGATCATGTACTTCCAGGTCGCTGATTCAATTTATGTACACTTCGTTTGAACCAGAGTCTGCTCTGGAGAAACCTCAGTAGCATTTCTAGTTATCGGCATGGCAGTACAATCTGATTTCAAATATACATCATTTGGTAGCTGTTTGCCTGTTTATGCTGATTGATGTGGCCTTTAATTGAGTCATCCCATGAAGTAGTACTTACAACAATAGTGCATGTGCATACTCATGGCTTGTGATAGTGTTGCTGAATTGACTATTGCTGTTGATATGTCTACTTCCTTTGTTGCTCTGCAGATTGCAAACCTGAAAGTTTCTGTAGACAGTATGGAGAAAGAAAGAGATTTCTACTTCTCGAAGCTGCGTGATATTGAGATACTGTGTCAGCGACCTGAGTTGGAGCATCTACCGGTAAGAAAGAAATTCAATTTGGCATTCATTTCCTCACAGGTTTTACTGGTTTGAAACTGCGACTATGCCAGCAACTTTAACTATCAAAATATGTTAATTACTCTGCCTTTTCTAGAATGTTTCTCCCAGCTAAGGGACTTGGTGCAAGTGTTTTTTTTTGTTTTTTTTTTTGTGAAAGGGGACTTGGTGCAAGTTCCCGAGTACAGTAGGAACTTGCCTTGCAGCTATCCATATGTAATATCCTATTATTATCCAAACGTAGTCTTACTAGTCTGTTATCCATACGAGTGTGTGAATGCCATCTGATTTGCAGCTCACATGTGATTCAGGAACTGAATAATCTGGGATGGCCAATCCTTTTTTTTAACTGAAAATAGGCTCGATTTCTACACTCATTGTTTTTCTTTGTTTATTAGGTGATTTACTGCTGATCTAAACTTTCTTTCTCACAGATGACTAAAGCTGTTCGGAAGATACTTTATGCGGCTGATGAAAAGGATTCACCACTACCTGATGCGAATGATATAATCACGAAGTCACCAGGCTTGTTCGTAGATGAAGCCCAGTGAGATGTGTGCTACATAAGCTAGTTATGTGGCTATCACTATTGTCGATCGTCGTAGTTCTGAATCTGTAAATGAGTAAATAACATTTGACATGAGCCTTCATTGCATGTCAAGAACAATTTTCCTGTAAGAACTTGCTACTTGCGAGTAGTTAGCTAGTTATGGTGCATGCACTTATGCTCAATGTAGCAGTCCCTGTATGTCTTCGGGGGAGAGATTTTGTTCTGTGATCTTCGATTACAAGTTGCTTATTTATCTGATGTTCTGCGGGCTCGAAATTCTTTGAGATTAGGTTTGAGAAATGTTTAGCATGATCGAACATGTAATCGTCCTGTGCAGGATAACTTCAAGTTCCACAGTTGGATGAGTGACTTTTAAACTTTTGAGTTTATCGTGTGCAGGAAAACTTACCAGTACTAGAACATGTATGAATGAGTGTTTTAAGTTGCCACTCATGTTTCAGGTGCTGAAAAACCTGGGGATGGCTAATGTTCTTCATCTACATTTTTTGAGCCGCTAAATTATCTAGAATTCTAGTGATATAATCCATCCGTAACATTTCTAGATGTTCTACTGCTCAACTGAATTTTCTTTTGACATCTGACAGAAGGTCAAAGCAGCTCAGAAGATACGCAATGCATCTTGGGCGAAGGATTCACCACTACTTGGGCAAATGATATAATCACAAGGCTTGATCTCAGATGAAGCAGACTGACGAGTTCTTGTATCTGAAGAGTTCTTGTATCTGTAAACGAGATGTGTGGCTTACATGAGCTAATCTTATGGCTGTCATATATCATCGACAATCCGATAAAAGTTCTTGTATCTGTAAATGAGTAAATAACATTTACATGAGACTTCGTTGCATACTTGCATTTCAAAAACAGACTTCTATGGATGATCTTTTTGCTCGCTGTAATGTATATGATGTTCCTGCAACGAAATTCTTTGAGGCTGTCTTCGAGAAGTTTCAGCATGACAATACAAGCTAGCAATTTTAATACACCTGCATAGTAAAACTTAGCCTCCAGCAGGCGCACATGTGACAAGGCCGCACATTTTCATCTACTGAATTAGTGGAACCATTTTGTGAAATCTAGGCCAACTAAAAAAAACGCATCAAACAGACGGTAAAGAAATAATCGTTTGGCCAGTATTAGCGTTGGAAATTGAACAACGATCCAATGATAGATAGGCGCTCACATGAACGCTAATAAAACGTTTAAAAGGTTCCTAGAAAGCGAAAAAGACAGAGATAGTAGTAAGCAGAGGCTCCACACGGACTGTGATGTGTGATCTTCTTGATTTTTGATGTCGCTCGCCTCAGTTAGCTCCTCCCGTGGCCGAGCCGAACTTCTTCTGGGCCTCCCAGTAAATGGCGGTGTAGAAGGCGATGAAGAGGTCGACTAGCCCCTTGAAGAACGAGTCCTTGGCCATGTTTAGTTCCTCTAACTTTTCAAATTTTTTTGAATTTTTACTATTCATCAAAGAGAATCTTACATGCATGAAGTAGTAAACGTGCGTTAATGACAAAACCCATTCCATAACCCCGGGTAACTTTGCGAGACGAATCTAATGGAACTAATTAGGCCATGATTAGACAACGTCGTGCTACAGTAAACAATCTATAATGATGGCTTAATTAGGTTTAATAGATTCGTCTCGCGATTTCCCGTCTATCTGTGTAATTAGTTTTATAATTAGATCATGTTTAGTCTTTCTAATCTTTGGTTTAAAATTGCTACAGTAGAGTTCGCAAACTTTCCTATTCCAACCAAACAAGCCCCTTGTCGATGTCGTGAGCAGAGAGCTGCACCATCGGCGCAGAGTACTCCGGAAGTTTGACGCCCTCGAAGAAGGTCATCCCGGTCAGCTTCAGCCACTGAATCGCTTCCACGAGTGCATCCGCCCTCACGTATCCCTGCTTCGCCTGGAGATCGATCATGAGGAAAGCCTCGCCAGCGAGGATCATGTTCTGCCACGATAGATTCACCGTCACAATAAGTGTTTTATTCTTGAACAACACATGCCAAGAATCAAGATCGGACAGAAACAGAGCAGGTGTTGTCTTCTACCTTGAGAATGCCCCGATGGACAGGCTCTTTTGACAGAAGAAACTCCACCATGAGTTTGCAGTCCTTTGCAGTGCCGGAGGCTGCCTCCAGCAGCGGGTCCGTTGGGTTAGACACGAACGCGCGCGCCGCGCTCCGAAAGCTTCGACGCCTCCATCTTCTTACGGAAAGCGGACAGCGCGGCCTGAAAATCAGCAAAAACAGTGTTTGATCATTAGTTGTTTCAGACAAGAACTAAACAAAGGCAGCTGATCCTGAGCATGGATCGAAAAGGAGGAAACGGCATTTGTTCAGGAAACAATAAGATTATGAGCCAATTCCCTATTTGGCCTTGGAAAACTTGCACGTTCCTTTCTTGGCCCTGGAAAACTTTTCGTTCCCTATTCGACCCTAGGCATAACTTTGGTTCCCTATTCGGCCTTCCGTTGGCTTTTTCATCCATTGGACGTTAAATGGCCTGTAAAATGACTTTTTTGCCCTTTGGAAGACATGGGCCCCACCACCTCCTCTCTCCTTCTTCTCCTTCCCTTTTCTCCCGGCCTTCAAGGCCTTCCTCTCCTGGGGGGCGGCGCGGAGGAGCGGGAGGTGCGGCCGGCTCGAGCTCCCCGCCCTGAATCGATGAGCAGAGGCGCGCGCGGGATTCGACCGGCCCAGCTCGGCAACGCTCGAATCGGAGGCACGACGGCGCACGACATGGCGGAGGGGCGGGCGGTGCGCGACTCCGAGGGCCAGGCGGGCGGCGAGTCCCTGCGTCGCGGCGGCCTGACGGGCACGCGGCCCGGGGGCCCTGATCTCTTCCCGTGCTCAACTCCACCGAATCAATAAATTGCGTCATCGCAACCCGCTCTACCGCATCTCCGCCAAAATTGAAGCCTGGGATGATCTCATAATCCATCGCTCTCTTCAATTTCCTCCTCTGCATCAGGTTCCGCTCAGTATAGAGCTGTCACCACGCAACTCCGGCAAGGAAACTTGCTTTGTCGGGGACGTGGAGGTGTTTGCCTTGCCAGCGTCCGGCGTCCATGCAGGTCCTGGACCTCACGCCGAGGACAGGGACCTCATGCCCAGGCAGAGCGCCGCCCTCGCCGATGGACAACCCGAGGCTGTCCCCGATGTCCGCGCGGGCGCCGTCGCTGGAGCTGCTACCGGGCGCGCGCGTGCTGGTGGCCGTGGCGGGGGAATACCTCCCGGCGGCGAAGGGGCGGACGGTCGAGGAAGACAGAGCAAGAGACGAGGGAGGCAGGGAAGAAGAATGGTGGGGCCCAGAGGGAAGAGAGGATGCAGTTGGAAAAGAGTGGGGCTCGTGAGGGTAAAATCGTCATTTCTCATGCCAGTTAACGGTGAAAGGATGAAAAATCTCACGGAATGTCATATTAGGAATGAAATTTGAAACCTGTGTCAAATAAGGAACGAAATTTTTTCGAGGGCCAAATAAGAAATTAGGAATTTTTACAGTGTCAAATAAGGAATTTTCTCTAAGATTATTCCTTTCTTAAGAGAAAAAGATCTAATATTTATCCAGCAGTTGGCATAGTTGTGTTCCAGATCCCAGATGGTTACACATCGCGGGAGAAAAAAATTTCGAAGATTATCTCGGCTAAATAACAAACTCACGCAGGAGATGCTAGATCGACACAACCTCCATTTGGTCTAGATAACACAACCCCCATCTCCAAACGGATTCTTCAGATCGATGGTACCCAAGTATCACGAGTTAATTTTCTTGGACAAATAGGTACATGCAGTCTCGTCCAAATGCTATAATCAGACAGTTGACACAATGATG
The DNA here is from genome assembly GCA_004135705.1 of Alloteropsis semialata. Taxonomy (NCBI): domain Eukaryota; kingdom Viridiplantae; phylum Streptophyta; class Magnoliopsida; order Poales; family Poaceae; genus Alloteropsis; species Alloteropsis semialata. The sequence continues at coordinate 61,740,262 of CM014276.1, forward strand.
GAAGAGGAAACAACAACACAACATAAACTGGACCGAGATTTGTTCATGAAACGAGACTACTTTTTTTTCTAAGATAAGATCCAATCTTTGTCCAGGACTTGCGTAGAAAATCCCGTTAAAGATCAAAATTTTTTTGTGGTATCTCCAGAAGGGGGTTATACTTACAAAGGATAATCTTAGTAAACGGAACTGGAATGGCAGTCAGAAATATTGTTTCTGCAATTGTAATGAAATAATTAAACATCTTTTATTTGATTGTCATCATGCCAGGACAATCTGAAGGACTGTCTATGTAGCTACTGGGTTAACTCCACCCAGATCCGTGCACCATATGCTAGGGACTTGGCTTCAAAATTTTGATGCTAAGAATAAAAAATTAATTCTGGTTGGAGCTTCTGCATTATGTTGGGCAATTTGGAGATGTCGTAATGATCTGATCTTTGAAAATTGCAAATATACCTCTTTTATGCAGGCTACTTTCAGGGGACATAATGGCTGCGGTTTTGGGCATTACTGCAGCTTGATGATGAGACAAAGGAGATGTTCCGGTTGACGAGCAGACAGCTGGACACCGTCGCATTGGAGTTGTTTGCTTCCAATAGATGGAAATTTAATAATCGACTTTGTCCGACATAATTTGCTATTTTTTGTTCTCATAAACTATCAGCGATTATGCTGAAACTTTGTAATAAGGTGAACGCTGTGTGCGTGATGCAGAGGCGGGAATGAAATTCCATTTTCTAAAAAAAAAGGTTTGTTGCAGGTCTGTCAGATGGTTGCACAACACAGAAAGGATACACGCAAAGAACAAGAGATTCAAGATTATCTCGGTTCAGTAGCAATCTGGGCCAAGATCCGGCCCATTTCGGAGGCCTGTCCACTGAATCACGCTGAGCTAGATCAACATGACAAAAACGATGGAACTCTCTCAACTCCTCTTTCTTCTTCTCACAAACTCTCAACTCCAAGGTGTGCTGTTTGTAACATCCCGGATTTTTTCAGAATGTTTCTGAATGCAAAAATGTGGATTTTAAAATTTTTGCTTGCATTGTCGCGAAAACACCTTAGATTGTCTTCTTGTGAATCTCCCTAAATTCTTAGGAAATTAAAATTGGCCTTTAATTTTGCTAAGGGTGATTCAGGCTAGTGTGATTTGGCTTTTCTTTGGCTTTGTTTGGTTTTTGAGTGTGATTTATATTTGAAGCTAACATCTAACTATCCCCTAAATTAACTTGGGCCCTAACTCTTTAACCAAGCTAACTAGCCTGCTAACCTGACTAACTCGAGCCGGCCCAGCTAATCCCGCGGCCCAGTTCGCTCGACCACAAGCCAGCCCAGCCCGGCCCAGCCTGCCCTGTTCCTCTTCCCCGCTCGCCTCACGCGCGAAGCACACGCGGCAGACCGACGGGAGCCGCATGCAAGCTTTGCCAGCGTCGCAGCGCCCCGCCCCGGCCGAACCCCTTTCCCTTCTCCGATGAGCGCCGCGTGGAAAGTGGCGCAGACGCCGAAGATCACCGCCGCTCCTATCCCTGCCCCTCGCCAAACCCTAGCCACGCCCCCTATAAATTTCCTGGCCGTCGCCGCTCCCTGCCCAACCCCCGATTGGGGTTTTCTCCACCAAGCCGCTGCCGCGTGCGCTGCAGGAAGAGAGGGAGGGAGAAGAGAAGAGGAGTGGAGGAGCTGGAGGAGAGGATGTCGAGGAGGAGAGCTGGAGGTCGCCCCGCGCCCTGCCGTCCGCTGCTGTCGCCGTTGGCTACCCTTGCTGCTGTCCTGCCGCCGTGGCCATGAGAGGAAGGGAGCAGGAGAAGAGAGAAGAGGAGGAGGAGGAGATGGAGCCCGTGCCGAGGAGGGCGAAGGGGAAGCGGAGGTCGTCGACCAGGAGAACAACGCCCCACGCCCGTCTTCGTCGCCGCGCCGAGCTGTACCGCGAGCCGCCGCTGTCGGGAACGCGTCGTCCACCACTCCGCCACGGCGCCGAACCGCGAGCTTACCTGCACGACCACGCCTTGTCCTGCCTTCCATCGTCTCCAACCTCGTCGTGCACCGAAGCCGCTGTGGAGCTGCCCCTGCATCTCGTCCGGCCATCCCGAAGCCAACCACTAGCGCCGAGCTGCCGACCAGCCGGTGAGTACCACCGTGACCGCCACCTCGCTGATCCCCGTTGCTGTTCCGACCATGGAGGGCACCATGTGCCGGTTTGTGTGTGTGTCGACCTTCGTGTTGTGCCGCTTGTGCAGGTGCTTCGCAGCCATAGCCTGCCATGCCTTCGTGCAGGCCGCTTCCCTGCAGGAACCATCGCCCCCATGACCAAGCCAAGTCCAAGCAGACCCAACCATGGCTGCCCTTGCTCACGCCCACGACCTGTTCGACGTTATGCCCGAACCAAGGACCACGAGCTCGCTGACCCATACATCTGCACCAACGCCCCAGCATCTCCCTGCACCAAGTCCCATGCGATCGAGCCACAGGTGAGCCTTCATGCCGTCCGTCCTTGCCTGCCTGGCTGCCTTCTTGCCCGTGTTGCTGGCCTTCGCGCTGTGCTATTCTGCAGGACCTTGTGGATGCCGTGAGCCCAGACCTCGTCTTTGCTCTCGCTTGAGGCCCTGGCCTTGCTTGTTCTTGTGCTTCCTTGCCTTGGCCAACCTGTAGCTTTAGTTCATGCATGGATTAGTTTGGGAACAATCCACCAACGAGCTTCTATAGGTAATAGTTTAATCCTGTGGCTGTTTTTGCCTTGCATGGTCCTGTGCGTGTGCTGCTCATGTTGGCCGGTACAGCACCATGGATGCAAGGAGGAAGGAAGATGTCTGTAACCCCGGTCCTTGTCCAGCCGAAACTACCATAGCCATGTTGTGCAGACCGCGGGCTCGGATTGCCGATATCTGCGCGTCCCTGTCCTTAGCCTTTGCCGATCTCCCTTGTCGAAAGCCAAGCTATGGATTTGTATTGCGCAGCCCGCATACCCGCCAAGCCGTGCTGTGCCGAGCCGCTACCCGACGCTCGCATCCTTGTCGCGGCCATGGACGACCAAGAGCCCGCGCGTGTTCGCGTTAGGCCACCTTAAAGCTTGCATTACGGATGGTGACGTGGACCTGTCCCAATCCTTGGGGGTAGTTTTGAATGAACAGGTGAAGATCCGAAGTGCAAGACCAACTCCGTTGAAGTTGGTGAGAAGGTTGCAGTGCTATGCTCAAGTGTTGCCTGTGGAAGTGGCGCTCTGAAGATGAAGCTGGCTTGAAGCCTAATTACCGTTGCGTTGGTTTTCATATTGTCGTTTAGCCCCAGGGGCATGTACCAGTACACTTTTCGTTATATTCTTGTTGTAAAGCTAACTCTGATGATTGTTTTTGTTGTATGGATGTGATATCCTGCTGAAATGAGTTATGTACATGATAGCTGTTGATTCTGGGACTATCACAATGGTACATGGATTCGGATTCTCGTTTCTAAAAATCAGGGTCGTTTCAGTTGGTATCAGAGCCGTACTTGACCGTAGCACGCAAACCTTAGACTGGACGATAGCTAGGAAGCCTTGACTTGAGTCTATTTTGATATATACATCCTTGGACTACTTCATTGATATTTCTTGAAGTACTTGATACCCTACTTTCCTTGATCTTTCTCCTAACTGACTCACTGACTTAATCCCTCCATCGTCCCTAGCATGAGTGAAGCATGAAGAAGTATCTGTTCTACGTCTTTGGATTACCTTCCGGAAGTTTCAACCCTTCTCATCGACTGTCTGAAGCAAGCTGGAGTCATTAGTCTCCTAGTCTTCTATGATGGATGAATAGGCAGACCATAAGAAGACCGTGCCACTAAAGTTGCAATAACTCTCTTATGATCTTGGAAGAACCAAACATTGGAAGGTTCAAGAGAATAAGGAACTATAGGGCGAGTACCAAGAATGCAAAGGATTTGACTTTGAACCTTTTGGATCCACAGGATTCAGAACATCAAGAAGAGATCATCATGACGAAGATGGGTAAGCAATGCGACTTTGGGAACTCGGTCAAGACTTTCCAAGATATACAAGATGCAATAATGAAGTGCTTGAGTCTGTTCTCACCAGCTTGTAGTAGGTGACCACCTTTTTGGAAAAGCCATCGATATAGTAGATTCGCTTAGTGTGCGAGATCTCTAAGGCATTTGGAGTTGGCCTTAAGATAGCACTTAGGTTATAATGTGCTGCATGTTTGTGTGATTGGCTCTCGTGTTGTTTCCTTGTTTTTATTGCTTGTTCATCTTGAGTGTAGGATTATATGATAGTGTTGTTTTCTGTGTTTGTATCTCAACTCCATTTGCAGCTAGTTAGAACACTACCCACTTAGAAAAGACCACCACTATTTGTTGCCCAAGAATACTAGTCACCAAGTGAACTCTAGTGCTAACACTGAGGGGGGAAGAGCTAAGCAATCCCCACAGATGTATTACCATAAGATTACAAGCTAGTGATCTTTCTATCAACCATGGAAGGATGAGAACCTCAAGATTTCTGTTGGAGAACAAGATTTTTAGATAAGTCATCTTGGGAATAATGGAAAAGGGATCACCACTTTGAGGAGTATGCTAAGAAGATAGGACTTAACATAACCCCAGCTATAGGAACCCTTGTTGGAAGCATAATATTGGTTAAGTCTTATTGAGTACTCTGGAATTGCCAGGATGATCGAGAATATTTGTACTCGGATACATGGTGAAGAGAATGTACTCTCTCTGGAAGGATCTAATACCATGAGACTTTTGACGAGTACGCTTGTTTCCAATCTACGCTATACAAACCCCTAACCCTGAACCTTTAGGTTTTAATGAAGACGAAGATCGAAGAACATCCGATAAGACCTTCACAAGAAGAACCAAACCAGAACAATAGAAGAAGCACCCGAAGCATATAAGCACCATTGGAATTCATGAGGAAGTATTCAGGTCATTGGAATAAGACATGGAGTTAAAGAGCGAACTTATCAACGGAACAAGTTCCAATAGCAAAGATTTTCCTACGGACTTGGCTAATGGACTTACCAAGTTAGAGAAAGACTCCATGAACTACGGGATAAGTTGGATTAGACCTAGAAGCCGACAAACACCACATAAAGCTATGAGGTAACGTAAGCATAAGAGAGGATGACAGCTCACCTAGCGTAGAAACCATCTATACCATGGTTATCGATCACTAACTTTTGGTTGGTAACTCATAGTTGGAATCTATACAAGAACTCGTGATCAACTTTTCGGATTCAAAGATCGATGAAGTTAAGTGAAGCCAATACCTTTTCCAGGATAGTCGTTGGATCGAATACCATTAGGAAAAGAAGCAAGGGATTTGTCTAAACACCCAAACGACATCAAGGACCGACAAATGCCCATGATAAACCTAGATTAAGTGGAATAAGACCCTATTGGGGAATATGGCAAAATAATGGTGGTATTCGCATAAGGAAGCGTTGACTATCTTGAGTCTGCTATAAAGGATGTTTGAGGAAAGTGAAACTAAGATCTGCACAGATGCTAGGAATACCTAAACAGTTAAGTGTGGAAAATTGGAAAGAGAAATTGATCTTTTGCACACTATTGAGGGAAATATGGATGACCCTTCGAAAGACTATGGATGAAAAGTGAAAGTTCGTGATAAGAGTAACCGGAAGAAGGATCGAATACATTGGATATCGCAAGCACTAATATGGGAATATCATCAAAAGTTCTGAAACTAACACATGGATTGAATAAAGGATTGAAAAGTTGGTATGGATTTATGGACGAAAGATAAGTTCTAGGAAAGCTGAATCCATTCAGGATTTGAGCAACCAAGTCGAACTCTGTAAGATTAACTTGGAACTAGAAGCTGAAAGGAGGAACGTAATTTACACGGAATCAAGATACCCCTCCTTAATTGGAATTAGCTAAGGTGGCTTAAGAAATAGCTATCCAAGCTACAAGACGACACCGAGAGATTAAGGATTTCCCTCGAACAAATAACCGTGGATATGCCAACTACAATAAGGAAAGGAATTCTCTCAAGATGTGACCTCCATCAAGGACAACCGAAACATTGAGGATTGAAGATATGAGAGACAAATATGGATATTCGCGGAAAGGAGAATCTAAATAATTCAAGGATCTCCCATATGGAATGTGATACCTTAGGAAGGAAAGTGAATTAAGACCTAAGGGATACTAGGCTTACCTGAGAGTATCGAGACGATACAAGCCTATCAGTTTGGAGCCTATATGGGAATGAGAAAGATGTGTACCCATATGTTGTGGATTAATTAAGAATATACAAGGCACCACTAAGACGGACAAGATTCACCAGATCAATCGATCAATGTTATTGGGTACAATGTATATATTGGATTTTGAGTCGCAACTCAGAATTGGCAAAAATTGGATTAAAGAGTTATATGCCATTTTGAAAAAATAATCTCAACTATGGAAGCATCGAGAAGCAATCGGACAACTTGAAGAAGCGAAAGAACCCCTGTCAACCCCAGTGCAGCTCTAATCTCGAGGACGAGATTCTTCTGAGGGGGGGAGTCTGTAACATCCCGAATTTTTCGGAATGTTCCTGAATGCAAAAATGTGGATTTCAAAATTTTTGCTTGCATTGTCGTGAAAACACCTTAGATTGTCTTCTTGTGAATCTCCCTAAATTCCTAGGAAATTAAAATTGACCTTTAATTTTGCTTAGGGTAGATTCAGGCTAGTGTGATATGGCTTTTCTTTGGCTTTGTTTGGTTTTTGAGTGTGATTTATATTTGAATTCTAAATTCAAATATAAATCTAAAGCTAACATCTAACTATCCCCTAAACTAACTTGGGCCCTAACTCTTTAACCAAGCTAACTAGCCTGCTAACCTGACTAGGGATGGCAATTTTGCCCGCGGACGCGGATATCCGCGGATACCCGACCCGACGGGTAAGGGTACGGGTAAGAAATTTCACCCGCGGGCGCGGATACGGGCGGGAAATTTTACCCGCGGGCAGCTAACGGGTAAAATCCTTCACCCACGGATAATATCCGTTACCCGTTGAACTATACATCCCTATCAAATATCAGCCCAATATTACAATTCGGCCCAAAGCAAGCCCACCAAAAAACCCTAAAATCCTTCCACCCACCAGGATGCTATAATAATTGATACAATGAGACATTATATTGTATTATTGTTGCTGTTCAATGTGTGTACGAGACATTATATTGCTGCTGGTGGATCAAATTGTTGATGTTCAATGTGTGATTATATTGTTTGATCCATATATTGCATTATGGTTGTCCAAATGTTGTCATTTTTGTTGAAATGAGCCAATTTTCTGGCGGGTGACGGGTATACCCGATACCCGCGGATATCCGCGGGCGCGGATACGGGCAGAAATTTTTACCCGCGGGCGGGTAAAGGGCGGATGCGCGGATATGCTCGCGGGCGGTAAACGCCTTACCCGCACTTACCCGACCCGCTGCCATCCCTAAACCTGACTAACCCGAGCCGGCCCTGCTAATCCCACGGCCCAGTTCGCTCGACCACAAGCCAGCCCAGCCCAGCCCAGCCTGCCCTGTTCCTCTTCCCGGCTCGCCTCACGCGCGAAGCACGCGGCAGACCGACGGGCGCCGCACGCAAGCTTTGCCAGCGTCGCAGCGCCCCGGCCGAACCCCTCTCCCTTCTCCGATGCGCGCCGTGTGGAAAGTGGCGCGGACGCCGAGGATCACCGCCGCTCCTATCCCTGCCCCTCGCCAAACCCTAGCCACGCCCCCTATAAATTTCCTGGCCGCCGCCGCTCCCTGCCCAACTCCTGATTGGGGTTTTCTCCACCAAGCCGCCGCCGCGTGCGCTGCAGGAAGAGAGGAAGGGAGGAGAGAAGAGGAGTGGAGGAGCTGGAGGAGAGGATGCCGAGGAGGAGAGCTGAAGGTCGCCCCGCGCCCTGCCGTCCGCTGCTGTCGCCGCTGGCTGCCCTTGCTGCTGTCCTGCCGCCGTGGCCATGAGAGGAAGGGAGCAGGAGAAGAGAGAAGAGGAGGAGGAGGAGATGGAGCCCGTGCCGAGGAGGGCGAAGGGGAAGCGGAGGTCGTCGACTAGGAGAACAACGCCCATGCCCGTCTTCATCGCCGCGTCGAGCTGTACCGCGAGCCGCCGCTGTCGGGAACGCGTCGTCCACCACTTCGCAACGACGCCGAACCGCGAGCTTACCTGCACGACCACGCCTCGTCCTGCCTTCCATCGTCTCCGACCTCGTCGTGCACCGAAGCCGCTGTGGAGCTGCCCCTGCATCTCGTCCGGCCATCCCGAAGCCAACCACCAGCGCCGAGCTGCTGACCCGCCGGTGAGTACCACCGTGACCGCCACCTCGCTGATCCCCCTTGCTGTTCCGACCATGGAGGGCACCATGTGCCGGTTTGTGTGTGTGTCGACCTTCGTGTTGTGCTGCTTGTGCAGGTGCTTCGCAGCCATAGCCTGCCATGCCTTCGTGCAGGCCGCTTCCCTGCAGGAACCATCGCCCCCATGACCAAGCCAAGTCCAAACAGACCCAACCATGGCTGCCCTTGCTCACACCCACGACCTATTCGACGTTATGCCCGAACCAAGGACCACGAGCTCGCTGACCCATACTTCTGCACCAACGCACCAGCATCTCCCTGCACCAAGTCCCATGCCATCGAGCCATAGGTGAGCCACCATGCCGTCCGTCCTTGCCTGCCTGGCTGCCTTCTTGCCCGTGTTGCTGGCCTTCGCGCTGTGCTATTCTGCAGGACCTTGTGGATGCCGTGAGCCCAGACCTCGTCTTTGCTCTCGCTTGAGGCCCTGGCCTTGCTTGTTCTTGTGCTTCCTTGCCTTGGCCAACCTGTAGCTTTAGTTCGTGCATGGATTAGTTTGGGAACAATCCACCAACGAGCTTCTATAGGTAATAGTTTAATCCTGTGGCTGTTTTTGCCTTGCATGGTCCTGTGCGTGTGCTACTCATGTTGGCCGGTACAACACCATGGATGCAAGGAGGAAGGAAGATGTCTGTAACCCCGGTCCTTGTCCAGCCGAAACTACCATAGCCATGTTGTGCAGACCGTGGGCTCGGATTGCTGATATCTGCGCGTCCCCGTCCTTAGCCTTTGCCGATCTCCCTTGTCGAAAGCCAAGCTACGGATTCGCGTTGCGCAGCCCGCATACCCGCCAAGCCGTGCTGTGCCGAGCCGCTACCCAACGCTCGCATCCTTGTCGCGGCCATGGACGACCAAGAGCCCGCGCGTGTTCGCGTTAAGCCGAACCAGCCCGAGTGATGACCCTGTCCAGAGCCTTGCCTTTCCTATTTCAAAGCCGCCCTGCCGTCATCCTTTGCCGAACACATCGCGACCATGGTGAACCATGTGCTTGCGCTTTAATGACCTAAGTTTCGATCCTTCGCCACCCGCATCGATCCCGTTAACCTCGACCCGCTAACAGTCTGTCTTGGCCCACTAACATCTCGGGCTCGTCTTTTGATAAGCCGGGCCCACTAACTGTTCTATGCAGTCACTAACACTATGGGGCCCGCTAATTGTTCCCTAACTTAGCCAACTAACTTGGCCGCTAACCAGCTTTGACCGATGACCTGATCTTGAACCGTTGACCATATCAACGCTTGTCATTGACTTGGTCAACACTGATGTCAGCAGGGCCCAATGTTGGTGTCAGATACTAACCCTACGTGATAATATCGTAATGATGTTAGCACGGCTAACCCGGGCCTGGCATGTGACGCATTTCGGTGTTGCCGCATGTCAGTTGTTTTCTTTTTCTTTTGCGGAAATCTAGAAAGGGTTTATTAAAGGAAAATAGTATAAAATCAATCGTAGCTCTGAATAATGTGAAATCAGTTTAAGAATCCTTTTAAAATCATGAACTACCCGTTAGTGTGAGGTTTGGTGTTATTTGGTTCTTATTGCTTCTTATTTGGAGTTTATTCGCTTTAGATGTCGTTGTTTATTTATGCAAAAGTGTGCTAGGATCTGAGGAAGGTCTAGAAGACTTCGTTGACTCCATCAACTTGGACTTCGGCAAGTGAAGACTTGTACAACTACATCAAGATGAGTTTGGATCGTAAAGTCACAGGTGTCCACGCCCATCCTACTTTTGAATCCTATTAGGCACTGCTTCTAGTATGCTAGCGCTTTACTTTCTCGTATGATGATGATGCTTGACCTATTGCATGGCCTTATTTACTTACCGTTATCCTTGATAAACCCGATATACTCTATGCTATGAACTTGCCATGCTTGCATGTGTATGGGATGGTTGTGATAGGATTCTTGGCGTGTGTGGGGCAAAAATCCGGGAAATGAGTAAGGGGTTTTAGGAACTTTGCGGGGGTGAGCAGATTAACTCGATCTTGTATCGAGGGCTTGGGGTGTGTGCTTGGGCACATCCTGTGGTGTACCTTTGGCGGGTACGTGATCTTGTGCTACTTGAGGAGTTTGGCGGCAATACCTATAATGGGTGCGCGAGCGGACCACTGGAGGTGGATACGCTATTTGACGGTAACGCTCACCCCGGCACCAAAAACCGAGTTGGATTGCCTAGTTCATAGAACTTCGTGCACACCACTTACATCCACGGAGGGTGTTCCAGCCAGCCTAGTTAAGTGCTGTACCCGGACTGTAAGGAGTTAGCGGAAGTGTGTGGGGGAACTGGCGCTGACCTTTGTCCCCCGAAGGAGGCTCATACCCCGAGACTTGGCCACCGCGGGGGAGGCCATCACAGTTCTCGGATGCCGAGTTGCGTCTTCGGCATATCCTAAGCCAGGAAAAGCAGGAGGGTACCGTTCACTTGCTAGGGTCTGTGCTGTGGGTTGTGTCTCAGTCGGCTAGCTACCGGCTTGCAGCCCGAGTGGGTCCAGGTGTACAAAACTCTGCAGAGTCTAATCTATATATAGCCGCCGTCCGCGGTCAATGGACGCTCCTGTGAATTTCACACAATCCGCCATTGTTTTAGGGATTTCTACCTCCCCTCTAGAGTAGAGCCTGCCTCGGACAGTTGAGATGCGAAGAGAGGGAGCTTTCGCATCGCCTAGAGAGTGATGAGTGGAAGATATTGGAGACGGGTACCTGGTGCGCCAGGATTGCTCGTAGGTGTTGTGAGAATGGTTTTGGGATGAAGATGCTGCTTGCATAGGATTAACCTTAAGCCTATCCTTGATATTCTTATACTAGATTTAGGCCACCTTAAAGCTTGCATTACGGATGGTGACGTGGACCTGTCCCAATCCTTGGGGGCAGTTTGTGAATGAACAGGTGAAGATCCGAAGTGCAAGACCAACTCCGTTGAAGTTGGTGAGAAGGTTGCAGTGCTATGCTCAAGTGTTGCCTGTGGAAGTGGTGCTCTGAAGATGAAGCTGGCTTGAAGCCTAGTTACCGTTGCGTTGGTTTTCATATTGTCGTTTAGCCCCAGGGGCATGTACCAGTACACTTTCAGTTATTTTCTTGTTGTAAAACTAACTATGATTGTTTTCGTTATATAGATGTGATATCCTGCTGAAATGTATTCTGTACGTGATAGCTGTTGATTCTGGGACTATCACAATGGTACATGGATTCGGATTCTCATTTCTAAAAATCCGGGTCGTTTCACTGCTACTGCTAGATGAATATACAACGAGATCGAGACGCAACACCCACGACGTAACAATCCACGTCTACCTTCGACCCGATGTAAGAGAGCTGCACGCAAGAACGCAACCGAAAGATGATGGACGGTGCGTTACCTCCATGTTGCCGGACGGCAGGTGGTCGTCATCGTCGTCGTCGCTCTCTCCCGGCGCCGCCGTGGCCACCCCGGCCAGCCGACCACCCTTGGACTTGGAGGCCAGGAAGTCCGTGGGACCGCCAGCGCGAGCTTTCCACGTCCCGAGATGGAGCGGCGCTCCTCCAGCGGCGACGAGCCCGTAGCGGGCGAGGCGGACTCCGGTGAAGGCGCCGTGGAAGCCGCCGGCAGGGGACGACGCCGCCGAAATAGGGCTCGCCATGGCTTCTCGCACCTTCTGTTGTTGTGCGCTTGTGTTGGGTGAGTTTGCGAGGGCCAGTAGTGGGCACTGGCGAGTGCTTTGTAGCAGGTGTTACGTGGTGGATCGTATCGGCCGGGCCGGGTTCTGGGTAGCTTTTCCCTCTCTTTTTTACAGCGCTGGTCAAAATTTTAATGCTGCATGCAAAAGTTTCTTTTTACTCGCTGGCTAAGAGCCTGTTTAGTTTAGAGTTGTAAGTTTGTGAAAGAAAGTTTCCAATTCTAAATCTAAGATTAGGAGGACTAAACATGATTTAATTATAAAACTAAATACACGAATGGACGGAAAATCGCGAGATGAATCTATTAAGCCTAATTAATCCGTCATTAGAGATTATTTACTGTAGCACGACGTTGTCTAATCATGGCCAAATTAGGCTCATTAGATTCGTCTCGCAAAGTTACCGGGGGTTATGAAATGGGTTTTGTCATTAACACACGTTTAATACTCCATGCATGTAAGATTCTTTTTGATGAATAGTGAAGTTTCAAAGTTTCAGATCATCTAAACAGGCCCTAAATTGTTCATGCTGCGAAAACTTTTTACTCGCTGGCTAAAATGTTCATGTTGCGAAAGTTTATTTTTATTTCCCTGGTTAAGATTTTCATGTAGCGAAAGTTAAAAAGGCGGCTGCATGGCTGGCCGTCAGCGCTAGGAGATGAGGCACCCAAAGCTAACGTGAAAAAACCACATGGAAATTTTTTTTTAAGATCCAGTCAGTGATTTGCAACCTTTGCAAATTGCAACAACCCATTGTTTTTCCACGACGCTCCTTGTTAGCCTGTTCAAAACGCTCGCAACAGAAAGGTTAAAGGTGGGCTGCGATTCCTTTCCGTATTGACACACAGACTGATCCAAGGCAGGATCAGCTTTGGGCTCTGTGCGGCCTGTCGCCTGGCGGCCGGGAGGAGGAGACGCGGCCAGAGACCAGAAACAGCTATGAGGCTGAAAAATTTTGCAGGGTATTAAATGCATCTTTGACTACTAATTAGAGGTATTAAATAATGTCAGTTTACAAAACTACCTCCACAACCTCTAGTAAATTTCCGAGACGAATCTAATGAGGCCTTTGACCGCATGATTAGAGGATGATTAGAAGATGGTTACTGTAGCATCACTGTAGCAAATCATGGATTAATTAGGCTCATTAGATTCGTCTCGGAAAGTTACGCTCATCCGTGGCTGGGTTTTGCAAATAGACTTCATTTAGTACTCCATGCAAAAAAGATTCCCTTTTGCAAAATTTTTCAGGGAGGAACTAAACACGGCGTATTCATCCAACTTTTCATTCTCTTTTCATCTCGAGAACCGTATCAGCTCTCTGTGCACGTGACCTAATACATAAACTTTTCACCACTTTTCACCCTTTTATCCCAATTACGGCGAGGAGAAGAGCAGTTGGGACTTGGAAGTTGCGGTCCGGTCAGGTGGTCAGGTGCAGGGACCGACCGATCCAGGGCGCTCCCAGCCTCCCAGCACAGGGGACGAAGCATCCCAACCGCCAGAGCATATGGATGCAAACAAAGATCGTCGGTCCTGCTGGCTCCAAGCCAAGCAAAGGACTTGCATAGTTGTACGTATTCAAACGTTCAGGTGAGTAGGTGACCCATTCAAAAGAAGAAAAGAAAAAGCTAGGTTCAGGTGACGTCCCGTGCTGGCTGGCCTTGACGGTCCAGGTGCTCCTCTCGTTCTCTGAATCCCTGCAGCCTGCATCACAGCACAGCTGATTTCTGCCAGTTTGAGGGCAGGCCCTCCGCTCCAGGCTGTATAGTGGCTTCATCTGGCCACATCGGATTGGAGATGCCATGGAGGAGGGAGAAAAAAGAATCAGTAGCTTGCAAAATGGCAGTGCTGCTTGTAGAGGTAGCGGTGGCTCCAAGAGAGAGGGGGTTTTGCTGTGTGTGAGAGAGAAAACACTTTTGGTCTAAGTTTGGAGATAAAACATGCGGTCGTGCACACAGAGGTGAATCTAAAGGGGGCTAGGGGGCTCCAGCTTCCTTATAGCCAGGAGCTCCATTGGAGAAGAGGAGAAGAAAGGAGAGAAAGAGGGAGGAAGAAGAAGAAAGAGAGAGAAAGGAGAGGAGGAAGGAGATGAGAGCCCCCCTAAACTCTAAATCTAGATTCGCCATTGCGTGCACATCTACCAGTGGATGCTTGTGTTGTGAAGATAGGAGTTTAGACAGGGCCTTAGGTATACTTTGCTTGTGTGTAAGATGATGCACCCTTGTTAGACAGGGTCATGGATATACTTTCTTCCCGGTGCTGGCCGAACCGTCGTCGTCGCTGGGCCTACCCTCCCTCATCCCCCCATCCCCATCTCCTTATCTAATTGTCGTCGGCCCGCCTCCCATCCGTCGTCTACCTTCCTCCACCAACCTCGGGCATTGGCGGTGCCACGCATGATGACATGAGAGAGGGACAAGTCAAGGACGGAGGAGATCGTGTGGCCTACAACGGCTGCACGAATCTCAAACATTGGAAGATGACGACCTCGATCTTGTCGGCCCACCCAAATTTGGCCGCAAATACTCAACGCAAAATTGGGCCACTGCAGCTTCTTCATTCGAGTGACTAAGAAAAACGGCCCAAATCCAACCATTAAGTGAAAGCAAACCTATTGAATCGAGCCCAATGGACTGACCAGCTCGTACTCTCCGCTCTCCGTGACCGACCCAACAACGAGTCGGTTTTCTCAGCCCAACGGCGTACGGCAGGCTAGTTTAATGCACAAATTTTCATCATCTAAAATTTCCCAAATTCACCACCATCTCCATCTCGTCGCCGAGGGATCCAACCTCCAACTCGCCTCCACATCAATTGAAGATACAACGCCGTGTTCCCGATCCAGCCACACGAGTCGACGCAGCCCGCGATACCCCTCTCCCTCTTCCTCAGATTCGCGGCGATCTAGCCGGCGGCGCGATGGCGGGGCAAAACCAGCGGCTCAATGTCGTGCCGACGGTGACGGTGCTCGGCATGATGAAGGCGCGGCTCCTCGGCGCCACCCGCGGCCACGCGCTGCTGAAGAAGAAGTCCGACGCGCTGACGGTCCAGTTCCGCGCCATCCTCAAGAAGATCGTCGCCGCCAAGGAGTCCATGGGCCAGACGATGCGCGCCTCCTCCTTCTCCCTCGCCGAGGCCAAGTACGTCGCCGGCGACGGCGTCCGCCACGTCGTCCTCCAGTCCGTCCGCGCCGCCTCCGTCCGCGTCCGATCCCACCAGGAGAACGTCGCCGGGGTCAAGCTCCCCAAGTTCACCCACTTCGTCGACCCCGCCGCGGCCTCCGGGGGCCCCTCCAACGCGTCCCCGAGCCTCACCGGCCTGGCCCGCGGCGGGCAGCAGGTCGCCGCCTGCCGCGCCGCGCACGTCAAGGCCATCGAGGTGCTCGTCGAGCTCGCCTCCCTCCAGACCTCCTTCCTCACGCTCGACGAGGCCATCAAGACCACCAACCGCCGCGTCAACGCGCTCGAGAACGTCGTCAAACCCAGGATCGAGAACACCATCAGCTACATCAAGGGGGAGCTCGACGAGCTCGAGCGTGAGGACTTCTTCAGGCTTAAGAAGATCCAGGGCTACAAGAAGAGGGAGATCGAGCGCCAGACCGCCGCCGCTAAGCTATTCGCGGAGGAGCAGCTCGCTGAGGATCTCGCCCTCAAGAGGGGCATCTCCGTGGGGGCTGCGGCAAATCTGCTGGTCGCTGGGGGGGAGAAGGACGACGACATCATCTTTTGATCTCCTCCTTCCATGGTCATCCAATCATTCAATCGGTGCGTAGAATCATTGATGCCTTGTTCTCTTATTCTGGATCTGGGATCAGAAACTTCCACAATATGTGTTTGCTGCGATGGTCTCTTTTCTACCGTGAAGACTGCTGCTGTAGTTCTGTTGATTGTACCAGTATCAATCGTGTATTGCAGTTAATTCCTAGATGGATCCAAGTTTCCTTCACTAGATGTGTGTCCAAAAGTATTCCTGCCTGTGATAATTCATCTGAATTTTCTGTTCATTAATGTGAACAAGGTATGCTAATCACAACCACATGGCTGATATTGTCATGCATTCCAATGTCTCACTTTGCATCATGTTTGTACATAGGCTGTAAACAGCACGATACAGTTGCTAGATATGCTGTTGGTTGTATTTCCTGCTTGTGTTAATTTACGAACTATGAAGTGATGTTCATTCACGGAAACAAGATCACCTTATCACAAACACATTGATTTACTCATGATTACATGATATTACCATTGTGCTTCATCTGAAAACAATATACGCTTTAGGAATTTAGAAAACCAGATCTTGGCGCTCCATAATGTTTCGATATAGTGGCCACTGGAAATTAAGATTTTCTGAGCTTCTTATCATTACGTTCACTTTTAGATTGGTCACATGGGATCTATTTACCAGAAAATGAAGATATGGTGTATATTATTAAATAAAAAGCAATAAGTGTGATAGGTACTGTAAACAGATTAGCAATTTATCTTAAGGGCAAATTAGCACTTGTACTTGGAAGCACTGGGCAGCAGTAGCCAATATAGTTACATCTTCCCTGTGTCCATTGACCAAGTTGTAAAAAGAGAAGACCTACATAAATAAGTATAGTCCTTGCTATTATGTCATATATACTATGGTTTATTGTTGATGAATGTTATGTTTCTCAGGAAAATTAGCTTAACTGTTAAAAAAATTGTGCACTATTGATTAGTGATTACTCCAAGGCGGTGCTGAAACTATGTTTTATCAAGTTTGCACATTAGAGAGAAAATTACTACTGCTGGCCGTGCCTTGAGTTTCCTTCAAGCTCCACCACCTGGAGCTAGAGGAACATGGTATTTCATAGCTGGGAAGGATGGCAGCACAAGCATTGCACAAATAGTTTTACTTCGGTCATAATTTAATGTGATAGTATCAGACATCAGGATAGACTTTAGGTGCTGTTTATGAAGTATGAACACCTCTGTAACACAGTAACCTGATTCCTGAACTTTCAAGGCCAGTCAAGTTTAGCACTTTAGCATTATGTTGGATGTGGTAACTTGGGATATAGAGTTGAGGTGTGCTTTGTAAGCACATGCGTAACACTGCAAGTAGGTTCTTGAACTTTGATGTCCACTTCATGTTATCTTTGTTAGTTTGCTTGAACGCAAAGTTCATTGGACACACTGCTCAGTTATTTTTTTTTTTCAGAAAGCACACCAAAGACTCCATGGACCTTATTTGAAATCTCAGAATATTTTAATTAACTTTAACTTTAATACAATATCATTTTTCAACAGAAATAAATGAACGTGAGGATAAGAGGAGTTGCGGTCTATTTCACACCGTCACTGCTTTATCCAGTATCCACAATTGACAGTTCCTTTATATCTGGAAATCTCTGTTTTTCAACATTGGTGAAGTGCTGCAGTCTGGTTTAGATTTTCATTGCTTTATCCTGAAATTGCTTGTCTGTAAGCTTTATGGTTGCTATGACTTTCATATGCTGGAAGTGGATTTTTGTTTTGGCATATGCATTCCGCTGTTTCATGAAATTGCTAATTGAGTGTATGAGCACCTGTATAATACTGCAACGGCCAGTTCGATTTAGCACTTTAGCTCTTCATAGTTGGAAGAACTCCTGTTGGTTTGATTGAACAGAATGTTAACTTTTCAGGATATTCATTGCAAAGCACACCAATGTAATAACCATCATGGACCTGATCTGAAGTCCAATTATAAAAACCACAATTTTACCACTGCAAGTTTGGTTAACATATAGTACTTACATGCTAAGATGATGTAATATATGTAGCCTAGTACCATGCTAATATGTACTCCACTTGGTGGGACTCCACATCTCACTTTGTCTGCCATTGTGGATGATGTGATGCAGTTTATACTTTTCAAATGCACACGGCTGTAATCACAATACATAGAATTAATCTGTTTGATCTCCAGATTTTAATGTTTATTAATCTGTTTGATCTCCAGATTTTAATGTTTTGCTTCTCCTTGCAGTGGCGGAAACAATAAGTTGATGCTGGAGCTCCAGAATTGTATCTGTTTATAGAGTGATGGGCGGTTTTGTTTCAGTGATGAGTAGTCTGGAGCCTGGTCATCCAAGACCCTGAATAATCTGTACTTGGAAACCCAAACATTGCCAAGGAACTTTAGGACGGAGTGGTGTGTGCAGCTGGTGTAGTAAATTCAATCGGACCATTTTTCCCTGCATGTTCATTATAGTTGTATTTATATTTATTGAGGTGTGTGCGGATTGCTGTACTTCACCAACTCTGAAGTCACGGACAATGTATTTGCTTATGGATGTGTATCTTATTGCAGTTCGTTATTTCATTTCCATTCTCGTATGTTGGTGAAGTACTGTTGTGCCGATGTGCGTATTTTGCCTGCTTCCGCTTCTACACATCTACGAGAAGCAACAATCGCTCCGGCATTTTTGGGTTGTAGTTCGTCAGAACCTATTATAGCTAGTGTTTTTCTTGTTTGTGCGAAGATGCTGCCAAAGGAGCCCATGTTTTTATTACTAGGAAGACTGATCATGCCTAATGGTGCTGCAGCACTACCACGATGTCAGGGGCATGTGTGCGAAGATGCTGCCAAAGGAGCCCATGTTTTTATTACTAGGCAGACTGATCATGCCTAATGGTGCTGCAGCACTGGGCATCTGTGCGGTGTGTTGTTTGCAGATGTACATCACATGGTGTCGCCGTCTCGCTCAATTATCAGCAAGCCCACAAGTAAAATGTCTACATTCTACATGCGTACAGCCAATTCCCTCGGTATACCACATGACATGTCTCAAAATTTATAAGAATGAACAAAAGGGCCTTTAAAACCCCCGTGACTTTGGTAGTTGCTTGTTTGATAGCTCCGAGGAGGGCAGAGCGAAGCCTAAATAGCAGCTAGCGTTCCGCCAACAATGGTGGAACGAAACTGAAATCCTGGAGTGTCTGCTCAAAGATGTGTCCTATTCTCAGTAAATTCCCCTGGATAGAAACGATAGAAGTAATAGTTAGTAGGTTCTCTGAATAAGATACATGAACCGAAAGTAGACCTGTTCAGATCCTGAAACAACATGGAGTAATCTCCAAATTAAATCAGCAACAACACTAAATTACCTCACTGAATGGAGATCCGATCATCTGTACTCCAACTGGGAGCCCTACAGCTCCACCTTCAACAAATCCGCAAGGCACAACCAATGCAGGAAGCCCGGCCAAATTAACATTTACCTACATAAGTTTTCATTGGCACCCCTTTTCAGATTTCTACCATGAGATTTAATGTCGCAGATCGAGGAGAATTTCTTATTGGCAGCTATTTGCAGCCTGTTCGTTTGGCTTATCAGCCACCAGCCAGCAGTACTTCAGTCTCACAACAAATCAGCACCAGCCACCAGCCAGTCAGCAGTACCTTTCTCTCACAACAAATCAGCACCAGCCACCAGCCACCAGCCAACCGAACAGGCTGTATATAGTCCAAAGTAGACACAAGTCAACATCAACAAAAGAAAATAAAGTATTCATACCGTCATGATATCCCCAGCGTACATAGCTAACGGATCATTTATCTTTTCACCTGCCAAAAAGATTTGAGTTATCAATTCTAAAGAAATCCTGGAAGGGACCATACTTATAAGCAGATTACAGCATACCTATCTTGTAGGCTGCTGATGGCGCAGCCGGTGAAATAAGAATATCGTATCTTTCCAAAGCATCTTTGAAGCTTTCCTTAACCAGTGTCCTCACCTACTACAGTACATGTGCTTTACTATTTTTGGTAGCATAGAATTGCATAGTAAGTGATAAAATAATTAAAACACAAACATTGAAGGATGCCACTGCTCTGCAGTTACCTGTTGTGCTCGTTTGTAGTATGCATCATAGTACCCAGCAGAAAGAGCATAGGTTCCCATCAAAATTCTCATTTTGACCTGGAAAACCAGAATCAGAATTGTTTTGTCATGTAACTCGACCAAAACAGCTATTTCAAATAAAGAAGCTTCAAGCACCATCCACACTATTACAGGTCCAATAGCAAGTTACGTGAGCATCGTGTAATAAAGATATGAGTAACCATTCCAACTAGCACATTGTTAGCAACAAGGCATGCCCACAATGGGCAGACTTACATGGATTAACATCAAACACTTCCACACAATGCAAGTTTACAAGTGTAATGTGTCTTTAATTTCGTAAGCTTTGTGTAACAAGGGGGCAAATATGTTTCCTAAATTAGAAAATGTTCTGCTTGATATTTGCAAGAAGAGTGGAGCATAAAATTGTTTATTATCACACTTAAAGATTTAGTGCCTATGCAACATTGTAAAAACACTAAGAAGAAAAGGCATTTAGACAAAATTTATGGACAACGTGACTAGCATCTGCTATGCGACGACATAGGACAAGTACATAACTGCACAAATGTGACAGCGCTGCTCCTAAAGTCCTAAGCAGCCTAGTCACTTTGCTAAGCTGCATGACTATGCCTGCAGTAAATCGTGCATAAATACTGAAAAGACAACTGATAAGTATACTAGTGGAGTATGGTTATTATGATATATTGATAACTGAGAATACTGTACCTCATGACCCAGACCATTAGCCCGGGACTCTCCATAAATCTCATTCAAGTCATCAGCTGAAACCTGCCTTCCATATCTGAAAATGGTGCTCCAAAACATAATCCTTTCAGGCAGTGAAAATACAGGGAAAAGGATAAGGTTTAGTTACAGTAAGGTCACCTGATACCATCATAGCGTGATAGATTAGAAGAAGCTTCAGACCAGGCTAGTATGTAATATGCTGGTAAACCAAGAGAAAATGAAGGCAGTGAAACCTGATATATGACAAAAGACCAAAGTTCAGTAAAGATTTCTTTCAGAAATCCATTGTAAAAAGAGTGAAAATATATATCTTTATTATAATTATTGTTGTTGTTGTTGTTATTTATCTAGGAAAGAGGAAAGTGACAGACCTCTTCCACCACAGATCCCAACCGTTCCAGGTGTGAAGCAGCACCCTTGATTGATGACACAACTCCACTGTCCACACCTTCGCCGAGAGTTTCTTGTATAATCCCAATTCTCAAACCATTTAATGGTTTTGATTCAAGTAAATCTAGAGAGACTAACTCTGATGCATAGTCTGGAACATCCTGAAAAAGTGGCCAAAGAGATCAGGTTCCGTGGCAATGCACCAAACTTTAATGTTAGCCTTCCTGCATGCTTCAGATTGCTAATGGATCACGATCCAGTTGCAGAGGTGTAGAATTTAAGAAAGATAAAATCAGGTTAAAGGGTTGTTAACAAACATGCAAGCCTATAGTCGGTTTTTTTCCCTGATAAACAGACTAGTATAGTCCCTATGCCATCTGTTTTCATTGTTTTGGGATATTATCCTATAACTTGTTTTCCAACCAAGGCAAAACCACCCATGTGGTGCCTTTTCTTACTAATAAGAACACAAAACAGTTACATAGATGAAGATGTGGTCCTTATCAGAGATTAACAGGATCACTAGCAACCAATACACATAAGACCATGCAATGTGTGGAAGGAAATGAAGTCAGGTGTCCAAGCAATAGCATAGAACTAATCCATAGAGCATTGCAGCTATGAAGCTAAGCTAACACAATGCAGGTAGTTCCCAACGTCACATGAGAACATATTTGAACCGGGAGACAAGGAAAATGTAATTTTCAAGGTAAAGCCTCAGTTTATTTACCTGCGAACTGCTGGTTGAATCCATCTTGTCATGGCCGGCAACAACAGACAAGATGGTTGCAGTGTCAAAAACTGATGAACCAAAGCATCCAACAACATCAAACGATGAAGCATAGGCCATGAGGCCAAAACGAGATACACGACCATAAGTTGGCTTCAACCCCACTACGCCACAAAATGACGCCGGTTGTCTCACACTTCCACCTGTATCACTTCCTAGTGACACTACGCATTGCCTAGCAGAAACCGCAGAAGCAGAACCACCAGAGGATCCCCCAGGCACACGTGAATCATCCCACGGGTTTGTTGTCACCTGCATACCACCAACAATATCTGTCACATCACCAGAAGCAGGTGGATGCTATGTTGAGCTGGAGAAGATTGCAGTTGCAGGTTTAGTCTGCAATTCAATGTCAATAGTGCCACGCAACTAGACAACTACAGGGGTGTTTGGATCCAAGTGCTAATGACTAAAAGTGCTAAAGTTTAGCCAAGACTCAAAAACTTCAGCTAGAGCAAAAGTGCTAATGAGTGCTAAAGTTTAGCACCTCAACTTTAGCACTCCCAAACAGGCCATACATTTGGTATCAAATATCAATATGGCCCTAACATCAAAAGTGCCATGCAACTGGCCAACTACCTATGGTACCAATCATCAATATGGCACTAAAGTTGTCCTGGAACCAACCCCAAATCGTGAACAGAGATTGTCAATGTCACAAACAACATAGCCACATTTTCGTCTCATTGGCTGCTAACAACCAACAAAAAAGATAACCCTGATCATGCTTACACTTACAAGCTGCTCGTGATAGGCTTAGCTTAAGCCCCTAACGTTCTTGATATTTCAACATGAGTCATCCCAAATGGCAGTGCTCAAACTTAAACGGGCCCGGTTGAAATTATATGAGAACCTGGTCCCCAAACCTGAAACGCGGAGCCCTCGGTGGTGCTCCCCATGCCGAACTCGTCGAGGTTCGTCTTCCCCACCACAATGGCACCGGCCTCACGCAGCCGCCGCACCGCCGTGGCGTCGTACGCCGGCCGGTACCCGTCCAGTATCCGCGACCCGCCCGTAGAGGGCATGTTGGAGGTGCAGAGGTTGTCCTTTACTCCCACCAGCACTCCAGCAAGCGGCCCCAGCGCATCCTTCTCCCCGGAGGCAATCCTCTGGTCGAGCTCCTCAGCCTCCCGC
This sequence comes from Alloteropsis semialata, assembly GCA_004135705.1. Taxonomy (NCBI): domain Eukaryota; kingdom Viridiplantae; phylum Streptophyta; class Magnoliopsida; order Poales; family Poaceae; genus Alloteropsis; species Alloteropsis semialata. The sequence goes on from CM014276.1 coordinate 61,763,202, forward strand.
TCGGCGGCGGCGTCCGCGACGTGGACGAAGCTGCGCAAGCTAGGCTCGGTGCGGCGGATGCGGGAGAGGTACTCGGAGGTGATTTCCGCCGCGGTCCTCTCACCGGAGAGGAGCGACTCGCGGATGGAGAGGATGGAGGATGTGGCGGGGCCCGGGGCCAAGGTCGCGGCGGGAGCGGATTGAACCGAAGAGACGGCGGTGAACCGGCGGCGAGCGGGAGTGGGGAGGCGTCGGTGGGAGATGAGGAGGCGGTGGGCCTGGAGAGGCGGCGGCATGGCGGCGGCCGCCGGGGGAGGGGGGGGGTGGTTCTCCGGCCGACGCCGGTGTGCGTGGGTTTTGGGGATTGGGGATGAGGAGTGGGAGGGGGAAGGTGTGAGGATTTGGGATTGGGATGGGAGTACGACGGATGGATTGGAGCCACGTGGGACGAGAACTGATGGAACACCGTCCGATCACATCAGCAGTCTTGGCAGAAGCGAGAGGTCAACTACGCATTCGTCCTCTTGCCCCGTTTGGTTTTCCAGTGCTAGAAATTGTTCATAACTTTAACTATTAATTAAATATATTAAATAAAGATATTTTATAAAACTAACTTCAGAACCCCTGCACTAGGAACCCTGAAGAATCTAATGAGACCTTTAACCGTATGATTAGAGGATGGTTACTGCAGCATCACGGTAGCTAATCATCGATTAATTAGGCTCATTAGATTCGTTTCGAAAAGTTACGCTCATCCGTGAAGAGGTTTTGCAAATAGACTTCATTTAGTACTCCATGCAAGAAAGATTCCCTCCGTGCTAGATGCTAGACTAGTAAAACAAACGAGGCCCTTGGCTTGCTGTATGATTTGAGTTTTTTTTTCTCAGCCATGTGTGCAAACATTTTGTATCATTCTTATGTCTTTTTTCGAAGAAACATTTTTACGTGTCACAGAGGCTTACATGCTATACATTTCGGTATTTTTTTCTACAACAAAGTAAGAGATATCATCGATGCGGGAAACACATAATTGCGTCAAAGTAGCTTTGTAGAGTAGGAGTATCTTCGCTTAAGGGCAAATCCTAGCATTCTCGACTGAACTTTAACTCATTTCATTTTATACTTTGACATCTTTGCTAATCATTGAGTTAGAAACTAACATCAAACACAAGCAATGGTAGAGACTTCTCACCATCAGATGTCATTAACCAACAACGAACTGGGCAAATTTAGCTTGTGAATATCATAAGCTCTTGGTCTCGTGGTAGTCAAAATGAATACCACATGAGCAGTTAGATTAGATGGACGTGTTTGCTACCTCTCCTGAACCACTAGACATGAAAATGTCTATCTCAATCAAATTATTTGCATATTTTTCCGTTTCCACATGTATCAATGGTCAGATCCAATGTCTCCTTAGCTAAAAGGAATTCTATCACGTTTAATGACTTTGTGCCAGTATGTCAATACCATCTACTATGCAATTTACGTCGACGCAAGCTAAGACGGTAGTATTATGGTATCCTGACGTTACCACTAGAAGTTTTGCCCTGCTCATTTTTTCCATCTACGTATTTTGTACCCTTGTGAAAAGAACATGGATCGCTAGCGTATTTTGTACCTAATAGGCTAGTACCTCACTACCTTGTGAAAAACGCTCAGAGAAGAGCGAGGCCTGGAGGCCGAACAGTGGCACGCCCGCAGGGGGCCACCAGCTTGGGTTGCTCCACCCATAGATTGGTGTGCGCAGCGGCAGCGGCAGCGCAGGAGGGGAAAGCCATCAGCCACATCGCCCTCCCCTTAAAAAACCTCCCTCACCTGGGGGCGGAGCTTTCGAAGCTCGCCCACTCTCTCTCCCACCCTCGCAACCATCACCGCCGCCCACCGTTCCCACCGCCGCCGCCTCTATATTTCCCCCCCTCCCCCCTCGCATGCCCCGCTCGCCGCCGCCACTTCCCCCTCCTCCTCCCGCCCCCAAGTGAACCGCGGCTGCCTCCACCGCCGCCGCCGCATCTCCTCCCCGCGCAGCAGCCGCCGCCGCCGCGAGATCTCCGGCTGCCCGCGCCATGGTCGCCGCATCCGGCCTCTCGTTGCCGCGGGCGGCCGCACCCTGCCCGGCGCGCACGCGCGCTGGCGTCCGGGCCGGCTTCCTCCGATTCGTGCCGCCGGTGGCGCTGCCACCCCAGCAGCTCCGGTGCTGCGCGTCCACCGTCGACGATGGCGTGGTGTCCAGCAGCGGCCTCCAAGCCACGCCTCCCCAGGTAACTCCGGTGCCTCGGCCCATCTATGAACCTCATTCGCGCAATGATTGGGCCGTTGTGGTGCGATTGCTGAAGGTGGGGTTCGAATTTTCTGGTGTGCTCTCGTGCAGACTGTGTGATTTTTGTGTTATTTGTATACTGTGTTAATGCCGTTTATTTTTGTGGGAATGGTGTGATTGTCACGAGATACCTATTTTGGTTTATCAATTTTTTTTTCCTGCAAAGGTTGGCCGAAGCTGCATAAGGTAGCTCGGGGACTTGCTTTTCTGTACTTGTGGGTTACATGTGCTTCTTATGATAGAAATCTAGTAGTTCCATGTAGGCACGATGTCATAACTGTTCTGGATGCTCCATGCTTTGATGCTCAAATGGGGTCTGTAACTTAGATGCCTCGAGTTGTTAGTGTTACCATGTCTCACCACTCAGTGGAATAGGCCACCCTGATGTTCCCCTGATTATTGATCGGGTCTGCATGTAGTCACCTTGCTCATTAAATGTGACGGTGAATATTGCCGTTTTTGTAGGTGCCACTGTGTGGCAATACTTGTGTTGGCCCAACTGTATTGCTAGGATAAATTCATTTATATGAGCCAGTTTATTATAGAGCCTACAATATCCTCCAGTGGGGTGACCTCTGTCGGATGAATGAATTGCAGAGTGGTTGGTATGGGCTCAAAGCTCGTTGGGTGCGGATCGGCCATCCCAACACTTAGCATTTCAAATGATAACCTTTCAAAAATAGTTGAAACGTCAGATGAATGGATCGCTGCTCGAACTGGGATTCGGAATAGGCGAGTTCTTTCAGGTAATTATGTTTCTGGCCTCTTTTAATTTCATTCAGTTAAGCGAAGCAACCAAATTAGGGGCAGTTGTGTTCCCTTGGTTAAATATATACAGCTTTTGTTCATTGTTATTCATTTTTTTGGTTGAGTGGTAACTGATAACCATGGGTGATGCGTGCAACAGTTTGCTCGCTTTTGATTCTAGAAGTAGATGACATGAATCATAACGATTTTATCCTGTCAAAACACTTACACTTATGGAACTTGTGTTTTATAGTTATGTTGCCTAGTTGTCTTAAAATCTACATAAGCAAATGCAGTATTTTTTGCTGTTCGACTACTTAACTTCATAGTAACCAAATAGGCTTAGAACAACACTGATAAAGAGTTCTTTTACCATCCTTGGGGTGGTACCACTGACTAAAACATGATGTACTAAAAAGTTGGTCCTTTAGGTACCAAATTATGGTACTGCTTGGTGCTTTTCCAAGGAGTAAGGACTTTGAAAACATCAACCTCAAAATTGATTTCTGTCTCTATTGGATAGATCTCAACAGAAAACTGGCGATAGCTGTTGGAAGGTTGTGTGGTATTATTAATTTACTAAATATATGTGGGTAATAGCATTTATAGCTGGCGTATGTGTGTCTGCTGGAAATAATATTTTATTATCACAGTTTTAGGTGCAATTGATTCTTAGTTTTGCTTCATTACCTCATGCTTCTACTTTTCCAATGTTGATAGGAGATGAAACATTGCGGGGGCTCTCAATACAGGCAGCACAAAGGGCACTTGAGATGGCTCAAGTAAAAGCTGAAGATGTCGATCTTGTTCTCCTTTGTACATCTACTCCAGATGATCTGTTTGGAGGTGCTGCTCAGGTATTATTTGACACATATTTAAGCATCAGTACATTTGTCATTGATATAATAGATATAGCCTCCTCTGTAATTTTTTTTTGCTTAATCTTTGAAACTAAAATCAATTATTCTAAAATGTTAAATGATAATGTCAAGCTATCTGCATTACATATGGCCAATGGCCATGTACTCCTTTTATCAATTTTCTGCCAGCATTATGAAAGCTACTGCCTATTTATGCTTTCAGTGGGCACCATCTTTTGCTTGAGATTCAGTGTCAACTTTACACTTTGACTGTATCTACCATAAGCTGGGGCTGGTTTGAAAGGGTACAATTTTCTTGTTATACACTACTACTACTAGTATTAAGGAATTTGTTATTGATATAACTTCTCCTTATATTGTCTTGTTTTCTGTTCAGTACTATCAGCGTGTTAAGCAACCACCGTTTTGGTGTTTTCTTTATAGAAAATCAATTCATTCATACATATATTAACTAAAATCATTTGTATAATGCGAGCAGGTGCTGACAGAAGTGGGGTGCACAAATGCATTTGGATTTGATATTACAGCTGCATGCAGTGGGTTCATTGTTGGCTTAATCACAGCTACACGTTTTATCAAAGGTACTTCAGTATTATGTAATTGGTGCAGATGCTCTCTCAAAATCTGTATATCATTTGGGTAATGCATGGCGATGTTGTAGGCGGGGGTCTTCGGAATATCCTAGTAGTTGGTGCAGACGCTCTTTCAAAATTTGTAGATTGGACAGACAGAGGTACATGCATCCTTTTTGGTGATGCTGCCGGTGCTGTCTTGGTTCAGGTATAGCTTATTTCCTGTGCAAATATTGATATTATTCCCCTTTCCCAGTAAATTAGTTAATGTTCCATGGCTAAATCTGATTGAAACATAGATGGTTCTTTGTTCAGTAAAAAGCATAAGGCACTGTTAATCACGATTCTTGCTCCAAATTCTTTTGTCCAAATTCTCAGTTTAGAATTTTGCAGGCATGCAGTGCCGATGAAGATGGCTTGCTAGGTTTTTGTGTTCAAAGTGATGGCAATGGACAAAAGTGCGACTTCCTTTTGTATTTTTTGAGATACTGGGGTTCCATTCTAAATATATGTTGGCTTACTAGGTTTCTCTTGGTTTACACAGGCACCTAAATGCTGTAACGTCAAATGATGAGTCAATCTTGTCCAATACCAATGGTGTTCCTGGATTTCCACCAAAGAAGGCAACCTACTCATGCATTCAAATGAACGGAAAGGAAGTTTTCCGCTTTGCTGTGCGATGCGTGCCGCAGTCCATTGAGAAGGCTCTTGAAGAAGCTGGTTTGCCTGCCTCCAGTATCGATTGGTTGTTGTTACATCAAGTGAGTGTCCTTACTAAGAATAATCTTGTCCTTTCAGAGAACAAATTCTCCTTCAGCTACATAGAGTTAAGGAGAATCATAGATCTATAATTGTTCAATGGCTAGAGTCGGTTTTGTAATTTTTGTTTATTTCTCTTTGTAAGTATCTCTGTTCTCTGACTCCTTAAATTAATTAAAATCATGCTGTGGAGAACTCCTCCACAGTTTCTATTAAAAAAAAAGAATAATCTTGTCCTGAAGCATTGTTATTCTAAATGATCTTCTGTGTTACAGGCTAACCAGCGGATTATTGATGCGGCTGCCAGTCGTTTAGATATCCCATCTGACAAGATTATTTCAAATCTTGCTAATTACGGCAACACCAGTGCGGCGTCCATCCCATTAGCATTGGATGAGGCTGTTCGCAGTGGAAAGGTGAAGGCCGGTGATATTATTGCGGCATCAGGTTTTGGAGCTGGACTTACCTGGGGTTCGGCCATTGTCAAATGGGGCTAACTATTCTCTATGAAGTTGTGAAGCATGGCCACACATCAAAGAGATTGCTTCAAAGGCTCTGTATTGGCCTCGGTTGGGCTATATTTAGTGGTTCATTTACCCATTTCTCTGTGCAACATTTTTCTTTCGCATCTGTCAGTCTTTCTTGCACATGAAAAATTAGCGGTGTTTTGCCTTATTCATCTATTCCTTTGGCTCATTACACAGCTCAGTTGTCCATGTGGCTTAGCTAAAAGCTTGTAATGTAGATCACAGTAGTTTTGAGTTGTGGATGGAAATGTTTGCATTTTGCATCGAGATGACAATGACGGCACTACAGAGGAGATTACACTGTAAAGTTAATGGACCTTTCTGTCGGAAAATTTTGCTGAGCTATCCTGTGGCCTCAAGCAATAAGCATGTACAAGGAGAGATGGACATATGGAGTGGGACGATGCTTGGTATATTTTGTTTTGCTCCTTGAGGTAAAAATAAGTGACATGTTGGATCGTTCATTGTTAGTCAGTATTGCGTAATTTTCTACATGAATTGTTGGTATTGTATTTTACTAGGTGTATAAACATATTATGATATATATTAGCAGCGAAAGGTTAATTGAAGACTTGTCAAACGCCACGTATGAAGTACTCAAGGCATTAACAGAAGCCCCTTTGATTTCAGCCGAAGCTGAAAATGTCATTGACAATGTCTTCGTTCATATTAGGCCGTAACTAGCAGAATACCTCGTGTGTCTGTAGAAATATAGGACACCTCGTATTATGACCAAATTTTGAATTCTGCACATCTTTATCAACTTTAGACTGAAGGAAACGCCAAAAATGTGGCAGAGACCAGACAGGCAGTAATGTTGAAACTGAAGACATGAAAATGACAAATAAAGTGAAAAAAAAACCCCTTCAATTAGGGAAGGAATCGCTGAAAATATTGCAGGCACCTGATTCGGATGCTGAAGCTGAAGACATGGAAAAGACAAATTGAAAAAAATATGGCAGACACTAGATGGGGATGAGTGGATGCTGAAACTGATTTTTTTTCAATTTTTTTTTTGAATAATGCCAGGAGCCCGTCATGTAAGAACTCAGGTGGGCACCCACATAGACCGCACGCTCACATGCGAGTGAGGCTGCCCGAGAAATCTCGGAACGCGCCTACCGGGTACTGTACACTCACTCACACACACACCCACGCACACATCCGCCTGCCCGGCCCCCTCGTGCGACACCAGGTTGATCCCGACGGGATTCGAACCGCGGTGGGTGGGGTGGCCACTGCCGACACCCACCACTGAGCTATCAGCTCATTCGTTTTTTTTCAAATTTTCGAATGCTGAAACTGAGGACATGAAAAAAGAAAAATAAATTGCAAAAACGTATTTCCATTGCCGGGATTTGAACCCGGGTCGCCTGGGTGAAAGCCAGGTATCCTAACCGGACTAGACGACAATGGATTTGTGCTTATTGTGTGTTTTCAATTTATTTGATAGTCGTGTTTTAACTCAGAGACAGCACACTGACCGTTCCGGTTTTGCCATTCATGAGCACAGAACAACTACATTTCTGCACATCGAAGCCAACCCAAACTGTTTACTGATCTACATGGCATAGTGAGTGATGTTGACGACGTCCTCTGGTCTGGCAGGTGGATGGGTCTTGTTCCTCACGCGCAGCTGCTGATACTCCTTGTACACGAACCTCCTGTACCGCGGCGCCTCGCCGGTCTTGGCAGTGAACTCCGGCAGGGGCTCCACCCACCTGTCGCCGTGCAGGTTGAAGAAGAACGCGAACGAGTGCCTGTGGACCGGCTTCCTCACTACACGATGCGTCGCGCTCTTAAACTTGTCGTTGCTCAGCACCTGCACTCAGATTAGCAGAGACATTAGTTTTACTTTTACTGTTCTACAGCATCCAAGGGTTAGTTCATCATCGGGCAGATCATCTTGTAGTACCTGTATGACATCGCCGATGTTGACGATGATGCTGCCGTCGACGGGCTCCGCCGGGACCCAGTGGCCGTCCTTGAGGACCTCGAGGCCGCCGGCGCCGTCCTGGAAGATGAAGGTGATGCAGCTGGCGTCCTCGTGCTCGCTGAAGCCCATGTACTCCTCCGTCGCCGGGAAGTAGCGCTTTGCCGTCATGAGGTCGAAGCCGCGGTCGTTGTTGTAGCCCCTGAGGAAGCCCGGCGGCAGGCCCATGCACTCGTTCAAGATCTCCTGGATAAGCAAACCCAGTTCGCTGAGCTTGCCGTAGCACTCCTCCACTGTCTCTCTGAAGATGTCAATACGACGTGATGCTGTTAGGTTGATCTCCACCAGTTGGCCAACTGGGCCTTTGACTCGCACCCTGATCGGGGGAGCCCAGCCCAATGAAATGCTGGTGGGCCCCTGTCGCGCAGCCAGTTGGCCCAAAGGCCAACTGGGCCTTTGACTCGCGCCCTGATCGGGGGAGCCCAGCCCAATGAAATGCTGGTGGGCCCCTGTCGCGCAGCCCTATAAAGAGGAGGTGGGGGCCAGGGGCTCTGCTTACGAGGTTCATCGCTACAGTAACAGCCCCACCTCCAAACCCTAGACCGATCTCATAGGAAGGGCCGTCAGCGACGGGAAGCACCATCGGCCGTCGCCACTCGACCTCTACACCGACCGTCGCTGCCCGTGGGCAGCCTCCACCGACGAAGCAGAAGGCGGCCAGCGCTGGAGAAGGTATAACCCTTGTTCCTTCTCTCTCAGATCCACTGTATCCACAATTGATTTACACCCATGGATCCCCACTAGATCCTACTGCTAGTCGATCCAGTGCTAACAGATGCGTCATGAGATTTCTTATTTTATCAGAAAGTGTCAATATATGTCTATTCGAATGATAATCGTGTAGAAATACTAGTTCACTTTCTGAAGTAAAATACTTCCTCCAGAGTAATTTTAAGGACGCTCAAGAGCTACAAAATTATGTTTGGGTTCAAAAAATGGTTTCTAGGAATCAAGGTACTCAAAATTTGGTACTATCGACGTTACCTCTTTGATCAACTGTAAAAAAGAAGAGCTAACATTGGGTCAAATTAACAAACTTGAACCTAAATATTTCATAGAACTAATAAACTGAGAGTTGATCAGTGGACTCAGTGCTCTGGTGTTCTCCCCAAATTGCACTCAACTGACCTGAATCCAGCTGGCTCATCTGGGTACACGTTGAACCCGAGCTTCGGATCAAAGATCACCATGTACTCGTTCTTGTCGGACGAGTGCGCCGGCTGCCGCCCATAACCGGCCCGGAGGGGCGTCTTGGACCCCACCACGGCCGCCCGGACCATGGCCTTCTCCTCGTCCGGCAGCGCGAAGAACGCGGCCGATAGCTCGAGCGCGCGCGCCAAGAGCTCGGTGGGCACGCCGTGGTTGACGGCGCGGAAGAAGCCGTGGGTCCGGCACGCCTCTCGCACGGCGTCGGTGGCGCGGGCGATGCCGCCCTCGTCCCCGGCGAGGAAAGGCGCAAGGTCCACCACGGGGAGCGCGCCGCTGGCTGCCATGCCGAGATCGCTGCGGGTGCTGCGTTGACTGGAAGAAGCGACTGGGATCTACTGCGCTACCAAAACTGATGCTTATGACGATTCTGTTACGACTTACGAGAGAAGGGAAAGCTTAGAAAACCAAGAAGACAAAGCACAGTCTTTGTTTTGCTTCTGGGAATAGAATACTGGCGCACCATGAGTTCTCCTCCTCGTTACAACACATTTTTTTTCGTCATCTCTCCTCTTACCTTCTCCCGTTCTCCGTGTACATGCATTGACCATCTCCAGCAAGGATCATATGCATTGATCATCTCCAGCAAGGTTAAGACTTAGTAAGAGAGAGGAGGTTAAATGAGTCGGGGTCTCCGGTGAGGGGCTTCAGAGCTCGGCGACGGTGAGCTTCACCGGAAATCCGGAATGCTCCCCGGGATTCCAGGGATGACCATGACAGCAAGTCAGGTCGCAAAGCCGCGATAATAATGTATAACAGCTGAAACTTCGAGTTTTGTTGTACCTACTATACTTAAACATGTTGCTCTTATACATGTACCATCGATCCATATTTATTTATGCGATCGGAACCAATAGCCAGAGGTTAAATGGCGTAGTGGGTGATGTGGACGACATCCTCGGGCCTGGACGGCGGATGGGTCTTGTTCCTCATCCGCAGCTGCTGATACTCGTTGAACACGAACCCCCTGTAGCGCGGCGCCTCGCCGATCTTGGTGGTGAACTCCGGCAGCGGCTCGATCCACTTGTCGCCGTGGATGTTGAAGAAGAAAGCGAACGAGTGTCTGTGGGCCGGCTTCCTCACCACCCGGTGCGTCGCGCTCTTCAGCTTGTTGTTGCTCAGCACCTGTCCACCAACGTTAATGAAGTTAAAACACAGGATGCATGATCTGCTGTTGGGGACAGTGTTGCTCTGTACGTCTGTACCTGTATGACGTCGCCTATGTTGACGATGATGCTGCCGTCGTCGAGGGGCTCCGCCGGGACCCAGTCGCCTTCTTTGAGGACCTCGAGGCCGCCGACGCCGTCCTGGAAGACGAAGGAGATGCAGTTGCCGTCCTCGTGCGCGCTGAGGCCGTTGTTCTCCTCCCCCGTCGCCGGGAAGTAGCGCAGCGCCGCCATGAAGTCGAAGCTGCGGTCACCGTTGTAGTCCCTGAGGAAGCCCGGAGGCAGGCCCATGCAGTCGTTCACGATCTCCTGGACGAGCAGCCCCAGCTCGCTGAGCTTGGCGTAACACTCCTCCACCGCCTCTCTGAATCATATCCGTGAAGAAGAACACCGGAATTTCCTTTTAGAAAAAGATTCTGACTGACGATGAACAGTTTATCAGGGGGTGAAAATCTGTATCTCGACGGCTGACCTGAATCCGGCCGGCTCAGCGGGGTACACGTTGAACCCGAGCTTGGGGTCGAACACCAGAACGTACTCGTTCTTGTCGGCCGAGTGCGCCGGCTGCCGGGCGTAGCCCGCCGGGAGGGGCGCCTCGGACCCCTCGGCCGGCCGGGCCTTGGCCTTGTCCTCGTCCGGCAGCGCGAAGAAGGCGGCCGACAGCTCGAGCGCGCGCGCCATGAGCTCGGTCGGTACGCCGTGGTTGACGGCGCGGAAGAAGCCGTGCGTTCGGCACGCCTCGCGCACGGCCTCGGTGGCGCGGGCGGCGGCGGCGCCGGCCCGGCTGCTGCCGTCATCGGTGAAGAAAGGCGCCAGATCCACCACGGGGAGCGCGCCGCTGGCCGCCATGCCCGTCGCCTCTCCTTGCACGATTGAGATGCCGCATGACGTGCGTACAAACTTATGCTATTATAGTTCACTTAATTACAATGACTTCGCTAGGAATAGAAAAGAGTAGGAGTAACAGAAAAGAAAAGAAGACAACGTCAGTGGGCGGTCGGTGGGTCACGGATCATTTGGAAGCGAATACCTTCCCGAGCCTTTTTGTTAGGCCGCCTCCAGTGCCGTCTGAGCTTACCCGCCTGACTCAAATGTCCAGCTTCATCGTAAAAAAGAAAAACGAAAAAGAAAAAAAAACTCAAATGTCCAGCTCAACCGTTTAGGCGCTCGTAGAGTCGTAGGCAAGCAACTCGTTCATGCTGATGGCGTAGCGAGATATTAAGGCCCCTGTTTAATTCACGTCACTTTCCTACCTCGTACTACATCGAGAACCGTGTCAGTTCATTTCTTCTCTCTGTGCACGCAACCCAATGCATATACTTTTCACTCTTTCACATGAATTAAACACGCCCTGAAGGAGGCGGGAATCTTGGCCGGCCAGATAGGCCATGTCGGCCGAATTAATTTCGGCCGTCGGATGGCCATCCGACGGTTAGCCATAAGTTATCTTTTTTCTACATTTAGACCCTCGTATTTTTAAGAAATCGAATCCCACCAATTATTTACTTTTAGACCCTCGTATTTCTGATTTTTCTACACTTAGACCTTCCCATTTCTAAGAAATCAAAACCCACCAATTATTTACGTTAGACCCTGATATTTTAAGAAATCAAACCCGTGGTCCTAGATATAGGTGCCGGTGTTTTGCATTTAGATCTTTTCTTTCTACATTTAGACCCTCGCATTTTTTCTAAGAAATCAAATCCCACCAATTATTTACGTTTAGACCCCTGTGTTTCTAATTTTTCTACGTTTAGACCTTCCCATTTCTAAAAAAAATCAAATCCAACCAATTGTTTACGTTAGACCCTTGTATTTTAAGAAATCAAACCCGCAGTCCTAGATATAGGTGCCGGTGTTTTGTATTTAGACCCTCGCGTTTCCTCGATTTTTTTTAAACCCTCATATTTCTCAGAAATCAAACTCATGGTCCTAGATATAGGTGTTGGTGTTTTATATTTAGGCCCTCGTGTTTCCAATGAATCAACCTTATCCTACATTGAGTGGCGTGATATAGGTGCCGGCCAGTCTCAAACAACTTGACAAATGCATATGCACAGCGCATGTTGGTGCTTACAGAATTTTATATTAAGGTACTTCGGCCGGCCAGGGTGGCCACGTCGGCCGAAATTTTTTGGCCGTCGAATGGCCATCCGACGGTTAGCCATAAGTCATCTTTTTTCTACGTTTAGACCCTCGCATTTCTAAAAAATCAAATCCCACTAATTATTTACGTTTAGACCCTCATATTTCTGATTTTTCTACGTTTAGACCTTCCCATTTCTAAGAAATGAAATCCAATCAATTATTTATGTTAGGCCCTCGTATATTAAGAAATCAAACCCGCGGTCCTAGATATAGGTGCCGGTGTTTTGTATTTAGACCCTCGCGTTTCCTCGAAATTTTTTCATCTATTGCCATAAGCCACTGGTTTTTTATATTTAAACCCTCATATTTCTCAGAAATCAAACTCATGGTATTAGATATATGTGTTGGCGTTTTGTATTTAGACCCTCGTGTTTCCAATGAATAAACCTTATCCTACATTGAGTGGCGTGATATAGGTGCCGGCCAGTCTCAAACAACTTGACAAATGCATATGCATAGCGCATGCTGGTGCTTACAGAATTTTATATTAAATATTAGTCTAAAATACTCTGTTATTATAAATTTCCTTCCCACTTACAGACTATGTATTTATCTACTGGATTCTAGATTGTGGTATGTATGCCAAAATTGAAAAGGAAATTGGTGATCCTCACAAAAAAAATCCTTTTACGAGTTCAGTTGTCTCTGCATCTTGTCTAGCCATTTGAGGGTCATTTTCGTATGTATAGCATCTGAGTTTTGTAATACACCAGTTGTAGTTGCTGGTGGACAGAAACGGCTCTCAATTGTTCAAAAGGCGGAGGAAACATGGAGAGCACAAGCCCTATTTGAATCTCTAATCTTTTAGTGAGCGTTATGTACGAAATTAATATTTTTTAATAGTTTTGTTGATGAAAGGTTCATTCCTACATTTCTCCCTGGTCTCTCTAATTTCACAGATTTCAATCAATTGAATGTAGACTGCTATAGAGTCTTATACAATAGTAGAACCTGACTGTTAAGGGAAGTATAGGTCTCTTTAAACTGGTTGAGATATATTTTAGTCCTATCGATGCACCTGCGTTGGTTGAAAGCATTTGAAAATAAAAAGTAAAATTTTATGTTATTACTTGCTACAAAATATAACATCTTTGTTAATTGTTTACATTTAGATTTTCTTCATTTTATTACATATACTAGCTAATCATCTTACAAATTATTTTCCATCTTGTAGTTAGGCAAGCAACAACATAGCAGTATGATGACATCTTGTAGTCAATAGTACCACTCTCTTTATTAGTTGTGTTGTAACTGAATGTGGTTGCGCCCTTTCATACAAAGGTACCATGGGACTCCCTACCCTTGCTAAATTATTTAAATGGAACAAATGTTATGTGTTATATGTGAACATGTATTTATCTGACGTACTTTTGTCGGTTTCTACTTTCTATCGATTGTAAAAGTAAAGAACCGCGCAGCACAACGCGCGGCGGGCCGCGCACCAATCACTAGTAGCAAGATATAGACGGCTTACTGCATGCTTGACACATTTGCAAGGGAGATGTTACTCATGGTCATGGGTCGTGGCTAAAGTGAACCTCTTTTCATGACTCTTTTGGCAATGGTATGTTATGTAAAAATATTTTTTATGATGAACCTAATGATACTTGTTTGATATTATGAATATTGGTATTTTGTATAACTTAGTAAAACTTATGATGTCTTGGTTTAGGAAAAACTAAAATAACACTCCTTTGGGAGGGAGGGAGCACCATATTAACTGCAAATATGATGTGTAAGGTCTCGTTTGGATCCATCAGCTAAACTTTAGCTGCTAGGGATCTAAACGGGGCCAGCTAAAATACAACTAAATTTTAACTGAAGGTTAAAAGGTGCACTATTCCTTTAGTTGGTTGAACCCAGCCAAAACCAGCTAAAACATGTTTAAAGATAAAATTGCCCATTCTAAAATTAATGCGGCCGTCATTCTTTATTTTTTTATTATTTTCATGAGGGATAGCATGGTCCATTGTCTTCAATTAGTTGGAGGATCCAAACACCTCCGGCTAAAATTTAATTAGCTCATCTTTAGCCAGTTAAAGTTTAGCTCTTCCAATTAGCTGGCTAAACTTTAGTCGGGGTGGATCCATACAGGCCTAAAAGTGACCATTGCACTTGTAGACACTATTTTTTTCCCTAGGCCCCCTAGTATCTCCAAAGCACCAGACCGAAGAAAAAAACAGAAATTCCTCGGGCAGCCCACCAGCTTCCCTGGCGGCCCATCCAGACTAGGCCTTTTGGCGTGCGCCGCCAGCCGCAAAGGGGCCCAATTTTGCATTGGGAAGCGTGTGCCAAAGTTTTGGGAAGCGTGTGCCAAAGTTTGTAAAATAAGGGCCTGTTTAGATCACCTCGAAACTTTTGAAACTTTGAAACTTCACTGTTCATCAAAGGGAATCTTACATGCATGGAGTATTAAACGTGTGTTAATGACAAAACTCATTCCATAACCCCCCGGTAACTTTGCAAGACGAATCTAATGAGCCTAATTTGACCATGATTAGACAATGTCGTGCTACAGTAAATAATCTCTAATGACAGATTAATTATGCTTAATAGATTCGTCTCGCGATTTCCCGTCCATCCGTGTATTTATTTTTATAATTAGATCATGTTTAGTCCTCCTAATCTTCGATTTAGAATTAAAAATTTTCTTTCGCAAACTTTCTTTTCAAACTAAACAGGCCCTAAATTGAAGGAGGTGTTTAGTTAAAAGTTGCATTGGGAAGCGTAAAAGTAGAGAGGACACGTTTTCCAATACGTTGCTTTTGTAACTTTTCAAACTAGTTGAAGGAGGTGTTTAGTTGAAAAGTTGTAACTTTTCAAACTAGTTGGAGAAATTTGGGGAACTAAACAAGGCCGAAGTCGATCCAATTTTGCCAAAGGAAAAAAGGAGTGGGGAGACTGGGAGAGGCCTCATTGTCGAGTGTTTCTCAAAAAAAAAAAGACTGTCTCTCGAGTCTCGTGCCTAGTCGCCTCGCCTTCCTCGCCTGTCCCGTGCTTTTTCCCCTCTCGTGTTCGCTCGCGGCCCCGACCCCGGTCTTCCAGCGGCGCACCGCCGCACCGCCAGCACCTACCCCTATAGGCTCGAATCCGCACGCCGGCACCGGCGCCGCCCTGCGCCGCCCAGGTAACCGGCTAACCCTCTGTATTCGTTGAATTTCTTTTTGGATCCCTTTCTCCTCGCGGAGTTCGTCATTAAACCATCTGTTCGATTCCGGGAGCCATGATCCGCGTCCTCTTTTTAAACCAGTAGATCTAGACTAGCCTGCGAGGAAGACGACTCCGATGGGTAACCTAGTCTCTCCGGGAAATGGAGGCGTATACGTACTGGCGCGGGACCCCAAGCATGCTCGTGCAGGGCTTCTCCAATGGGAGGTTCCATGGCCGGATCCATAGTTTCTCTCACCTATAGAACCAGGCCCTGTGAGGCTGGTTCCATATAGAACCTGGTTCCATGTAGAACCCGGTTTCATGTATAGAATCTGATTCCATGCAATAGAATATTAGAAAGAGGGAGAGAGAAAGAGAGAGTGAAAGGGGATGGGTCTCATTTATGGATTCATCCCCCAGTTCTATACATTGGAGTTAAAGAAACATGTGACGTCAAATCATTGTGGGACCCATTTATAGAACTGGGGTAGTTCTATACATTGGAGATGCCAGCTTTATTATCTGTTTGCTTATTACGGCTGGCTGCTCTAAAGCTCTATATTTAGGGTGTTACTGTTAGGCCTCCTTCAACAGTTAGAGTCAACCGCTAGCTCATAGCAATAAAAAATGATATAAGAGATAACTTGTCCATTGGTCTAACTCTTAGCATATAGCTCAAAATATGAATGGACCCATATATCATTCACTCATAGTCTTGAATGTGTGTATGAGACTATCTCTTGATTAAGAGATACATATCTCTCTTCTCTTTCTCTTTCTTCCACCTAGATAAAATATTATATTTTAATTGTATTTTAATGTTACGAGCCAGCTGACATGACACCATTGGAGGAGGCCTTATGCCTTATGCTTATGCATATGACATTGTTTCCTAAACCGGCGAGTTTGCCTGTATGATGCTACTTGCCATTTCTGTATGCCCATTTATTGTTTTTGGGTATAAAGATTATGCCTTGTTGGCCAATTGTCTCAGGATTCAAAGTGATTCTCAGGATTCAAAGTGATTCTGGCGTGCAAGGGTGGGCGGTTGGCTTCTGCACAGCATGTAACCAGGATGGATTTGAATATAGGTTGAATAGTGGGTTCATTAGTGTGTTGCTGTTACTTGGAGCTGCAGGGGATGTCATTAGCTCTGCGCCTCCGTTGAGTTAGAGGTATGCTGATGTATTAATCTATTTCAGAAAAATTTGCTATTCTGCCATCATCAACGTTGGGCTTCGCTGAAATACCATCATGAAAATGGATTTGGCTACTTTGCCATTATGAAACTGGATACACGCTACAATGCCTTTGCATCACTTTCTTATTCATTTTGTGATTTTTGCCGCCTTCTGCCAATAGAACTGACCATTGTACCCTTGGCCACCCAGCCTTATCCATTTGTCACAACTCGTGCTTGGCTTCGGCCCTCACCCAGGCTGGCCGGAGAGGCGGAGGTCGCCAAGCTCGCTGGACAGCAAGAGAAGGGGCACTCGAGTTGTTGCCGCTGCTTGCTCAAGGACCCTGTAGCTTGGACCCGCATCTTGGAATAGGCATATGAATGAGACACATTGCTGTTCGATTTGCATCTGAGACAGGGAGGAAGGTGTGGCTGGGCAAGGTGTTTGCAAGAATCATGGAGGCGCTAGCTAATTTCCATTGCTCGGTGAAGGAAAAGCAGCAGAGCAGGTTGCGCCCCTTACTCGTACCCAGCCTGCCGCCAACGCATGCCTTGCGCCCCCGCTAGTCGCCGGTCGTCCCCGTCTTCCAGCGCCGCCTACCGCTTGAAATCCCTGGCTTAGAGCCGCTTCACCAGAACGGCGTCCGCCATCTTCTTCTCCATGGCGTTCTTGAACAAGGCGTTGAGCTTCCACGCCGCGACAGGGCAGACAGCTTGAGCTTGCTGAGCGAGTTGTTGGAGCTGTCCAATGCATATGCATCAGATTATCATCCACCTCCGGATGTGGCTGGAGCTGCTGGCTGTGCGCCCGTGGCCGTGGAGACCAGCAGCGGCGCTCGTCTCATGACGGAAAATGAACTGAGCAGATAAGGCTTAGGTGTCCCAAGGGTATAATGGTCACTTGCTGCGGTTTAAAAGTTGGAGAAATTATAAAATGAATCAGAAAGGATAAAAAGACATTATGTTGACACCAGATTTTCGCACCGGATATGCTGAGTCAGATGGTGACGTGGTGAGGCTGGCACTGCGCAGTGGGCCCGTTGAATGGTCAAACAGATGATGCCGGAGAAGAAATCTGATGCAGGAAAGGGGGTCCGATAAGCAGGAAAGTCCGATCTAATGATGAATGAAGAAAGACGCATTGGCTAAGAAGGAAGCGTGGCATGAGCGGGGACTATTTCCTTTTCAGAAGGCGTATTGAGAGTCCCATTTTATATTAGATTTAGTTTACTTTATCTGCAAGTTAGTCAAGTCCGATCAGGACTCCTCATGACCAGGGTTGTTGACGTCCAAAAAGTCAGACGTTGACTCTCGGAAATTAACACTATGGCCTGGAAGATTTGCTTCACTTCAGTACAGGTCCAAAATCTCGAGGTTCGTGGCGTGCCAGTCAATTTGACCTGAAATTGACAAGGTAAAGTTTAATCAGTAAACAACAAGGAACTCATCGGCCAAGGCCCCGATTTGTTCCAACAGATCG